>OX336372.1:39462373-39969823 GCA_946902895.1 Fragum fragum
AGAGAGAGAGAGAGAGAGAGAGAGAGAGAGAGAGAGAGAGAGAGAGAGAGAGAGAGAGAGAGAGAGAGAGAGAGAGAGAGAGAGAGAGAGAGAGATGTGACAAATGAGCTCTAGTGTCACTATTAAAGTCAATTATTTCAGATACCCTTGCATGCATTTTACCCCGAAACAAAATCTAAACTACTTCTTATTTCAAATCATTCTATTGAAAAGTATACTAGCAATATCCTTTACCCCATTCCCACATAGTGACGCTTTTGGACCCCCCCCCCCGAAGAAAAACAATTTGAAAAACATTAAAATGAAGTAATTGTTTGTGACAAGAACTTTCTTCATTTTACACTATTTTTTCTACCCAGAAAGTTGAAAACATCTTAAATTTCAAACACTTTAAATTGTCATCTGCAACTTCTTGCAATTCGCACCAGTCTTAAATTTTGCCATCTCGTAATGGGTTAAACGATATGGGTATATCATTTTTAAATCATAGCTTCTTTATTATTTAATTGAAATGAAAATGATCAATATATTGATGTTTTACAGCATGTGTGTGTGCAACTGTATCTCTGCAAAAAGATACATATAAAACTTTTTATGGAAGAATCAGCAAAACAATAAATAAACATTCATGTTTTTGCAGGAGGCACGGAGGAATATTAGCCTACACATATGCACTGCACTGTCTGATCGTAGACATGCCACAAACTTGCAGGCTGTAAGCTAAACTTAATTGTAAGATTGATATTCAACAGAAACATTGACCCTGAATCAAGCCCTACAGTGATTCCAGTTCTTTGATTGTGCTGCAATTCTAAATAATAATTCAGTATGATAAGGATTTAGTTCAAAGAAACGCACTTGGTTTAAGATTCATCAATTCAGATATATATGGACAATTTTCCAATTCCGAATGTTCCACCCAAATTTACATCAATCGAACCAACGAACATAACGATTTATGTGCATATGCATAAATGAATGTTTAATGTCTTCCGAGATGCACACAGAGGTATTACATGCCACAAAAACAGATGAACACGAGAAACTGAAGTGACGTAAAGACCAAAAAACTCGCATTCCACATTCTTCCCTCCGTTCATTAGAAAGATGACAAACTGTATTAATTTTCATTTGGAACCGCGCGAAATACACTCTCAATTTCTGAAATATTAATGGCTCGGTGCCAGTTCAGTTTTAAGTCGGAGAGTAAATCTAATAGATTCTGTGGATCTCTGACAGTGAAATATTTGTCAAACTACCCTCTCTTCTGAATTATTCAGCATACATATAATTGCATAATCTTTACAATGCATCTTTCCTGTATCACTTTAGAAACATGTGCAAGTGCTTAGATAATTCCAGAACATTCACTCTGAATTTGTATTGATCCAAATTCCTTTGATGCGGAGAGGATATGAGCATTTCAGTATTTCCATTTTTACGCTCTGATATGCCTTTCATCCCCACCCCCTCCTGTCCACTGGCAGGCAAGTACACATTCTGGGCGCACATATCATCTTTGATTTGTTTCTTTGAATGGGGTTTAACGTCACTTTTAAAATTATTTCAGTCATATTGTGGCGGCTGGAGCACCATGGTTTCCTAGGATTTCTCACACCAGTGCTACCACTACATTCTTTCCGAGCCTCCAGCTGCTCATCCCACTTAGGTTTACGATTACCCACCCATTGGTTTGGAGAAAAATGTCGTAAAGGAAATTCGCCGGAAACGGGGATCGAACCGTGGAACTTTTGATTGAGAGTCCGTCTCGCTACCGACTGAGCTTCGTCCGCGGCAGATCATCTTTAATGGCTCTCATTTATGGCCTACCAATTGAGGAAAAATAAACCTTGCTTTCAAAGACGAGATTTATATTATTAACCCATTCCAACTCAGCAGAATTTTAGACTGGTCCAAAATGAAAGAAGCTGCAGACGACAATTTCAAGTTGATGGAATTTTGAATTTTTTCGTCTTTTTGGATAGAAAACATTGTAGATAATGAAGAAATTGCTTGATACAAGCAATTTCTTCATCATCCACAATGTTTTCCAAAGTTTTTCTCTTGAAGGGCGTAAAAAGGAGGGATTGAGTTGGAATGGGTTAAACCACACTTTGTATATAAAGATCTTTGATCCCTGCGCAACGTGAAAGCAGTCTTTATAAACCCTACAACAACATTATTCTTTTGCTCTGTTTCACTGCTGTATACAGTAAATTCTTACATTGTAGCAGGGAGGGGCTCATTAATCCATCACAATATGACATCTTTTTTCGACTGGTCCAATGTGAAAGAACTTGCAGACGACAATTTTAGTTAAAGTCATTTTTAGAATAAAATCCTTGTCTTTTGGGCCGGGTTGGTAAACAATTGTGGACGATGGAGAAATTGTTGTTACAAGCAATTTATCCATTATCCACAATGTTTTCCAAAGCTTGTCCAAAAGCGTGATAGTGTGGAAATGGGCATAGAATTCTATAAAGTACAATTGAGTCTGTGCATTGCAATTCAAATAATTTAATACGTGTGTAGAAGAAAAACACGGAGCAGATAGTTCATTAAAAAAATCCGCTGATTGTCTACAGAAATTTGTGAAGACTCTAATCAGACCGTGCGGAGGCGTAGTCGAAGTTCGGGTCTTTACCAGGCGCACTTGTGTAATTGCCCAATTGCGGCTGTAAATCAAGGAATTAGCCGACCAATCAAATAATTCATTCAGAGGTTTGAACTCCAACTTTGGCCGCCATTTTTGTTAAGCCTTTTTGTTGGTTTTTGCGACTTAAACGTCGTAACTACAGCTTATTCAAGCTTTAGTTACGACGTTTAGGTCGCCAACAAACCACACCATTATTTTTTTACATGCTACTGGCTATGATTTTAAGAATAACGCAGTTGAAAATCGAAGCGGAGTCAGTAGGCGTGGCTAAAGGAGTTAGTGGATGGGGCCAGCGATTGGTCAATTGCTAGGAATACCACGCACAGGCCGATAGATTAGCCCTAATCTTAAGTTATCTCTAGTGTCTTATTATCTTTTTTTTTCAACAGACACTTATTTGGAAAAAAAGTCTTATTAGGACAAATATACGTTTCTATAGAAAAATGTGAACTATTTTAGTAAGATTGTTGTAAAAAGAATGGGAAATGTTGTCAGTCCTGATTTAAGAATAATGATACAATTCTTCGCTAAAAATATTGCTTGATGCTATTTCAATTGCTTGGAGGGTATCGGCTGTCCACATCAAATGTACACAATAGCTTACATCCATCACAACGTAATTGACGGATGGAGACGGTCAATCAAAATACAAATCGACCAATCAAATCATTTTTTGACGGAAGGCAACTTTTGAGTCCGAAATTGGTCGACATTTATGTGATAACTTTTATTGGTTGGAGACTTAAACCTCGTAACTACATCTTATTTACGCTGTAGTTACGATTATCATATCGCCAAATAACCATTTTTCATTTTTGGTACTTTTTCCTGGTCATTTTTTTTCAAAATAGCGCCGCTAAGCCCTTATCTGTTCAGTCCCTGGTTTTTTCGTCCCTGTGAATTCATAATTCAGAAAATATTATAGACAAAGAAGAAATTGCTTGTAACATTTTCCGCCCTACTGAGTGATTATTTATTAAATCAAATCCAAATTTAGTTTTCGTCTGCAAAACCTTTGAATTTGGACAGGTCTAATGCAAAACAGGAATCGGTTAATATCTAAATTGATTTTCCTTTCCGAATGAGTAGGCTTGGTCACCGATCAGTCAATACTCAGAAATCAAAACGTTACTAAAATTATTTGCCTTGCACAGGCTCGCTAAAAAATGCGGATTCACGAGTAAACATATACATGTACTTCAGAACATTTTACAGCTATTTGCGTGATGGGCTACATTTTAAAGAGAGAAAGAGAGAGAGAGAGAGGCAGACAGACAGACAAAGAGAGAGAGAGGGTGAGAGACAGAGACTGAGAGAGAGAGAGAGTGATGTTTTTATTTTTTTAAGAAAAACTACAGAAACATGCTCACAAAACTAGTTTTCCAGTCGGACGTCTTTATCCAAATTTATAATTTATATAAATAAAATCTGAAAGGACTGTTTAGTCTGATTGCACGATCTCTGACCAAGTCCCCTTATAAGACAATTTTTCCCATAAAATATGGCGTCCAGGACACACAGAAAACCAAATCGTGGGGTGACCAAAGGTTGCAACTACACATTGAATAAACTATGGTTATAGCATTTAAGTCGCCAAACCAACAAAATGATAAAATTAAAAATCAGAGTAAAAAGTTCGCTTCCAGTTGAAATGTTCACGCATTTACTAACAGCGGCGCTTCGTCAATTTGTCGCAGATATTTGGTTAAAATATCATATTTTGTGATTACCAAATTGTTCTTGTTCTTTTCTTTTGTTGTTATCATTGATGTTAGTGTTTGGTTGTTTTCTCTCTTTTTTTTGGGGGGGGGGGTACACATTATACTAACTTATTTTACAATTTGTCGTTTTATAATCTAAGGACGATTTTTGAACTAGTATCATTTGGTAAACGGTATGACTCTACCGACCGGTATTCATTGAAACAGAGGATAGTATATTATACTTCAATTTAAGAATTTTTGCAAAGTATATCATACTTCAATGTAAAAATTTATGCAATAAATAAAACCAAGTATGAATATTCCGCTCAGTATTTAAAAATAGTGAATTTGAATTTTTCATTACATGACATTAATATGGATTGGGCCTCACATTAAACGAAAAGCCATGTTTTAAACCCATCAAAACTCCTCGAAGGAATTGGATAAACAGGGGTACCTTAGAAACATATATCCAACTTTGGTTGAAAAACAATGCTAAAGTTTTAGAGAAGAAACCTTGTAATGTTTCATTATTTCTTATAGAAACAATTCCTATTTGAATGGGGTTTAACGCCGCTTTTAACAATCTTTCAGTTATATCGCGGCGGCTGGAGCACCTAACAATGGATTCCTGGTATTCTTCGCACCAGTACTACCACTACATCCTTTCCTAGCCTCCAGCTGCTATCCTACATAGGCTTACGAATATCTGCCCATTGGTGGTAGACAAATGTCGGAAAGAGTATTACCGCCGTCGGGGATCGAACCCCGGGACACTTTGAATGATAGTCCGACGCGCTACCAACTGCGCTATGACGGCGGCCAGAAACAAGTCCTGTAAATAAAATTCAATAAGTTTTCTTCAGATCAAAATTCGTTGAAGTAGTCTAGGATACAGACATTCAAATAACTTGTTTCATTATTTCTCTAGACAAAATATTCCACATTAGAAGAAAACATGCCTGCAACAGTCATATTTTACATCATATGATCATTTCTTGGAGTATTGTTATAGGATAATCATAAAAAACAAGAGAATTGAATAAAAGTAAACGAAACCATTAAGTGAATGCATGTCATTTTGAGTTATCTAATAAACTACAGTTACACTATTTTGGTAGATAAATTACAAATTCTATCAATGAATCTTGAACTTGAAGTTAGGCACAGTATTATAAAAGGTACCTCTCCCAAAATTCAAGCTTGACGGTGTACCGAAAAGTCTTGTTTTTCTATGACTTTTTCTTGTATATGTAAAAAAAGAGAATATTACCAAGGGAAAGCAGAAAAGGGAGTAAAATTTCAAGATAGTCGCTTGGGATTTACGAAAAAAAGAATGAGGAATAAAAAATAGACTGGAAGATATATCCTTCCTGCCTAAAACAATAAATGTAGCCGAATGCAATCCAATAAGAGCGAATCTCGGCAGACTCGTGTCACCCTATATATCAAGCTCAGGCAGCAAGTAATTTCAAAAGTGACAAAACAAGATAGATTGAAGAAAAACTTTAATTATTTTTTGTTTGCTCGGCGACGGAGAGAAGATACGATTTACCGATTAACACAGAGTTCAGATTCTTTCTTTCTCGGGTTAATATTTACACTGTAGAGATGAAAAATGCTGATATTCTTGGAATATTTATGATGCGTTTTGTTGGTGCATACAAAAGAAGCAACAAATGAGAACTATGAATGGGTATAGCGGAGCAATAACTGATTGTAACGTTAATACATTGCAATTCACAAAATGTTTCAAAGAGGCTAGTATAACAAAGAGAAATAGAAAATCATTTTCATTAAATAACCATTTTTCTTTTAAAAATGCATCTCCTCTTTGATGATAAAGAGGAAAGACAAGTGCGCCGCGTATTTATTGTACGGTTAGTTGCCAGCATATACAGCATTGATATTGTCAATTGACTACCATTATCACTTGGTTGTAAATGAAAATCGACTAGCCGTTCAAACTTTCAATTTATACGGGAAGTGAACTTTAATGTGAAACATTTTTGTTAGTTTAGCGATTTAAACATTGGAACTACAGCTTATTCAAGCTGTAATTGTGCTTTTTAGGTCGCCAGGCAAATCATTTTATTTTTTAATACATGTTACTGACTATATTTCTGCAAAATAATGCCTGTTAACCCTTTCCTGTTCAGTCCCTTGTTTTAACGTCCCTGTGATTCTATACTTGATACTGTAGGTTGGCTACTTTTCATATTTCACTCCCTGTTAGATGTCGTCTACAACTTCTTTCAAATTGGACCAGTCTAAAGTTTTAAAAAACAGGAAAGGGTTAGCATTCTCGAGACATAGTCGAGCTTCCAGACGGACACAGTGGACAAGGCTAACAATCGGCCGGTTACCAGGCATCCTTGCAGTAGTATGCGTGCAAAGCTTACATACTATAAGATTGAGACGGCACGTATTTGATTTTCGGTGAATCGTTGACGATTTCTTAATACAATAGAAATCTAATTCTAATTCGGCCAATTTCGGGTGATTTTCTTAAGTTAAATGAAAATAATTGAATTTTCAAATTGCAAATTTCGTACGCTATGAATTGATTATTGAATTCTAACGGACTAGCTAAATGTTAAAATTTAGTGGACTGCACGGCTGTCAGGCGTGTTTCTCATCTGAGCAAACTTGGCCTTGTCTATGGTCAAATTGTTTATGTTTGAGTTTTACGCTGCATGTCATAAAGATCTTTGTTTTCATTTTTCTTTCTTTGTTCTTTTTTTACAGAATGTGTAAGTCCTAGCTCATTGACGGAAAGATGTAAGAGTGCGGCTAGTCTAGGACAAAGGGACTTATAGACCACTAGGCTTCCCTTGCCTAGCAATCGTGGGTTTTCAACACCTTAACCTTTCACATAGGGTATTTGGAGAAACATTACTGGTAATTGTACGTGTTTTATACCCTTTACCCCTTCCTAAAAAAGCTCTGAAAAGAGGGTAATGGCATTCTAAAATTGTTATTTCTCTTCAATCCCTTTTCATGGTGAGCCCTGATTATTGCTTTATTTGCTAAAGTTATAAACTACGATCGCTCTGCACATATGAGCAATCTGAACTTAGAATAAGTCACTCCTTTGTTCCTTTCAAACTTTGGTAGTTAATGATATTGATTTTCAAAATAATAACAATAATTATAACAATCACGTATATGTTGTGCTTCTATTGCTCTGCGGCCTTTGAATTTAATGCAAGTTAGAAAAGGGTATTTTCAGCATGATAAGGGGTAAACACGACTTGATGGTTGACATTAAAATTGTCTAACCAATACATTTTTAATAAAACATCGAGTTTTATCTAAAATTATATTCTGTTAAATACCTGTCGATTTTCTATTTGGAAAATCGCACTCAGCATATAAGAAGAAACACATCAGACATGCAATGATACTGGAACGGTTATATGATGTCATGATCCAGGTGAAATGACGTCACACAGTGAATAAAGCTATATGGATTATGAAAAGGGTTGATTTCCGACAGTTTTCGTGAGCTTCGTCTTCCTTTTCATAGTAACAATCGTATCTGTATGATGGATGGAATACTGTGTTGTAGTAGTGATACAGACATTGTGTTGGATTCGATCCGCGTAGGAAAATATTGATATTTCACGAGACCGATAGAAAACCTTGTATTGGATTCGGTCCGCAATTACGTTCGGTCTCACGAAATATTAAAATTTCGATACTCGGCTTGAATCTAAAGCAAGTCTGGTATTACAATGGTAACATAATATTCCGTATTTATTTTCATATCTGTAGTCAATAAATATATCCTGTATTCGGAGAAGCACAACGCCTTTGTAAACAGGATATGTTTTATATTGTTTGTACCTTCCATGGTCGGACCCATCTAAAATCGTGTTGTCAGGTAATGGATTAAAGATCAAACGGAAGACAAGACACAAAGAACTCAAGACCGAATCGATTTGTAAAGTGATCGATTATCTACCGGTGTGTGATTCATTCATGAACAAAAAAGTGTAAACAAACACACCTTCTCAAATGGCAGAATGAAGCATGCTCTGTACATGTAAGTTACCGCAGGGATTCGCTTACACATTTTGAACCCTTTCCTGTACAAACCCGGGATTTTACGTTGCTGCGATTTTACACTCGAGAACATATTGTGGTCAAAGAATAAATTGCTTGTAACAAGCAATTTTTTTCTTTTTCCACAAGCCTTTCTACCAATTAGAATGGTTTCATTTCAAGTTGCATCCGATTTTTATTGTGGTCTGCAACTTTTTTCAGTTTGGACCAATCTAAAATTTCAAGAAACGGGAAAGGGTTAAAATCGCAAATGAATATATATGAGCACAATCCCTTATCTTTACAATGGTACCAATTTCAATATAAAACGTATAAGATACATTTAAATCACTGTGAATTCTTGGTTATTGAGGAAACCCTGCATAAATGACTATAAATAAATAAACGAATACATGTGTTTTTTTTATTCCATTTTTTTTTAAATTTAAGAATAAGTTATCTTTCTGATTCACTTAAGAGATGACGAGAATATTTTTTGTTTTCATGGAGGAATGAACCGAAAAACCTAATCACACTGTATGAATACGCGAAGCGGATTCATACATTGTGTGATTAGGTTTTTCGGCTCATACCTCCATGAAAACAAAAAATATTATCTTCATTTCTTATAATTTAACAGCATCCAGCGAAAAATGCAACAACTTAACAAATTTTGATACCTTTATGTAGTTAACTATTTTGTGCGGAAGCATTCAAAATGGCTGCGTATTCAAAGTTTTGTTCATGGAGGTATGAATTAAAATTTTCGACCAATCAGATCGCTCGTTTTTGATGGACGAAACTAACAATTAAATTATAAATTGATAAAAGTCAAAATCTGAAAAACTGAGATACAACTTTTTTATCTACATTAACCCCTTACCACACGACGAAATTTTAGACAGGTCCAAATTGAAAGAATTTTCAGTCATCAATTCTTAATCAATGAAATGTTTAAAATCTGTTTTTTTGCCTCGAATATATTGTGGATAATTAAAAAGCTGTTTGTAACAAACGGTTTCTTCATTTTCCAAAATTTTTTAAAGATTTTTTTTCTTGGTAAGTAACATCACCCAGGTAGGTTTTTTCTGGATCGCGGATCAAATATATAAAGCGTTGTGTTTACAAATATATATTGAAATCATTCACGTCGTTATCATATTCAATTTATAGTGCCAACATTTTCAAAATTTTATATTGACAGAGAAATTTGTTTGTTTGTTTGAATGGGGTTTTACGCCGCTTTCAACAATCTTTCAGTTATATCGCGGCGGCTGGAGCACCTAACAATGGATTCCCGGTATTTCTCACACCAGTACTACCATTACATCCTTTCCTAGCCTCCAGCTGCTATCCCACATAGGTCTACGATTATCGACCCATTGGTGGGAGACAAATAGTCGGAAAGGATGAGTGCCGCCGTCGGGGATCGAACCCAGGACCTCTAGATTGACAGTCCGTCGCGCTACTTGACAGAAAGAACGGTAACTCGAATCAACGGTTTTATGTTGTGTTGGAAAAAGACTATCATTTCATAATCATCACTTTTTTCATATTAGTTAAATTTATGGATGTCATGCAAAGCTTAACGTGATATTGACGCAACTATCATACACACTTTTACTTGATTTGTCTCTCCAAGAAAAACTAGAATGGATCTCATTGAAAGGACCCACCGTTTTCCTTTATCTATTTATTTCTATCTTTTTAATGAATCGGTAAAACAGAGATTGCAACTACATAGAAAGCAATGTTGATATTAACAAATTGACCAATCGCTTGCCCCGCCACTTTATTCCATTTGTCACGCCCACCCACTCCGACAGGAAGTCCCGCTTCTATTTTAAACGGCGTTATTTTGTAACATTTATAGCAAATAGCGTGTAACAAAAAGTAGGATTGTTGGCTGGCGATCTAAACATCGAAACTACAGCTTAAACAAGTCTCTAAGCCAACAAAAAATGGTAAAGAAAAATGGCTGCCAATGTTGGAGCTCAAAAATCCTTGCTTGTCTAAATGAATGATTTCATTGGTCGACTGGTTATTTGATTGACAGTCGCTATCCAAAATGATTCAAAGTTGCTCAAGTCATTACCACATGTCAAAATTTTAGACTATTCTAAATTATAAGATGTTGAAGAAGACACTGTCAAGTTGATGGAATTTAAAGAATCTTTGCCTTAAAAGTAAAAAGTTCCATTGTGAGCATTGAAGAAATTGCTTTTTACAAGCAATTGCTTCATTTCCACAATGCTTTCCAAAGCTTTTCTATCGTGAAAACAAGGGATTGTGTTGGAAAGGGTAAACGGTTGAAACGTATTGAGTAAAGAGTCAAATGACAATGCAAATGGTAGTGAGAATATGTTTAATATAAAATAGATGAATAAATGCTAAATATTTTGCGGATAACGAAAGTTTGTGTTTACAAGACAATATGCTTTTGAAGATAAAAAGTAAAATGAAGACATTACTTATTACAAGCAATTGTTTTCATTATCCACAATGCTCTCTATCCCTAAGGACAAAGAAAAAACAAAATTTTCACTACTCAAAAACTTTCGTTTGCAGCTTTTTTGAATTTAGACTAGTCTAGAATCGTGTCGTCTGTTGATGAGTTCAATGATACTATTGGTTATGAAACCTCAAATTAAGACTTAAACTACCTAATTGAAATTAAAAAACAAACATATGTATCTTCGGTAAAAAACAGAAGCGATGAGGATGAAAAAATCCTCAATAAATCATGTGTAAATACAACTGCAAAATATTTCGATGCAATCCAATATATCAATTTATATGGCTGATAAAGGACCTATAAACGTCTTTACATAGTACTTCCAATTTTCTTCATCCGAGAAATGGTTTCCTATGTGTATGACCATTAAGAAAAATATTTTGGACATAAATCAAGGTAATGGTTCTAATCGAGCCTTGCATCTTTAAGGCGTTTATATCATAACCATTCCTGTGATTTAATGGCCTGATATGTAAAATGATATAATATCAGCGAACATTACGTATTGCTTTATATTTTGTCCGTCTCCTATGCTCATTGATTTTGGCAAATTTTTTTTTTTTTTTTTTTTTGCTTATGCCATTATTTCGGAGAAATGTTACTATAGCAGTGAGCCATGCTTTTTTTCCATTGCCAGACGTCAAATTGTTGACTTGTCCAAATTGAAAGATGTTGAAAACGACAATTTTATGTTGTTGAACATTTGAGAAAGTTTTTTCTTATTTTACAAACCCCACTGTATCTTCACAATTTCTTCATTTCCCACAGTATTTTCCCAGTCTGTTTTTACGAGGGCGTCGATTGGGAATGGGTTAACCCTTTCCCACACAATGACGCTTTTAGACGCCCCCAAGAAAAAAAGCTTTGGAAAACATTGTGGAAAATGAAGAAATTGCTTGTCAAAAGCAATTTCTTCATTATCCACAATGTTTTCTACCAAAAAAGTGAAGAAAAAAAAATCCAAACTTTCTTAACTTTTGAATTGTCTTCCTGCAACACGTTTCAATTTAGAATGGTCTGAAATTTTGCCATCTGGTTATAGGTTAAACAACAAATATCGGTTCATTCTTTATGTAAGCAAACTCATTACCACTTTTTAAGACCAAGCAAAAAAGTTGGGACAAGCAATGTGGAAAAAGAAGAAATTTCATGTAAGCATTTATTTTATGTTCCACAATGTGTTATATCCAGAAAAAATAGATAAATAAATAAATTTGTATCAATTCGAAAACTTCGTCTAGAAGTAGTTTGCATCTGGACCAGACGAAAATATTGTAGTCTGGTTAAAGATGTTTGATAAAAATATTTCATATCCTAACAGAGAAGCAGTAGTTGTAAAGAAGCCAGATATACAGACGTTGCTCGTGACCTTTGACGCTTAGTTTACAAGAAAACGTGAGGTAGCCTACTGAACCTTTGTTTTTGATAAAAAGGAAGACAATAAAATTAACTATGAAACCATTATCAACAGTTTTCTCGAGTCAGGAAATCTAAGGTTATTCTTTCTTATTTTCACGTGAAATGAATAATAATGTTTGAGTTCTTTAATCGCAATGTGTTAATTGACTAAAATAGAAACAGATAACATTAACATTTTGAAAATATATACTTTCAAAAACTATACTGGACTGTATATATGAAGACAAGTAGGATGTATTGTCTGTGGCTCAAATGTAAAATGAATTTTGTTTATTCCAAAGGAGTAAGCTTTTGTTCAGGGAAAGAAGAAATTATATTTGTTTCCATGATATATATCTCAATTAGCTAAGTATTAGCAAAACATCAACAGTAGGAAGTATTCGAAAAATGTGGGGAGACGAAGAAAGACGGAAGTTAGCGTTGAATACGAGTCGTCATACGGTTTTTCATCCTAAACAGACAGCAGCAACGAACTGTAAGTGTGCATCCACTAATAAAACACGAAATGAACTGACGTTAAGAATGTTTTGAATGTTTTACTAGAAACAGGTGCGAAGTTAAGTATTTTCTTGTGTAAACCCTTCACGCAGTTTATGAAAGTTAATCTACTCAAGAGATTATAGATCCAAAGATGGCAATGAGTGATCAACGGTTGATTTAATCTATTCAAGTAGACAAAATTCACATATGATCGATCGCTGCCTCAGAACCGGTAATGATAACGTTTAATATAGTACCTTTTTCGGTTTATAAACGAATGCATTAAGGCTGAAACTATTATATTTGAATTTTGTGACCTCTCTTGATCTACTTAGTCCTATCCTGAATTGAAGAAAGAGCTTAAATGCATATGTACAGCAATCGGTTTAAATATGTTTTGGTTAGATATAGCGTCTTGTTTCGTTGTGCGCATTACATTGCTCTATTCCGACTTAATTGGTGACTTAAAGTCTGCCTTACTCAGAATTTAAGCTTTAATTTTTTCTTCTCTCTCTCTCACATACTTTTTAACATATGCAAACAACTTGCATATAACTTTTATGTTAAGTACATAATGGTACAGTTTTTTTTAAATAAACGAGTATTTGATTCATTAAAAAGAGTATTTCAGGTTGTTATAGTCATTTACCTAGAATTCAATGCATATTTTCCTCAGAAGAAATTATTTTAATTTAGCTTGGACTTTTAAGTTTTGACAATCGATCTGTTTTCATTTATTTTGTACAACCATTCAATTGAATAGTTCTGCTGTCTTATTTTCATCATGTATTCTCATTAGAAGTAATTTTACCTAAAACGATAAGAAAAGCAATAATAGGAAATTTCAAATACGAAGTTAAAATATGACTTATTTCGTCTTGGTCTACAACCTATCTAGAGGAAACATTGATTTCCTAATCATTACTTTACTTAGCAAAATTTATATAAAAAAAAATGTAATGAAAGATTAAAACAAATACTACATATTTCGATTTCATATTGAAGATAAACACGATGAACAATTAGATTAATAAGTACTGATTCAAAAACATATTTAGCTTGAATAGCTTGGAAAGAATAAATGCCATATCATCTAGATTAATATCCTCATCGGGATTCCAAAAAAATTTCATCAGGAAAAAAATAAAAATAAAAAACCACACCTATAATTCTTTCGGACAGTTCACAATCTATGTAATATATAGAAAGAGCTTGAAGTGTACTGTAATACACAGAATATAGAGATAATATTTATTTTTAATGTTTTCATTTAGATGATCGAGTTTTCAGTATGGGTTAAAACATGATACTTCCAAAGACAAATCAGAGAAATTATCAAAATGACAATTTCACTATATTGATAAATTGGTTCATTTTGCACGTCTGAACGTCATACCAGCGGAACCAAAAGTAATGATGACGTAATCACATTGCAATGTAGTTCATAAACTTTCAGATTTTTTTCTTCCAGACAAAAATCGCATTCAATTTGATAAAATAAAAAGAATAATTGAATAAAATTTGTATTACGCGAATATTCGTCAAATATTTCATTTCGCGAACAATAAAAGCTAAATCTATCACTGAAACACGCAATTATCCTCTTCTTATAATACGCAAAGTTTTGCTACACTAGGGATTACACGAAATATGAAAAATTGAACCTCTAGAAGACCATGATATGTATGTTTATCAGTGTCTAAGCAGGCGCCGACTTATATTTAACTTGTTAACCGTACGCGCTTGGCGTCACCAGGCCGACTGATCGCGCGGATTCGTCTTTCCATCATTTGTTTTCATCAAAACTCTGTTAAAGATATAACCGAAGCAATTAATTTTATTGTCTTTAAGCTTTTACTCGTACATTTCATCGTTTTACATTTTTATCGTTTTACATTTTTTGCATGATGTACATTAAAAATACATTCATATTGTTGATATATGATATATTGTTTCATTTAGTTTCTCATTGAAGTTATGTTTAGTTGTTTTCTTTTTAGGAACAATTTTCTTTTTAGGAACAATTATCATATTTTTGTATAATCTGCAATATACATAAAAAAAAAAAAAAAAATATGCATACGTTTTGGAATTGTACGAGTACCAAAAATGTTAAATCACTCTGATATTGCCATAAATTACTTACAAACTTTACACTATAAATGGCTCCCAGTTCGAATAAACAACGTTTGTTTCAATAATATCCATATAGTTTGCTAATCTGTTATGTAAGGATATATTCAGTACCTTAATCCATTCCCACTCAGTGACGCTTTTAGAAGCCCCCAAGCAAAATACAAAACAAAACAAAAACAAACAAACTTTGGAACACATTGTGGAAAATGAAGAAATTGCTTGTTACAAGCATTTTTTCCATTTTCTACAATGTTTACTACCAAGAAAGTTGAAAGAATCCAAAATTTCACAAACTTTAAATTGTCGTCTGCAATTTCCTTCAATTTGGGCCAGTCTAAAATTCTGCCATGTGGTAATGGGTTAAATAGATGCAGAGGGATTATTTTCTGGTGATGATGAAGTTACTTACATGTAGATGTGTAATCTAAATATACCACTTTACTCAATTTCATGTTTTATTACATTTCTGAATTAAAACGAAACCTGACACAAAACCAATTGTTATTTAGAAAGAAAAGGTATTTATATCAAACTTTTAGTTAGAATTAAACAAGTGTTTGTCGTTGATTTAATGTAGAAAAAGGGAAAACCAGGTTATAAATTGGCAAAATAAAACCCAGGTAGATGAAGGTAACATAATTTTGTATATAGATTTCCGAGATTATTGCTTGGATTCGAAAATGTTATAAATATGAAGTAGAAAATTAAATACTCTAGATTGAATTAAAGAAAATGAAAAAAAAAAACCACAAAACTTTAAGCTGAAAATATTCTAGAAGACTTTTATAATACCCGAAATAGACTAATGTTTAAAAATATCACTAAAATATACAACCACCCTTCAACATTGAACACCTCATCTTTTAACATTTTCGAAGCATTATTCGTATTGATTCTAATTTTGAAGATTTTATTCAAAATCAAAAGATCTTTTACGAAATAGAAACTTATTTTAGAATTAAACATTAAATAAACGAATTTAGACATTTCCTATATTAGCAGCTACCTCATCAAATGTTTTAATATATTCAGTGGTTTGTAGAAAAAAATAGATGCAGCCAGGGGCGAACCTAATGAGCCGTTCACACTAGGTCGGACTGAAATATTGTGATTTATCATAACTTGAATAATGAAGTGAATTAAACCAAGACGCTTTAGTCAGCTTGCACAGCTTAATGACTTAAATTATAACATACACGAAAATGTTTTTTTCTTTATTTCTTTGAAAACGCTGACATGTAGCTCTTTACTTACAAAACAAAACATATGAAATAAAAATAATAAAGATGGTAATAGTTAAGCGTAATACAATAAACTAAGCTACAATTAAGGGGTTACTTAACAACAAATATCTCTATATAGTTTTGGTTGCCTTTATGATGTTCTGAAAATGCATTTGTTTCTTTTTAGGGAGACTTTTACATAACTGCCCGATTTTGACGTGTATATTTACCTTGGCTATACTGCATTCGTCTCATCCATGGATATATATGGGGTGGTGGATAATTCTGTTGATCCCCACCCGATGAATTGTGCTGACCATGCTGCTGTGTAGGGGTCGGGGGAGTATGTTGTTGGGGAGGTGTTCGACTTTCCTCCACGCTACCCCCACCACCCCCTCGCATTTGTCCATTAGGAAAGAAAGCATTTCCAGAATTTGAGTTGGTCCTTACACTACAACTAGATCTGTCTGTGTTGTGAAGTGGGTTAACACTGTGTGGAGTTTGAGACCCCGTGTGTAAGTTTTGTGGCGATGAGCACGGACTATTTGGTGGTAAATGACTTAAACGCGAAGTTCCGTAATAGTCGCCATTTTGATCGTCTAATCGTTCTTGTTTAGAAACATACGGGTACCGCGCACCGGCAAACGCCGGGTAAACAGCGCCAGACGGCGGGTAATTCACATTCCTGTAAAAATTTCCCTCGGCACAGTTATCCAGTCCAGCAGTCTGACCATAGCACGTGGATAGCGAATTCACAAAGTAAGAACTCATCTGTTTATTGAATAATTGCCACTATAAAAATGTCCGACTGTCAAGCTTCGTCGAGCTAGAATGAATTATGTTGATGGAGGTTACTCCAATGTTTTCATACGGGCAAATATGCTCCGCCACTTAAAACATTCAATGAAAACACGTGTTCACCTCATCCAATCACAGAGCGCCTCAACTCGGTTCCGGTGTAATTTTAGATGCTGTAAATTTAAATATAAATAGGTTAGTAAATTTGACAGATTGGTTTTTACACAAGGTTTTTGGGATACAGTATTTTACCGTTTGCGTCTTATTGCATATTGTTTAATTTGTGTTTTATTTCTAGGTTTTTATATTGATTATTTATCTGTCGTCTGAAATATTATTAATTAATGAAAGTAATTGCTTTTAAAGGAATCTTTAAATTGTCTATAAAAAAGATACATGTTTCAGTTGGGGAACATAATAATAGAATAATTACGCTTTCAATTAAAAAGAAAAAAATATATAGTCTTACTTACCTTATGATAGACACCATGTCGCTTTCTGGATTAAATCTGAAATAAAGAAATATGGAAAAATTGGAAATGATTAGTATTTACAGTTTGCTTTTTTTATTGCAAGCATTATTTGTGAAAATTATATGTTTGATTTTTGGATTAAGTCTGGAATATAGAAATATAGTTAATACACAATGACGAATATGGGCTTTTTAGTTTTAATTCGAGCGTTATGCGTTATGAGGTTACAGACGACAATGAAAATTGGGTGCAATTTGAACTGAAACCATCCTATGTGGTAGAAAATATTGTTGGAAAAGGAGAAATTGCATGTTACAATGTTTTGTCGAGTATAAAAACACAGCGACGTAAAATCCAGTGTTCTTACTGGAAAGGGCTAAGGAAAAACAAAGACACCCAGTTTTATCTGTTCTAACTTTTATCATTGTAACAGGATTTTACCGCGAAAAATATCTGTTTTAATGTTTTGAGATATAAGTATAATTCTAAGTTATGATGAAATTTGTGATGAAAATACTGAACTTTAATGCCAAAATATTATTTTCTACTATCTTACTTTCAAAAATATATCTCTTTAAGTCTTTGAAGAAGTGAGAGGTTTTGCTATAGGCAATTGTTCTTACTTCTGTTTGCATACGAGTCGCTTTGCAAATTCTTAGCGGTTTTGTGAACTGACTCTTTTGAGCACATTATCCAACACCGAGACCGATTCAAGCCTCCACGGTTATTTCGTCGAAAATAGAAAGAAGAAAAAGGGGAGATAGGGAGTAAGTTCAGAAGTGCAGAAGCAGAATCAAAATTATTCGAGAATTGGAATGATAAAACTGACTGTAATAGTTGCTAATTACGCCAATACTAATGTTCTCTAATGATAATTTAACCCATTCCAACACAACGACGCATTATGACGCCCCTACAGAAAAAAAGCTTTGGAAAACATTATAGAAAATGAATAAAAAACTTGTATCAAGCAATATCTTCATTATCCAAAATATTTTCTACCCCAAAAGTAAATAATAATAATAAAAAAAAAAAAAACATCTATTATTTCACAAGCTTTAAATTGTAATTAAAACTCCTTCCAATTTGGACTAGTCTAAAATTTCCCTGTGTGGGAATCGGTTAATAATCTATGTTATAATAATGTCACTACATTTATAATATAAGCAACAAATGATTAACACGAATTTAGTTAATGTTAAAAAAAAAACACAAAAAACACACACACACACACATATATGTAATGAGAATCGTCATGAGCCTGGTTGATTGATTGAATGGGGTTTAACGCCACTTTTAACAGTATTTCAGTCATATCGCGGCGGCTGCAGCACCTAACAATGGATTCCTGGTATTTCTCACACCAGTACTATCAGTACATCCTTTCCTAACTCCAATTGCTATCCCAATAAGGTTTACGATTATCCACGCATTGGTAAGTGACAAATGTTGGAAAGGATATGTGCCGCCGCCGGGGATCAAACCCATGACATGCCATAAAGAAGATTAGGAATCTAATGCGCTACCGACTTCGCTTTGACGGTGGCGTAATGAGCCTGGATAGAAATATAAAAGAAAACGAAAAGGAGAAAACGCGTGTAGCACAGTTCTAGCGTACAGATGAGGTAATTGTATATCGAAAATAATCGAAATCTCTCGTGGTTAGATTATTTTTCTTTGGTAAAGCTTAGAATTATTTTGATTTATATCAATAACATTATCTTGTAAGAAGTTGTAAGAGCGACGCCCTCAGAAGACGATTAGTTTTTGCGGAGAAAAGTGCAAGGATGCAGGACTAAACTACCGAGATCTCCGCCTGGTTCTTTAACGTGCTCGATGTAAAGCCCGATCACACAAGGCCTCGGTTTAACGTCTCATCCGAAAGACACGTAGTGTAATAGTTTGGTCATCCCAGAGCTCGAACCCGCGATCTTGAGGTTTGAAGTCACGTATTTAAAAATCTTAGCTAATCGGGCTGAAAAATCTTCATGAATCGATATCAAAGTAATATACAAGTTTACACATGTGTGTTTGTACTTGTTTGGCATAAACTAGTTTTTAAAGTTATTGTACTCAAGAGCCTAAAATCAGATATAAATCTGCGAAAACAGAGCGATAGAGGGTAAAAAAAAACCAACCAACCAAACAAAAAAAAAAAAAAAACCAAAACAACAAATGAGAAACAGTAAAATAGTTTTAATAACCAATCTCTTCTGCTAAATTTTTTTTGTTGCATTCATAGTATGATTTTAACGGATCGTGCAATAGAAATTGAGAAATTGTGCATTTGCGTTGATGTAAAGGATGAAAATTTCATTTCTTTCCCATTTTGACGACCAGAAGTGCGTGGACAGTCTTCATCGGAACCAGATTTGTAAAACGAAAAGATAAGACAATTTTATATAGAGAGCTTAAATAGTGAAACCAAGTTCACATCTGCAATGTGAATATGGGTTGAAAACAATGCTAAAAGGAATAAAATATGAACTCTAACGCCTTCTCTAACAATCATTAGTTAAATGTCTAACAATCATTAGTTAAATGTATTAGCTTGAAAACATTGTGGGGGAATGAATTTCTTGTTATGAGAACGTTCCATTATTCTAACCCGAAATTCGTAACATAAGTATATGGTATCGAATGTTTAGTTTAACATATTCTTTCAAATTTTAATTAATATTGATTCAGACGTCACTTTTTGTTTTATCTAGAGGCTTTTTTTTCACGAAGCAACTCCCAATATCTAAAGAAGTGGCTTTCGTGTCGTGCATGCTCGCAATATATTTTCATACAGTTTTGTCTATACTTCTATTATTGTTTATATATTCTGTCATCTAGAATTTAGTTTTACTTTCCACTTTTCAGTTGTGTATTGTTTCCCCATGTTTTCCTATGTAAATGAAATGCAAATACAAATGGCACTCTTACACAATGGCTGATTGATTGCATGGAGTCTAACGCCACTTTTAGCAGTATTTCGGTCATAATGCGGCGGCTGGGGCACCTTATTGTGGATTCCTGGTATTTCTCACACCACTACTACTACTACATCCTTCCCGGGCCTTCAGCTTCCGAAGTTTCTTTCTTGGAAGGTTGAAAAAAGGAAGGGCTGAGTGGTTATGGGTTAATGTGCTCGGTGAGTAACCACGTCACACGTGATCTCGATTTACATTCCCACCGAAAGATAGTGTGCTAGTTTGGTTAGCCCGGGGCTCGAGCCTGCGATCTTGAAGTCAAATTGGGTTGATATTGGGCAGGCGTGCATCCAATCGAAGTTTGTATATACGAGTGTCAGGCGACATGAGAAGCCTGCGTAGTACGAAAGGTACATGTACAACCCGACCAGACTGCGTAGGATGTAAGGGTCACATTTTGAATCTAGAATGGTCATTCTGTCTTATAATGTATTGTAGTAACGATATTAAGTCGAAAATCAAACAAAATAATTTTACTTTTGTTGTTGGAGTTCAAAGTCCACATCCAGTCTAAACGAATGACGAAAGTCTTGAAGCTTACAGATAATATATATATACATATATGAGCCTGTGCTTGATATTTCCAACCATTTCGCAAGTGCGTGACTCGCACATATTGAGCACCCTGGACAGCCATTCGGGTCAATTAGAATATTCGCTGAATGTTTAAAGAAGCTTTGGGTCAGTATCTATCTACAGAGCGCAGAGTGAATACTCTGATCAGACTGTGCGGATGCACAGGCTGATCTGAGTCTTTACTTGGCGCACATGTGAATTGGTTGGAAATGTCACGCTTGCGCTCATATTATATATTCTCATTTACTATCCTTTCGACAAACATCTAACGCACTTGCGAGTAGGACCTTTCAATTGTTATAATAGAGTTTATGAAAAAGTAATACATGGAATAATACAATTCCATTTTTAATAATATAACCTCTATGCAATATGAACATTTTGAGGCAATATCGAGCTGGCTTTGATTATCATTCCCTTTATTCTTTTTATTTCGTGCGACAGAGTAGCAGAAAAAAACTTCAACGGCTTTATATAATCATGTAAATAGAAATCCTGATATATGATTTCAATGATTTATGAATTACACGTTTCATTATTCCATTGCTGTTGAAGTTGAAACAAAACATCTTATAGAACAGTTGTTTCGCAAACACTGAAGGTTGTGAAGTTATTCAAAGTATGATGCTACAATCAAAAGACATCGATCTTCACGTCGGGCCTTTCGCCGGGCAGCTATCCATAACTTCAAAATGGCTTTCAAACAGAGTGTTGGTAAATATTTAATAAATCCCACAGGGTCTTCAACACTTGATTTTCTGAGTGATAAAAGAAACATCTTTCCCGTTTCTCGAAAATAAATCAACCACTTTTCATGACATATATGTTTCGAGAGTAGGGCATAAGACTGATGGCTATGGCAAAGAAACGGAACACTTTCTAGGATATGAAAAATGGCTTTTTCATTTTGCTGAATATTAGGCAATTTTAGAAATTGTGTTAAAAACGCAATTGTCTTTAAGATGTAAATAGTAGTAAGTAAATATTCTAAATGTGCGTTACAAAATTTACATTGTTGCTTAGGCATTTCTGCAGTATTTCTGTTGCATTTTGACACATTTACATGTAATCTGATTCAGATTATATCAAAAATCTGTTTTGGAAAGGATGAATTGAAAGAAATTATTTTCATTTACCCTCAAACTAGGAGACGAGAAACGTGTTTAAGATGCATGCATCAAAGTTGAATGCTATCACTAAATAGTCATGATTGCTTACAAATTCAATTTTGCCTGCATGATATTGCACTGCATCGATAACGAAATATTTGTGAAAACGTCCTTTTATCACGCATTTCGTGCTATTGTCTCGTATTCTTATCGATGTTTTGCCTATTTGATACTTGTAGATTTGGGAATGGACCAATCGCTGGATTAAATTTGAAAAAAAAAAAAAAAAATTGTGTGTGAAAAAAACTTTGTGGATAATGAAGAAATCGCAACTGCATGTAAGAAGCAATTTTATCAGGCTCACAAATGTCCAGAAATGTTTTCCTTGAAGGGCGTAAAACAGCGTGATTCTGTAGGAATCGGTTCAAGTATACAATGCCAACAAATGCAAAATTCTCAATGACGAGGAAGAGCATAGTCCGTTTGTGACCCGACACAATCCAGTGGCTAAGCTATTTAAACCGCAAAGACTAATTTTGCATTAAAATTATGTGCCAGATAGAAATACTACTTATACGAGAGAATAGTACAGTAAGAATACATTTTGCAATCTTTGAAGTCTGAGCAGATTTTTTTTTTCGGAACTTATTACAAAAATGTGAAAAACTTTGATCCCTAACGCGAAATGGAGCCATCCTGATGTTGTGTGTAACAAAAATTGTGAAAAAGAAAAAGATTGAATAAAGCAGATATCAACCGGAGTTTGAATTTAACGCAGTCTAACCGGGGTTGGTGCTTGCAGTACTTCCGAAATGTTCACTAATCACTCGATGGATAATGATTCTAATTGAATAACTAAGCGAAAAGGAGCTATGTGGTGCTAGCAGCATCGAGCTTGATCTGCCTGCGCAGACCATGCAGGCAGAACAAGGTCGGAGTTTTTGTTTTGCTCTTTTCAGATCGGGATTTAGAATTGTATTTTGACGCGTTGAGTTTTTTCATTTTTCAAAAAAAGTGTCTTTAATTGACCTCTGCCGGTTCTATCTCTTTTTTTCAAATACTTGTGTAATGGAACCTCCGGTATGTGTTTGTTCGCTTGTCATGTAACATTCTCCCAATAAATGGAAAGACATTTGAACTTGATGACATAGTGAGCAGGTTTAATAACCGTTTACCAGAAAAAAAATGCTTTGATCACTTTCATAATTTAATCGTTTGAAATTCGGGGATCGCTAGCCCTATCCTATGGCCTCCGACATGAATTTTTACTTAGATAATAAACGGTAGTAATTTGCAAATTTTTTTTTCCACTTAATAAAAAAAAAAAAAAAAAAAAAAAAAGAGAAAAGAAAAGCGGCTGGTTGGTGATCCAAATGTAGTAACTACAGCTTGAAGAAAGCTGTAGATACGACCTTTGAGTTGCCAAACTAACATACACACTAAAAAACATACACTCAGAATGATAATAACAATAATAATAAAAGATGAATATTGGAGTTCAAAGTTCTCTTGCGATATAAATGGACGATTTGATTTGTCTATCGATTTTATTTATTGATATGATCGATCGGTCAAATAAGAAAGCTAACAGACGATACAACCTGTTGATCGACATAAACCCCCTTGCTAACAACATTTTTAAACACTTCTCATGCTGAACTGGGAATATTCCTGTTTTAGTAGTAGGTATAGACGAAGATCAGCCGTCACATATGTGCAGTTTGATCTTAGTCTACACCACCTTTTGGTCTCTGTCATGCAAGAATTGTCAATGACATCAATTTTCAAAAGAAATATCTACCAACAATAAATGCTTCCATTACGTTTAGACCCTTGTTTTTTATGCAATTTCTAAAGAGTTTTTTCTTAAGCATGACAAGGGTTAACACAGATAAGCCCTAGTAGGCTGATAAGTGGCGAATGCGCATCTCCTGTAAACAGCCGTATTTGATATATCGTCAATCGAATTCTAAAATATCGTAACTGCAGCTTGAGGAAGGTGTAGTTACGATTCCATAGAGGTACATTTACGATAATAGGGTTAGACTTGTTTTACAACTTTAACATTGTTAAGATCTCCAGCGAGTCTAGACTTCATAACGCAATTTGTCCATAAAGTCTCAAGAGATATCTGGTTAAGTGTGTGAAATGAAGTCATAGGAACTTGCGATTTCTAAACCGGAAACAATTGCTGGGGATTACGTCATACAAGAACCATTGCGAATAATTTTACTCAATAACTGCACGTTTATGGTACCAACTTAGCTTTATAAAAAAGCTGGGTATGTCGAAAAAAGCTACGAATTGCATTTATGTTGAATGAACATTTACAGTACTTAATCCATTGTAGAATGTCCTGCCCGTCAAAAGTATCTTATGAAATTCAAAAAAAGATCACTTAATCATTTTTAGGCAGTATTATGTAAGACTATTGACTCTACAAGCGCCAAAAATTAAAGCGTTTATGTTGTCGAAGTAATTTTATGTTATTTTATGTTGTTTAAAATATGTTGTAACCTCATAAGATGTTTTCTACACAAAGACTGCAATTCAATGCTGATAAAACTTGCTGAGTTCAGGAGTTATAAATGAAATATAAGAAGTATTAAAACGAACTAGTGCCTGCCGTTCCAACCATTTAACCATTCCAACCATTTAACATCTGCGCCAAGAAAAGATTCAGATCAGCCAATGCATTCGCACAGTCTGATCAGGTCATTCACTGTGCTCTGTGGATAGATATTGACCGAATGCTTCTGTAGAATATGAGAAAATATCTTAAGTGCCCCGAGTGGCTGTTCATGCTGATAAATGTTTGCATTTCACTCACAAGATGAATGGGTGAATATGTCACACAATAGCCTAATTGTAGTTAGCCACGTGTTAATTTCAAAGAGCCGCCGTCATAGCGCAGTTGGTAGCGCGTCGGACTATCATTCTAGAGGTCCCGGGTTCGATTCCCGACGGCGGCACTCATCCTTTCCGACTATTTGTCTCTCACCAATGGGTTGATAATCGTAGACCTATGTGGGATAGCAGCTGGAGGCTAGGAAAGGATGTTATGGTAGTACTGGTGTGAGAAATACCAGGAATCCATTGTTAGGTGCTCCAGCCGCCGCGATATAACTGAAAGACTGTTGAAAGCGGCGTAAAACCCCATTCAAACAAACAAACAAAGTTAATTTCAAATGAAGTTTTCGGCTAGCCGAAATATCATTTTCCTTGTACAGTATTTAATGCATTAAGCGACCATTGAAGGGGCGACCACTGAAGGGAAGACCAAAAACTGGTCGCTTTGAAGAATGGTCGTTCAATTCACTTTATTGTGAAAGAGATGAAGAATTGATTCGATTGCATTAAAAAATACTGACTTTTTCTTTATTTAATCCTATGCTGTTGGGACTCGTTAGAATCGTCTCGATGAGACGATTCTAATGAGTTTCAACAAAATGGAGAATTTTGCTACGATCTTTTAGATGGAAAGATGCTTTCCCTTCTTAAGAGATTGGCTTTCTACATGGGGATTTCGATTGCGGTCGCTTTATGGAGGTAGTCGCTTAATAGACGTGGTCGCTTAAGCATTGTTTTAAAGTAACTGGAACAAAACAAAATTAAAGATAAAAATGCATCCTGTAATAAACAGCCCATCATTACATCACGTGACATCAGCAAGGGATGGCATACTGAACTAGGGGTACATTAAGAATAACACAATGTTCGTTGCTATCAGGTTCTCACGAATACTTGTTTATGCCTACATGTTAGAATCCAAATTGTTAAGAACTTTTCATTTCGCATACACACGAAATATTTTGCATGCTAATTTAATGTTTTCAAAAGAAAAAAAGCCAGTTTAATCCCGGATGATCTCGCTTCGTCACACCCTCAATATTTTTTTCTTTAATTATCGATGAAAATTTAGAAATTGCCATTTAAAAGCAATTTCTTCATTGTCCACAATGTCTTCTATCCAAAAGACATTTTTTTATAAAAGCTCACTAATAAAAATGTCGACTGCAATTTCTTTGAATTTGACTCCTTCTAAAATTGTATCGTCTGGTAATCTGTAATCCGAAGTTTTGAGCTATGGTGTTACCTTACTTTATGCCTTTGGTATTGATGTTGACTTCACCGAAAGACGCAAGGATGACAATGGTGTTTCGTTAATTTTTGAGTGTATGTTTTACGAAAGTATGACTATTACAGCACGCTTATCAATTAATTAATTTCATGCGTAACGCTGTCTGTAATTTGTCATACTATCATCTAGGTGACGAAGCGAAAACAGGAATGTGTCATGTCCTCTTCAAGAATAAGATTTAAAGCCCACAGAATCGTTACAGCAACCATATAAAAAGAGTCCAATGCAAACAAATTGAAAATAAAAAAATAAAAAAAAGATAATTGTCTAGCCGTATTTTTGTCGCGTCAAAACATCCGCAACAATGTCAGAAGATTCTATTAGCCATCCTTATTGTATTAATGGTCTGTGAAGACTTGAGATAGTTTCGTTTCTTTGGCAGGGGGAGCTCAAACTATTCTTAGTAATATTTATTCTTCATATTTTGGGTTTCATTTCGCAAAAAAAACGTTAGGATGAAATACAAATGTAGAAACATGCAGCGTTGGGAATATTAATTCTGACAATAAAGATGTAACAATCTTGGAGTAGAGAAAAAATCAATAACAATACATTGGAAAAGGATTTAACCTATCCCATATAATCCCGCTTTGTGGCACCCCTGAAGAAGCTTTTGGAAAACACTTTCAAGCAATTTCTTCTTTTTTCCAATGTTTTCTATCCCAGAAGACTATGCGATAGTTTTGACCTATACGTAAATCGCTGTATGATTATGCATTTTGGCACGCTAAACACGACGTTTCCAGTGCAATAACACCGTAGCTGACAGTAGCTTCAACTCACACATCTACAACTGACCTGAATAGACGTGGCGTGAAGAATGATCGATTGAATAGGTTTAACACCGCTTTAAATAGTATTTCAGTCATATCGCGGCGGCTGCAGCACCTAACAATGGATTCCTGGTATTGGTTTTTCTCACACCATTACTACCACTACATCCTTTCCTAGCATCCAGCTGCTATCCAACTTAGGTTTACGATTATTCACCCATTTTCGAGAGACAAACGTCAGAAAGAATATGTGCCGCCGCCGGGGATCGTACCAATGACATCCCATGATTGAAACTTAGGGGTTTGACGCTTTACCGACTGCGCTATGGCAGCAGCGTGACGGGAACAAACCAGATGCAATTCTCCTTTATCTACTTAGACAGACCAAATGTTATAATTACATCAAATGCGTTTTATTATTCAAAAAAATATATACTCCTTTTTGTGATATACTAATTTTTTTCTTTTACATCAAAACCTACGCTGACAA
Organism: Fragum fragum; assembly: GCA_946902895.1. Lineage (NCBI taxonomy): Eukaryota > Metazoa > Mollusca > Bivalvia > Cardiida > Cardiidae > Fragum > Fragum fragum. The sequence continues at coordinate 39,489,888 of OX336372.1, forward strand.
CTTGAAAACACTCGCAAAAATTTAAAAAAAGAGGACAAGGATGATCCTATATCGCTCCCCTGAGTATAATGGCTCAAGGCTTTATATCAAAGCCCTACACCTAATTATTGTGGAGAAGATTTTTTTTTGAGATTTTTTTCATTTAATCCTAGGTATATTGAAGACCTTACCATTTAGAGCTAAGTTCTAGAGTACGGTAATTCTTTGAAGGGTCTTGGTAGATGTTCAAAAGATGATAATAAATTATACCAAATATCAAAGCTCTAGGCCATATAGTTTAGAAGGAGTAGATTTTCAAAGATATCCTTCTTTATTCCCTTCTAAAGTATTGGATTGCACAGAAAATGGCTTATTTTCAGAATACTGTAATTCTACGATGGCAAAAGGTCAATAGGTTTTGATACACACCAAATATTAAAGCTCTAGGCCTTATATTTTGTGAGAAGAAGATTTTCAAAGAGTTCCTCCTTTTTCATATGCAAAATCAGGGATCACATAAAAATGGTCTATTTTTCACAGAACGGTAATTCTTTGAAAGAATTTTGTAGAGGGACAATAGACATCGTGATACAAAATATTAAAGCTTTAGGCCCTATGGTTTTGGAGAAGAATACTTTCTAAGATTTCATGCTCTTTTTCTATGTAAAATCAGGGATCACAAAGAAAAGGGTTAATTTTCAAGTTTGGCAAATCTTTGAAGTATTTTGGAAGAGGGTTAATAGACATTGATACAAACAAAATATTAGAGCTCTAGGCCTTGTGGATATTTGGAGAGAAAGTTTTTCAAAGATTTTCTTCTTTCATTCTATGTAAATCAGGGATCACAGAAAAAAGGGCTAATTTTCAGAGTACGGTAATTCTTTGAAGTTTTTTGTTTTTGCTAGAGGGTCAATAGACATTGATACATACAAAATATTAAAGCTCTATGCCTTATTGTTTGGGAGAAGAAATTTTTAAAAGATTTCCTTCTTTTTTCCTATGTAAAAGCAGGGATCGTAGAGAAAAGGGATCATTTTCAGAGTACAATAATTCATTGAATTATTTTGGTAGAGGGCCAATAGATGATGATTTAAACCAAATACAAAAGGTCTAGACCTTATGGTTTGGGAGAAGAAGATTTTTTAAAGATTCCCTCATTTATTCAAAAGGTAAAATCAGGGATTTTACAGAAAAGGGCTAATTTTGAAGATACGGTATTTCTTTGAAGTATTTTAGTAGAGGTTCAATACATGATTATTTATGCCAAATATCAAAGCTCTAGGCCTTATAATTTGGGAGAAGATTTTCAAAGATATCCTTCTTTATTTCAATGTATCAGGTAACTAAAGATCTTCATGGATTTCTATTCTTTGAAGTATTTTGAAAGAGCATTACCTAATGATCATTTCTACGAAGTTTTCTTAAAATTCCATGGTTATCTTAGAAAGAGAAGATTCCTTTGGTCATTGTGAACGACGGACGGACGATGACCGATCGCATATTCACGCAGAGCACTTCTTGCTCAGGTGAGCTAAAACTCATATATACAAAACAAACCCGAAAAAAAAAATAGAAAGAAATGAATTTTTATCACAATAGAAACGGACCATTGATTAAATGTCTCACTCTATATCAAACCACAAATAAAAGGGATAGAAAATCAAGAAAATCATGGGTAGTGGTCTTAGTAAAATGAAATTCTCGTGCCTTGGTAAAGGAAAAATAGAAACTTGCTAACGCTAGTGTCTATATCCCATTTTGCATGACAAACGTTTTCTTTCCTATTCTTGTAACAATTGAGATATCGAATCAATTAACCGTTTAACGTAAGACAATTCGTTAACAAAATTATATTTAGGAATAGAGAAGACAATCTTTATGTCAATATGTGGGACCATTTTTTAATTGACGTTGGCCATAACGAAAATATTTGAGGGGCGGTGTCATTATTGTTGTTTACGCTCAAATTCAATTTGCTCAGACAAGAATGAGTGGAATAACTAGCAGAGGGTATGAAATTTGTGTTTTTTTGTTTTTTTTGTTTGTTTGTTTGTTTGTTTTTGGGTTTTCACTTCAGTATACATGTACATAATTTACATATAGAGAAAAGTTTTGTAGCTCATGTATTATCAAAAGTATAAGAGCTATGAGCCTTTGCGTGACATTTCCAACCATTCCGCATGTGCGTGACTCGCACACATTGAGCACCCTGAACAGCCATTCAGGGCAATTGGAATATTCGCTGATTGTTTAAAGAAGCTCTGATTTAGTATCTATCTACAAAGCGCAGAGTGAAGACCCTGATCAGACTCTGCGGATGCACAGGCTGATCTGAGTCTTTACTTGGCGCACATGTGTAATGGTTGGAAATGTCACGCATGCGCTCATGTGTAAATAATACATTTCTGAAGTTCTATGTTTTTTTTACAGTTGGTTTAGAAATGCACAAAAAGAGACACGGGTACTATTCCTGTGTTATCTTCCCTTTGTCTTATGTCCGTTAAAACGGAGGACATTGGTACCTTCACTTCAATGAAAGGAAAATTGTGTAGGAAACTTTGCACGATTTTAATTGCATCGGAATCTATTCTATAAATCAGAAAAGAAAGACAATGTATTTTAGATACACAGTATATTCTACAATGCGTACATCTATAATTACCAACCTTTTTTTCTGTACCTCAGAAGCTAGTCTTTTCCTTTATGAGTTAAAATACAAACGATTGCGAGAAATACCATACTTTTCGAGAAGGAGTTTTATTCCCTTGACGTATACAAAACACACAAGGGCATAGGTAGACATAAATCATGCCACACAGTGGAAATGTAGATAAACTCGTGTCAACTAGGCCGTAGGGTAAGAGGACCGACGGTCTGCAGTGCTATCGGGCAAAACCCTAAGCACAAAACAGCCTACCTAGAATAATGAAGAACTAGTTTGTTTGTTTGTTTGAATGGCGTTTTACTCCGTTTTCAACAATCTTCCAGTTATATCGCGGCGGCTGGAGCACCTAACAATGGAATCCTGGTATTTCTCACACCAGTACTACAATTACATCCCTTCCTAGCCTCCAGCTGCTATCTCACATAGGTCTACGATTTTCGACCCATTCGTGAGAGACAAATAGTCGGAAAGGATGAGTGCCGCCGTTTGGGATCGAACCCGGGACCTCTAGATTGACAGTCCGACGCGCTGCCAACTGCGCTATGACGGCGGCTCAATGGAGAACTAGATACACGTGACTGTATGGTTGGCAACATTCAAACGTCATTCAGCTAGATCACAAAATAATATGTCATTGTTAAGTTGAATCTGAAGATGGATTCGTTTTAAGTACTTTTGCTAGCATCGTTACAATTGACGTATCGCTGCTGTCGATCAAAAGTAGAATGACCAATCACATAATCAATTTAGACTGGAAGTGAACTTGGAGCTACGACATTTCTTTTTTCTTTTTTTTTTTTTTTTTAGTTTCGTGACTTGAACGTCGTAGCTATAGATAATTAAGACAGTTGTCGAAATGCGGACAAACTCGTATTAATTAACAAAAATAGGAACCCGAAGATTTTATTCAACAACTTTTGTAGAAGGCCATTAGGTGATGCCACATGTGAAGTATGAAACCTCTAGGCCTTATGATCTGACAGGAGAAGATTTTTAAATAGTTCCTTCTTTGTTTCTATGTTCAGAAAACTATTGTTAGGTGCTCCAGCCTCCGCGATTTGACTGAAGTACTATTAAACGTGGCGTTAAGCCCAATTCAATCAATCAATCAATAAATCAACCTACATTTGTCTCTCACCAATGGGGGGATAATCGCAAACCTAAGTTGGATAGTAGCTTGAGGCTAGGAGAGGATATGACTGAAATACTGTCAAAAGTGGCGTTAAACTCAATTCAATCAATTATATGCTACATTTTAAATATGAAACTTTTAAGCCTGATGGTTGGCTATATACGGAATAAAAACTGCCAACTTTACCCGAGGGCACCTAGTGCAAAATTTCAGATTGTTTGAAGAGGAAGATTTGAAAACAAGCGGTTGTCCTACAAATGGACGAGAACCGATCGCAATCGCCCAATCTTACTTTGTGTTCAGGTGATCTAAAATGTTATATACCTGGTATTCAGATTAATCCAAATAAGTAGTTTTGGTATTCATAAGCGTGTCAAATAGTTAATTTCATGATAGTTAATCTTTGCATACGTGAATATTATTCTTTGATAGCGTGAAGTTTAACGCCGTTTGAACAATCGTTCACTTACTCAAGCGCTTTCTGTTACTCCGAATTGACGCATCGCTGGCTCCGCCAACTTATACCTTTTGCCACGCCCATAGACTCCGACACGAAGGCCAGCTTCGATTTCGAACTGTTTTATTTTTGCAAAATTTATGAAAAGTAGCATGGAACAAAAAAAGTAGAATAGTGGGTTGGTAACCTAAACGTTGTAACTGCAGCTTGAAAAAGCTGTTGTTACGACATTGAAGTCGCCAAACCAACAAAAAGCTTAACAAAAATGCCGACCAATGTAAGAGTTCAAATCGAAATCCCGGGCTGAGTGTTTTGATTGGTCGATATATTCCTTGATTGACAGTCGCGAGTAGTCGATTCCTACCTCAATGAGCCTACTCTTTAGACCAGTGGCGAGGACGGGAATATAACCCACAACCGTCGAGTTATTTTTAGGTAACTAGTCTGCAACTAGTAACGCAGGAAAGTCCGATATAATTTTAAAGAAAACTAAATCCAGTAAGAAGGGCTGATTACAGTTAACAACATCATCAAATTCCATTGACCACCAGTCCATACGTAAAATACAATTGTCACTTTCTCTAATCGTTCAACAATTTTTTAACCTGCTCCCCCATCCTCCACCCCCCAAAAAAGGTAAGACAAAACAGACACATACACGGGTGAGCGCAAACACGCACAGAGAGTATCTTATTGGTCTGCATTAACACATTACCAGAAGTCAAACCTTTAGACTGGTCTGAATTGAAAGGAGCTGCAGACGACAATTTAAACTCGGTGGAATTTTAGATATTTTCAAACTTTCTCAGTAGTAAACAATGTGTAAAATGAAGAAATTATTATAAGCATTTTCTTCATTTTACACAATGTTTTCCCATTTTTTTCTTGAGGGGCGTCCAAAAGTGACATTGTGAATGAATTAACCCTATCCTGTTCAATCCCTAGTTTTTACGTCCCTATGATTTCATACTTGAGAAAACATTGTGGGAAAAGAAGAAATTACTTGTAACAAGCAATTTCTTCTTTCCCCACAATATTTTCTAACCTGAAGGTTGGTTTCTTTTCAAATTGCACCAAACTTTAATTGTCTTTGGCAACTTCTTTCGAATTGGACCAGTGTAAAATTTCGAGAAACGGGAAAGGGTTAACACGTTAACCTATGCATGGAGTAATGCGTGCATGATTATAATGGAAACAGATAAACGTTTTTCATTTCATCCAGAAAGCTAATTGTGTTCAAAACTCGTTTATTCCATTCCAAATCTTCAGTTGGTGTAACCAACAGTATATTCCTATTTGATCAAAATGCATATTGATGAAAAGTTGACACAAAAATATGATATAAAGATTGAAAAAAGGAGGACAGAATAATGACGTGCAAAGAACGACTCCAAAATTAATTCGGGTGCTTATTCGGATAGAAAATGGACCAAATTGAAGCTGAAGACTGAACGATATTTTGACATTTATGGTCATGATTATATATTCATACATATGTCAATTTCTCCATATAAATAGCTATAATAATTATCCTCTATGTCTACCTGTCACTTTCCACGCCTTATTTCATCTAACAAGATGTCAGCGACAAGACCTTGCCGTTTAGCTTCTAAAGTGAATAATTACGTGGTGTATTGAAAAATAACCTCTCCTCGACTGAAGTATTTTTCATCATAGCTACAATAAAGATTTGCCTTCCGTCTAGATGGTAGCAAAGTCACTAAAATGGAATGTTATCCCATGAACGTTTGAGTTATTTAAGAAATGACCAGAATATTTTTAGTTTTCATGGAAGTATGAAACGAATAAACTTATCACACTGTATGAATACGCCAAGCGGATTCATACATAAGTGTGCTTAGTTTTTGCGTTTAATACCTCCATAAAAAAACAAAAAAAATAGTCGCTTCATTTCTTACATTTTAATGACATTAAGTGAAAAAAAAAACCAATTTTTTGTTTTGTTTTGTTTTGTTTGTTTTTGTTTTTTGTTTCAAATTCTGATACATCTATATGGAACTAATCTGTGCGCAAGAATACAAAATAGCTGCGTTCTCAAAAATTTGTTCATGGAGGTATGACTGACAAAACTGAGAAGAAGTGCCTTTACCCATTACAAGACGACAGAACTTAAGACAGATTCAAATTGAAAGATCTTGCAGACGATAATTTTAAGCCAGATAAAATGTTCGTGTGTTTGTATGTTTTCAAGCTGTTTTGTAGGTTGTGCGATAATTCAAATTTTCAAATGATTAACTACGTAAACGCGCCAGTCCACCCGGCTGCAATCGGGTAACAGTTAAACCTTTATTCGCAGGAATCAGTTTGACTGTCTGAAAGCTCTCCTCGTTGCTCGCAAATTATAATAAATGTTTTAGCCATTCTTATCGTCTGTCCATGCGTTTGTCTAAACTCTTATATCAATTCATATGTTTTCAAATGACTTTACAGATTTGAAAACTTTGAAGTCAAATGCCAAAGTGTAAATTATCTACGTTGATTTCTTAATTTATAACATTGTGCTGGTTTCGATTTTTTATGACAATCGTTCACCATCAGAAGACAAAAGGTCCTGAGTATTCTGCATGTCTGTATAGTTCCAAGTTCAGGGTTCGTGGCCGCTCAATAGCCTTGATTGGCATAGTCGGTTTTCGAAACAACATAGCACAGTTATTTAACCCTGTGAGACAATAAGGTCAAGCCTTTACTTATTATAGTGTAACCAATATTTAACCCATTCCCACATAATCCCTTCTTTTTACGATTCCAAGGAAAAAGCTTTGGGAAACATTGTAGAAGATAAAGAACTTGCTTGTATCAATATTTTCTATCAAAAATGGACAAAAAAAAAGAAGAAAAAACCATCAGCTTGAAATCGTCGTCTGCAGCTTCTTTCAATTTAGACCACTCTTTAATTTTGTTGTGTGGTAATTGGCTAAAATGCCAGCCAGTTTCGACTTATGAGACACTTTTTCCTCATCTGCGTAGTACCTCTAGAGATGGGCATTGGGTAACCTTTCGTGTAACCAGTTGTCGACTCACCAACCGACCGTGTTAATTCCAACCCAGTTACCTGGCCCCCACCGGGTTTTAAACCTTCGACATCCACTACCAAAGAGGACGCCCTTATAATTCGGACCTCGTAGGCGGTGATAATGTGACAATACGACATGTACAAACTCCATTACCTGACTTAAAGGTCTATGTATCAAAAATGAAAATATCACCGGACGTTTCACAATCATTCGAGATTAACAAACATGTCTCTTTTATGCGAATTTACGTTTTATTTATAGCTAGTCAACTACATTTGCCATGAAACTGCCAGGCTCCACGAATGAAGTGTATTATTATCTTACTCGATATAATAACTGATTAGTAATATCTATTCATATTATTTCCGTTTGAAAAAAATGCATTTATATATACCCTGTACCCTAAAGACAGGTCATGAATTCAACTCTGAAGACAAGTCCAAAATTCTTCTTACGCTAGTTAGCTTAAGATTTTCGACAAAAATCATTATATTTCAATTACGATAGATCAATTGATTTTGATTCAATGATATCAAATTGCTGAGTGGACGCATTAATTCATTAAACAGTAACTTATACTCGTGAATATGTACACGGTCATACTAAATTACCCGTAAAGGTGGACAATAGTTAACTACTGGTTTTGTCCTTTGAAAGCGTGAGACCAAGATATATTCTTCCGATAACTAAATATTACCGCTTTCACGCTTAGATGATAATATATGTCTTGTCATAAGAAAAAAAGATTTATGATATAGAGTGGTCGTGGTATACCGAATTTATCAAACCAGTTCAGAAATAGAGAGATGACATTGAATTGTAAGAAATCAAGAGATTATTTCTTATTTTTATGACCCCGCATCGATAGATCGGGGGCATATTGTTTTACCGGTGTCCGTCTGTCTGTCCGTCTGTCTTTCCGTCTGTCTGTCAGTCTATCAGCAAAACTTAACCTGCCAACTAAACATTTTCCTATAACTTCAACCCTGATTAAGTTACAATGCTAATATTTGGTATGTAGATAGGTCTCAACAAGGCGCAACTGGGGAAGGTCATTTCATCAAGGTCAAGGTCAAAATTTTAACCCTTTTCCCTAAAACGTTACTCAAAAGCTTAACCTGCACTAAACATTTTCCTATAACTTCATCCCCAATTAAGTTACAATGCGAACATTTGATATGTAGATAGGTCTCAACAAGGCGCAACTGGTGAAGGTCATTTCAACAAGGTCAAAATTTTAACCCTTTTCCCTAAAACAAAGAAAAAAACAACAATAAAATCACCCGTGTCTAAAGAAGTCCTGTTTTGGGGGCATGGTGTTTCACAAACACATCTTGTTATTTAAAGTATGAACCTAAAAACTTTATCCCACTGCATGAATGCGGCAATCGTTTGAAACGACGAATTCGGTATTTTCATAAGGACCATTTTTTTTCTAATTATTATATGACCTTTTTGTCATAAATCAAAACATTCTTGAAATTTATCGATTTATGATTTTCCGCGAAACAAGTAACGCCGTTTGAAATATACCATCATTACATGCAACTTGGCGGCATTTAACGCTAACAAAACCGAGCCTAATGCATTGCATAGTTATTACACCAGTATAATATGAGCGCATGCGTGACTTTTCCAACCATTACACACGTGCGCCAAGTGAAGACTAAGATCAGCCTGTGCATCCGCACAGGCTGATCAGAGTCCTCACTCTGCGCTCTGTAGATAGATACTAACCGAAAGCATCTTTTAACAATCAGCGGATGTTCTGATTTCGCCGAATGGCTGTCCAGGCTACTCAATGTGTGCGAGTCACGCACATGCGAAATGGTTGGAAATGTCACGCATAGGCTCATATCAGCCATGTAACAATAAAACCTATTAAACGGGTTTATTACATTCCAATGACGTAGGTAATTTATTAACTCGCGTAAAAACTGAAAAGATACATGTATGCTAGGTAACGAGAGGAGCATTTCAAAAATCGAACATTTCGCTGGCTTTGTGCAAAAACATCATCAGTGTCTATTCAAAGTATAGACACTTATGATGTTTTTACACTAAGCTATCGATTTTCAATATTTATCAACACCGAAAGTAAATGAAATATGTTTTAATAGCCCTTTCCAAATTTAAAGGTATAAAAATAGAGTTACCGGAATTTTTAATCGGCACCAAAGTAGTGTAAAAAATCCACTGAAACCTACAATAGTCAAAATAGTGCGGGTTGGTAAATGATCGGAATTTCCGATTATATAAAAGTGTAGGTCATGGGTTCGAATCCACCTACACTAGTTACGTAACGATACCCTTTACTTTGTATTTCAAAGATTGTGCTTAGTTTGTCGAATTTGATGCTGAAAATTTTATCAAATCGACCTTTAGCCCAGTGTTGAGCCATGAATGTTAAAGTTTTGGAAGGAGGAGTAGATAAAGATCAGCCCAGACATTACTGCTATATGGTCCGAGTCTGCACTAGTAGTTTAGCTAGAGTTTGTTATGAAATCAGAATTCAAAATAAATACTAACCCACAATTTACCCTTCCAGTGCATTCAGCCCTTGATTTTAATACAATTCTGAGCAAAGGATTATATTCAGCATGACAGGGGTTAAAATTGCGTGTGTCCTAATTTCTACGACTTGAAGTTGTACGAAAACATGTTGCAAAACGGAAGGTCTTATTAGTTCGAAAACATTCCTCGTGCAGGAATGGTTTACTTGAGGAGAAATGTAAGAACAGGCAGGCAGTTAGCAATGATAAATAGCGCGCGTATGTCAGAATCGGTTTTCCGTGAGCACTCGGGCTCCTTCTCTATTGAAAACGGAAAGTGTTTTGTGATTTATGGCTGACTACTTTGTCTGTTTGTTTCTCCGGAAGCTCTAATTGAAAGGCCGGCCCCGATAAAATTGGATACAACGTCCGAATGTTTGCCCAATATAGCGGTCATTTATTTGAAATCTTTGATATTGTTTCTGCAGCAGAAAGGATTCGAAAGTGCCTGTAGTTTTCAATCAAAACTGCCTTACGATTGGTTTAGAATTATAAGAAACTGAAAATAATACTCTCTAGTATTTTTAGGTAAGCATTTCTAGATAGTTTAATACAATGGTTGGAATGATCACAGAAAAAAAGAATGGATAGAATTATTATTTTACTTGAAGTATCCTCTATCAACAAAAAAAGCAAAAAAATTGAAACCAATACGCGAGGTACACCGGTATGTAATGCTTGCATTTTCCTGGCGTATTTCGACCCTCGTCTTCATCTTGCATCTATCTAATATGAAGGTTTTATAAACAGAGGGACAAAATAACGTTCTATAATCATTGTTGGAACTGTTACAGATATTTGAACTTGAATTTTTACTAGTTGCTGTTATAAACTTTTAATTGAAATATGACTTCATTTGTTATTGATATTTTTAATAATATTTACTTTGATCATCGTTGTTCTTAAGAACTTTCTTCGTGAGAGCAGAAAATAGCCTTGCGGACAAATTCTTGTGAAGGGGAAATCTCTACAAAGCCTATTATTTATGGTGTGCCAAGAGATGTTTAAACAATGGAATCGTTGTCTCTTAAAGCTGTCCGTAAAGTAGGGTCAATCGATGATACTTGATCTTTTTGGCAAACGAGTAATTTATGATCCTTGTCGGAGAAAGAGAATATCAGGCGAAACTGACCGAAAAGATTGTCCGAAAGATAGAACTGTCTATGCAGAAATAACGCAGACATACGTTATACTTTGCACGCAGGGGTTATGAACAAACCCAAGGATAGATAATTGTGTTTCTTCAATAAAAAGGATTTCTGCAACTAGATCCCTTCTGTAGAAATATCTGTCATAGTCACTAAACATGGGTTTCTAGCATTTTCAACGTTTTTTGGGTTTCAATTTTTGGATATAGTTTTATCAAGTAATGTAACACATTCCTTTTATCTTATGCCTATAATTGTGAAGCGATACACTCTTACATACTAGAACATTTTTATTTATAAGTACAATAAAAAAAACTATAAGGGGTAAAAGGTTAACTTAAAAAAATGAAGTGTTATAAAGAAACGAGTGGAAAACTGTCCAATAGATTTTTTAAATGACATTATGCAGTTCAAATATGTGTTAATCAGGAAATTATCAGAAAATACAAGGTCAGCGTATTTTCTGTTCTTTTTACAAGTCCTATAATTTTCATGTGTTTGTGATTTCGAAAGGGGTAGACATTTACAAACTCACTCATCTCTAGTCATACTTTTTGTATATAGACTTCAAACATTTTTTAAATTACATCTAGGTTTAGCATACCCCCCCCCCCAAAAAAAAAAAAAAAACAACACACACACACACAAAAAAAAAACGACAATGAACATGTCTAAATGTTTTGCTTGAAGCCTTGAATAACCGGCAACACACACTAGCGACGCGAGAAGTCGACATTTTAGCTTAAACATACTTTTTAAGTATTTTACATTTATTTGAAGGTTTCCCAATTATTAACTGACGGATCGCTGGCCCCGACAAACGACTCCATTGGTCCAACAAACAGATTCAAGTGATCAAGGACCCAATACTTCGATATTAAACGCCTTTTTTCTTTTGGAGAAAATTTATGGCTTATGGAGTTTTTGTTGTTGTTTTTGTTGTTGTTGTTGTTGTTTTATTCAACACTTAACACCGTTATAAATTTTGTTGAAATGTTGTCCATAAAGCTCATAAGTATGAAGCTTTTAGAGTCGGGTATTCAGGTCGAGAAAATAAAATGTCACTAAGACTGTAATACATTAAGTTTTATTTCTGGATTAGTTCCATGAAAATGTTTAAAGGAATATTACAGAGGATTTTTTTTTCGAGCCTTGAATGAAATCAAACGTTGTAATTCTTTCCAGCATAAACTTGGTGTAAAATAAAAGGACAAACTGTATTCCACCTAATTCAAATTCGTGTTAAATGAAGTGCAAATATTATTCCCTGCGTACCAGATTAGCATACACCCGCCCTATCATTTAGTCTGGCAGCAGATTTCAAAGCAACTTCCTACGTTTTTTCAGTGTCTATTAATTCTTGTTCCAATGAAATATGTGTTTTCAATTCAGGCATTTGATTCGGAAGTCGCCTAACTGGAACGTGTCTTTGAAATTCAAATTCTTTTAATCACAAGGGCTTTTTTATCTGGAGTACACGAATACAACAGCGGAAAATGTAGTTTGACAGTGATAAAATGAAATTCTGCGCTGAAATAAGGTCCAGTATTTGGAGACCCGTTTAAATGGATGTTTTTGATACGAAAAGAGCGTGTTTCGAGTGTCGTCAGTTAAACAACAGAAAATAGATTTCATTTCCGAAATGAAGAGAATATTCTTTTTATATTCATTGAGGTATGAATACGCAAAGCAGATTCATACATTAGTCTGCTTACAATTTTAGGCTCATACCGCAAAAAGAAAAAAAAAAACACACACACACAAAGAAAATCTCTTCATTACGTATGGTTTAACATTATCAAACAAAACGAGGAAAATATAACTAGTTTTCAGTAAAATTCAACTGATTTATTTTTTGCGCAAACGTACATCGTAGATGCGTTCTCAATATTTTATCCGTTGAAATATGAATACAAAAACCAGTCAATCCAAACGCTTGAATCTTGATGGATGAAACTAAAATAAAACTGATAGGAAAACAAGATTCTATTTCAATGCTTTAATGCTTAAACTATAGTATTGCTACCTTTTAAAATTTGGCATTACGTTTGATGTATATGTCTACATGGATATACATGATTTCATAGATATACATGGATATTGTTTTATATATTTATCTATTTATTCATACATTTATCCATTTATGTATTTTTTAATGCAGATTAAACAATAAAAACAGATGAATAAAAAAGGGGTCTATCGAGGCAAGTCGCATAATGTTTAGAGTGGCGGACTCCTAACCTGAGAGAGGTTGAGGGTTTCTGGTTTGAATTCCGGCTGCTGATGTGGTATGTTTGTCCTTGGACGATGCATTTCAAAGTTCCAACCCAGATCGAGGGAAATGAAATGGTTTAGAATTAATCAAAACACTTTCTAGTTAGCGGTGTGAGCAATACTATTTGACACCGTGTCATTCAAATCCTTTATGGTATGTCAGTTTTCACGGATTACATTACACCATTTTAAACATTAATCTTTCACATTAAAATGAATTACTATAATATAGCGACGAATTTAAATCCTCTAGAAATGGGTTATTTCAGTGCTGAATGATAGTTTAATTTCACATGAAACATTTAACAAACACACAAAACAATGTTGGCGGCGGCCATAGCTCAGTGGCAGTGCGTAGGACTTCTTATCACGGGTCCCTGGGTTCGATCCCCGGTCGCGACGAATATCCTCTCCGACATTTGTTTCCTTCCCCCAATTGGTGGATAACTGTTAATATTAGTGAGATGAGCAGCTGGAGGCTCGAAAAGGATGTTATGGTAGTACTGGTGTGAGATATACTTGGAATCCGTGGTTAGGTGCTCGAGACGCAGCAATAAGACTTAAATACTGTTAAAGTGGCGTTAAACCCTATCAAATAAATCGAAAACAATGTTGTCCAAGTGCAGGGCTACGTTGATTTCCGCAATATGACCTCAATTTCTAGAATGCCAAGAGTGGCTGTCCAGACTGCTCATTGTCTGCGACTCAGTCACATGTGAAATGAGTGGAAATGACAAGTACAGACTGAAATGCTGTTAAAACACACACACACAAAAAAAAACTTCAACAATGTTTGTGTATATTTTTGATACTAGAAGTTTTGAAACAAAGATCAGAGAATGTAGACCGTTGACTGTCATTACAAATGATAGCTAGAAAAAGCCCGATTGTCCTCTATCGCTCCTCTGAGTATATTTTTAAATCTTAACTATTCAACTATTCGGTTTTGGACGCTAAAGAGGGAAAAAAAGCATTGAAAACAATGTAGAAAATAACGAAATTGCTTGTTCAAACGATTTGTTCATTATTCACAATATTTTATACCCCAAACACAAAGATTTTAAAGATTTGATCAACTTAATTTGTCGTCTGCGACTTCTTCGCATTTGGATCAAACTTAAATTTTTCCACCAGGTCATGGGTTAACAGATGCAAAGAGTTCATACCTGACTCATGTAAAGTTAGGCAGTTTCGATAGCATTTGACTAATTCTTCCGTTTTTGATAAATGGTTGAAATAAAATATACGTTTATATTTCAACAAAATGATTAATACAGCACATTTATCATATATCAAGTAGGAAAACGGTGTATACGAAAATAATGTCTAATTCAATTTTGACGTGGAACTTCTCCTACAAAACTGTTGCAATTAATACATGAATGAAAATGAAACAGAGCTAATAAACCACAATCTTCTAAGGCAGAGGTATTGACCACGATTTGTGCAAGCATTCTGATTAGTCAGAATTGTACGTCGTTTGAATCTACACTTACCTACCCTTTTACATCAAGTGATTAAAGATTTTCTAACAGATACTGTTCTACCTACTTCAAAGACGAATGGATGTAATGGTTCTTAATCACTCACCCGAGACCCCAGAAAAGTCGCCTGATACATTTCAAGTCAGAGTAGAAAAGGTGGCTGCTACAGATTCCATAGCGTTTTTCTAAATTTTGATCTCGTGGCCTAGTTTTGACTCCAGAGTGTGAACATGTTTTCTTAGAGTTGACTTAGGGATCTTAATCTTAAACTATAAGTGACCAAGTTTCTTCTAATTTGTTCAATATTTTAACAAAATGATGATTTTTAACCAATTTATAGATTATTGAAAAAATGAATAAATAGATAAAATAAGGGGTATCTAGAGTACCAAAAAGGCCTTTCTAACATTTGACCTAATGATCTTGTTTTGGCCCATGTGACTCAATTTTGAAATGTCCAAAGAATCTACCTAAAATATATTCTGATTAATTTTGAGGAAAGTTGGCCAAAAGAGCGTCCGTAAGATTTTTCTTTAGAATTTGACCTACAGATTTAAGTTTTGACCTCGAACGACCAATTCATCAAAATTTCATAAAGATGAACATTCTCTTCAAATTGGTGGGAAATGAAATGTAGCTTCGAGAGCGCCCACAAAGTTTTTTTTTTAAAGATATCACCTCTTTTTTATCCTAAGAGAGCAAATGTCTAACTTGCCCGAGATTTCACCAAGACGAATGTTTTAAACAATTCTCAGGATGGTTGACAAGCATTGGCAGTCTCTACCTTGTCCGTAAGGTAGATGTCGACGACGGACATCAATCGTGCAAAAATCATGGCTAGGTAATCTTCCAGCAAGAATGATCGTATTAATATATTTAGTTGTAAATTATTTTGCTACGGCAATTAAGCTTATTGAACGAAGCAAATGATTTAAGTTCTATTTGGAATATTCCTACCATATCTTGTTTGCATCGGGTAGATAGTTTGGTAGAACTCGTTTAAAGGAGGACTTGTTTTTAGAAGCCAGACACTGAGGGATCGGACCCTACAGTTCCTATGGCCCCGATTTTAAGAGGTAGATAATTCAGTACAAATATATAGCGCTAGTGTATTTTTGAATAGTTGTTTCTATCTGCTGCTATGACAACCGGAATTATTGATTTAAATTTTGTTATGAAATGATAAGCCTCTAGAGAACATGCCAGCAAAAAACAGCAGAGGAGTTGTCGATGAAAGAAATTGTTGACCGACCACGCACGATGGACAAACCACAAAAGGTGATTTACTTGAGTGAGATGAGTTGACATAAACACCGTCAATTTTCTTCTTAAACCTTATAACTACAG
The DNA here is from genome assembly GCA_946902895.1 of Fragum fragum. NCBI lineage: Eukaryota > Metazoa > Mollusca > Bivalvia > Cardiida > Cardiidae > Fragum > Fragum fragum. The sequence goes on from OX336372.1 coordinate 39,505,961, forward strand.
CTTGGATCAAGATGCAGTTACGAGGTTTAAGAAGAAAATAGGCGATATGCACTCATCATCCGCAAATCGCATCAATGTCAAAGATTATATTTTACAAAGTGTCATGAGATATTCTACATATATAGCACGATATTAACGTGCTCTTAAGCATTTAAACGTTCGTTTAAAATGGGTACCAGCATTTTAAACTGCTTTGTGACAAAAGAAAGATAGTTATAAACTGCGTTTGTCTTTTGATTTTTATGAAAAATTCGGCTTTTGGACATTCGGCCCCCGCAAAAAATGAAAAGGATAAAATAATAGCAATAGTAATTTGTTCACTTAATATATTGATAAGGGTGCATGAAGGAATTCCTCTGCCGTCGTGTGACAAAAATGGATGCCATTTGAGATGAACAAGACGAAAGCGATCGACATATGCAATCAAAACGCCCGCACTTGGCTTAAAACACGTAAACCTTTTAATCAACACTCGTCTAAATAAGGATGCATGCTTAAGTCTAATAAACGTTCAATTGATTACATCCCAACTTTCGATCTTACCCAGTTTTACAACATTTTAAATACCAGTTCCCATTTCAATTCGTGAAATTTATTTCCCCCTCTTTTCTGATTCAACAATTTCAAAGAATGAGTCTTGCTCTTAAGCTTAATTTTGAAGCAATGACACTCTTTCAATTCTAAACACGGGCTGCCTTAATTATGGGACATAAATTTCGGATAGGACATAAAACCGTCAGAGGAACACGATTTTGCAACAAATGTGCTTATAACGAGAAGTATGCGAGATTTATTGAAATTGAAGTGATTATTACAAATAGCTTGCCGAAATGAGCACTCGAGAAGACACTTAAAGATGTTGAAGAAAGAATGTTGTGTTAACTTGAGATAATCAGTTTGTTACATTTGGTACATTTTTCAGTCCACAGTTAAAGAATAAAAAATATTGGAATGCAACGCTATTTTTGAAGATAGCATAAATAGAATTAAATGTACTGAAAACGCGCCGACTGAATACTGTCTTAAACAATTCATTTCTCCCTTTGTATCGTAATTCAAGCTACAAAGTAAAATGCTGGTATTCCTTATTCATAACCTATTTAACCTTATTCAAAACACATTGTTGTTCATTTGCTGACCCTTTAATAGACCCACTATGCTTGCTCAGCATAATGCATTTTGGCATCAAAATGTCTCTCTTTTTTGTACAAATGAAGCAATCTACGAGAATTAAAGTACGCGTTATATTACGCGTACATGTTTTTTTGTTTTTTTTTTTTCCTTTCTTTTTTTTAAAAAAGGAGTTACATTAACATTAAGATTACATGAGATTGACTGATATTGTCCACACTTTTTCATAGGCGTCAAGATGACGTAAATTAACCTCGGTTACTTGTGTTTTCAATTCACTTGAATACAATCGACACGTTTGGGGAACCAAAAGCGTTTTGCATAAGGTGTCTACCTAAAGTATATATGTATAACGGCCATTAGAAATTACCCCGACTTTGTCAATAATTTCATAAAGAGGCAACAGTCATACATTATTGAAGAAGTCCGAATTTTTTTTTGTGTGTGTGTGTGTTCTGCAATAATTTAAATAATACAAATGGATTGAGAACCTTATGTACAGAAAGGCTAATTTCGTTCTCAAAAAAATTCGTTCAAGCTTTAGTTAATACGTTTAGATCGCCGAACAACCATGTCTATTTTGCTACATGTTATAGTGACCACAAATTTGCAAATTAAAGCCATTCAATATCTAATTCAAACTTCCTATCGGAGTCCAATTGGAGTGTTCAGCCATCCGTTAGTTTGGCACGAGAGTAAAATAAAAGGAGTTTGACAGTGGATGGTTATTCCTGACCTGCAGAGGAAACTTTTAATATTTCGCGAGATCGATTTCGAGTGGAATATCAATTTTCCGCATGCAGCGAATAGCAAATACAAGATCTTGCATCGCAATTGTAACACAATATTCCATTTATTATATACTTTTTTTTATTAAATGATTTCGATGAAACGATAAGAAAAAAATCTGTATTTCTACAGGTATTTCCCTTCTCCTTTACCATTTTCATTACGTTTATTCGTATTATGGGCCGCCGTCATAGCGCAGTTGGTAGCGCGTCGGACTGTCAATCTAGAGGTCCCGGGTTCGATCCCCGACGGCGGCACTCATCCTTTCCGACTATTTGTCTCTCACCAAAGGGTCGATAATCGTAGACCTATGTTAGATAGCAGCTGGAGGCTAGGAAGGGATGTAATGGTAGTACTGGTGTGATGAATACCAGGATTCCATTGTTAGGTGCTCCAGCCGCCGTGATATAACTGAAAGATTGTTGAAAGCGGCGTAAAACCCCATTCAAACAAAATCGTATTATGGCGCCATCTACAGAATGAAAATGACGTCGTCTAAAACCACCTTTTACTATACACCTATATAATCGTGTGTAGGTATTTTTTATTGGATGAGACCGAAGGTCGAATCCAATAAATAAACCTGCACACGATTCGAGAACACGATAACAACAAATAGAAAAACACACTGTTGTAATATTCCTTTTATTATATACCTTTTAGGAAATTACATTAAGAAAATTCTCTTAAATGGCTAAGAAATAACCAACTTTCCGAAAAACGCGGAACGTCAATACACAAAAAAGAAGTCCATGTTTAACGGTCCTCGACGAATACGGATTTTTGATACACGCCGAATATTGATTTTTTTTCTGTCGAGTTGTATTTGACAGCCAGGTTTTACTCCATATCTTTTATAGGTATATAATACAGGATATTTATTAAAATCTGGCTATCTTATACAACTCGACAGAAAAAAAATCAATATTCGGCGTGTACTAAAAAACCGTATTCGTCGAGTACCGTTTAACACGGATCCCTTTTTTTGTGTGTATTGACTTTCGGGTTTTTTTTTTTTTTCACGGAAAGTTGGTTATTTCTTAATCGTTTAAGAGAATTTTCTTAATCTCATGTCCTAAAGGTATATAACAAAAGGAATATTACAACAGTTTGGTTTTTCTATGTGTTGTTATCGTGTTCTCGAAACGTGTGTAGGTATTTTTTATTGGATTCGACCTTCGGTCTCATCCAATAAAAAATACCTACACACGATTCTCGAACACGATAAAAACAAATAGAAAAACGCACTGTTTTAATATTCCCTATATATTGAATCACATTTGACACTTTCAGATACATTATTTTTTCTGACGTGTCCGATTTTGTTTTGGGTGAAATGCATATCTTTCACTAGAAATATTTAACCCATTCCAACACAACAAAATTTTAGACCAGTCTAACTTGAAAGGAGCTGCAGACGACAATTTCAAGTTGGTGTAATGTTTTTTTTTTTCTTCTTTGGGGTAGAAAACATTGTGGATAATGAAGAAATTGCTTTATACAAGCAATTTCTTCATTTTTCACAATGTTTTCCAAAACTCTCTAATTGCGGGGAGTTAAAAGGAGGGCTTGAGTTGGAATGGGTTAAAGGTGTATCATAAACTGTATTATATTAAATTCTAGGAGCGAGACCATGCACATGTATTTTGCATTTGTAACCCGCAAGGCAAAAAATGACCTCCAGAGTGATACGACAGTAATCACACTTGACAGTTTGCACAGGCTGTAGATTTTTTTTCTGAATAAGAAGAATATACACTTCATTCTTTGTTGTTATGCTTAAACTTAAACATTGAATAACACACTGTATGATATGCCCGCATAGGTTTGGTCTCTATTCAAACTGCTTAGAATTTGGCATATCCTATTTATTAAATTATAAATTTCTCCTGAAAATATCAACTAAACAAAATATACGAAAAGTCATATTAAGACAGGAGGTGGTAATTGAATATAAAATTTCGAAATAATTTACGAGGACCAATTAACAGCAATATCTCTATAGGCAACAATAAATCTTAACTGTAATGGTTCTTTCGCGTTCTTTTCGAGCCGAAGTTAATTGTAGTCTGTTTGATGTTATGCAATGTTCCTGATATCAAATTTATCTTTAATAACTTGGAAGAACTTTTCATATGCGTAGATAAAAGAGTGAATTACTAGTGAATTATGCATCCCAATCTTGACCATAAGATTAAACTTTTTGTATGATACACAATCAAACTATAAAAACGTAAATATTCAACCTTCAATTTTACGACAGCTTCGTGGTTTGAAAATAATTCAGTTTTGGAAACACGGCATTAATGCCAATTATATTGTGGTGATCCATTTACAATGAAGTTGCGTTGCTAGACTTACATAACACAGAATATCCTTAATTTAACACACAAATAATTTGCATGGTGAGATTCATGTTCGAAGTAAACATGAAATCGGACAAGAATTTATAAACGAAAATTGGACCAATGGTTCTGAAATAGGTTTGATAATTATAAGTTCCATGACAAAATCATGTCTCAGAGATGCTTCTTAAAAAGTTTCAGAGCCTCTTTGTAAGAAGGATGTAAGATAGAATATTTATTTCACAACTAAAACCTATGCAGTGGATACTCCTTTTTATCGTCTCGACGACGCGATTCTTATGAGTAGGCATAAACCAGAATTTATTGCACTAAAATCAAGATTTAGATTTTAAATTTTCAAATTTCAACTTCGATCGAAATGTCTGCTTAACTAAAACCAGATTTAACAGAAAAACGGGATAAATAAAAGCCATATTCACGCCTTTTATCATCATTACACCAGGATATAAAACATTACTTTTTTATCTCTCCGCCGATTGTAACTAATTTACGATCGGTAAAATATAAAACTTCTTGCATGCAGAGATAGCAGTACTCCTGGTTTTGTTTATTTAGAAACTACTTGAAAGCCTGATGCCTAGCGAGTTTTATCTATGTATCGCATTTGGATAGAATTTAGCGCTTGGTGTGAAATGTGCAATAACGCAGTAGGGTGCGAATTATGTTGCCATAAAATGGACATATTTCCATTTTTAAATCTCCAGTTAATGACAGTGATTACAGTGCTATAAAACTTACGATAAATTGGGGTAGACATTTTTTACTTAAGATCTTGCAGAAAGTTCTCTTTCAAGTTGAATCTTTAGTCGAATATTTTTATACACTAATTCACTTCTACATCCTAAATTTCTCTCTTCATAAGTAGGAAAACTATTCAGAACAGATTATGCAATAGAAACATACGTCGAAGTCGAATAATTCGAAACATATTTTAATATGGTAGAAGAAAGGTACAATAAGTAGATGGAAAAACAAAAGAAATCGATATCAATATGAGAGTGGTTTAAAGAGCGGATTGTGATACAGATAAAGGGGGTAGAGAAAAACAAATGGGTTTTAGAATTAAATGGTCCATCATTACTGCGCTTAGCCTTGTCTTGCTAGTCACCAGTGGAATTGCCTCGTCGATTCTACAAACTCACTGCGACTTAGTATTTTGCAGGGAAGCTCATTTCATTACGTCACCTTAAGGATATTGTAGTTTTACCTAAGCTAAGGATATATATCTCGGAAAATCTCAGGTATGTTGTGATGACCCTATGTCCAGTGTTTGTGCGTCAAGCTACTGCGATTTCTCAATAATTCCTCAAAACTACTGACCAATCTTTCCAGGATAAAAACCTCCTCTAGAACATCTATCGGACAAATCCTCTGTTGTGACGGGAGATCTTAAGATTGATATATGAACATTTTGATGAGTAGTACATAATATACCATAGGAGATTGCTAAAACCATAACTATTGGTTCCCCACAGGTTTAATAAGGTTGAACTCATTCTGTACTTACAAGCCACCATTCAATTTCAAACTTCCACGGCGGCGGCACATATCCTTTCCGACGTTTGTCTCTCACCAATTGGTAGGTGATCGTAAACCTAAGTGAGATAGCAGCTGGAAGCTAGGAAAGGATGTAGTGGTAGTACTGGTGTGAGAAATACCAGAAATCCCTTGTTAGGTGCTCCAGCCGCCGCGATATGATTGGAATACTGTTAAAAGTGGCGTTAAACCAAATCAATCAATCAATTTCAAACTTGAATATCGAATGAAACAGGTTCTTTTGGTTTTTGAGAGAAATTTGTTGTTAAGCATTTCTTTCAAATATTTACCATTTTCTATTTCAAGTTCTATTTGCATTTTTTTATCTTCTCTTTGTCTGTGTTTCAAAAGTTGGAAAATCTCGTTATTCATATGCTCTTTAGATGAAATTCAATTTGTTTTGCTTGTGTGTATAATCATGGTTTTGTCTATAAATAGAACCAAACATTTCATATCCAAGAGATATTTACATTTAAATCTTTCTGATATGGCTATCGTGCTTTATTTTGGTTTTGATGTCGTAATTTATTGATTTCTTTTTCAACAGGCAAAAAGCTTTGGAATGTCAAATACAAGTCACAAATCTAACCAAAATAGACACAATAATTAAACCTTTATTTTAAATTTCAAGTTTAACCGTATCTTTTCGTTATTAAAAGTCCAATCGCGTCCTTCAATCAAGGAATAGACCGAAAAAACAAATCGTTTATTCAGCCCGGACCTGAGCTTATCAACTCCGACATTGGCCGCCATTTTGTTGACATTTATTGCTAGTTTGGAGACTTAAACGTCGTAACAACAGCTTATTCAAGCTGTATTTACGACGTTTAGGTCACAAACCAACCATTTTACCTTTTTGTTGCATGCTACTGGCCATAAATTTCGCAAAATACGTTGTTAAAAATCGACGCGGAACTTACTGTCGGAGTTAATGGGCGGGGCCTAGGTAGTCATAGGGCGGGGCCAGCGATTGGTCAATTGTACAACAGTAACATCTGTATGGTTAGAATAGAAAACAATGATACGTAACTATTATGTTAAATTACTTTCTCGGAGGGCGAGACCATGGATTCGTTGATTTTGAATGCGAGGCTTTTCATCATCAGTTTGAATGTACTCCAAACTTATTGAATTTGGAACTACACAATCGAGTAATCTGAATGACGGGCTGTCACGTGTTTATTTTTTAGGTAGAGGTAAGAAATAAGAAATCGATGTCTGCAATGACTCATATTGTATCATCAAAATATATCAACCGTCCAACAAGTGAGTAACTACCTACCACTCGTCATTGTGAGTGAAAAATGACCTCCGTGGAAAAGAGTATAACGGTAGACTGGCAGATCCTTTAACAACCAAACAACTTCTTACATTTTTCACCTTCAAAATTTCATCAGGCCAGGGCAAGGGGAAAACAGGATTCTCTGGTTCTTTTACTTTCCCCAAAGTATAGTCTAAACCGACTATTATAATTAAGTTGTTTATGTTTGATACTTTAGCATTATGGGTTGGCAATTCATAGCGGAATACTTTTTTTTTCATACTACCACGAACAAAAGTTTGAACACAGAACTATTTTGTATGCTTGCGCATAAAAGTAGGCCCATAAAAGTTTACTTAAATCTCGTAAAATATTTGCTTTGTTTTGCATTATGGCATTAACCCATTCCCACACAAGAAAATTTTAGACTGGTCTAAATTGAAAGAAGCTGCAGACGACAATTTCAAGTTAATGGAATTTTGAACTTTTTCATTGTTTTGGATAGAAAACATTGTGGATAATGAAGAAATTGCTTGATACAAGCAATTTCTTCATTTTCCATAATGTTTTCCAAAGCTCTTTTCTTGAGGGGCGTAAAAAGGAGGGCTTGAGTTGGAATGGGTTAAACTATAAGAAATGAAGAGAATATTGAGGTATGAACCTAAATAGAAAGTCACACTAATGCAAGAAACCGCTTCACGTATTCATACATTGAGAGTAAGTTATCTATACCTAAATGAAAACAAAATATACAGTAGTATATGAAGTAGAGCCGAGACCTAATAGTAAGAAATTGAAAGGACACAGGAAGAAAAATTACTTAAATCTAGCAATACTACAACAAACTGCGAAGAAAATTGCTCTGGAAAAATATTGTGAAAATTGAAGAAATTGCTTGCTGCAAGCAATTTCTTCATTGTCCACACTGTTTTCTTCTCCTATACATTCATATTTTTAAAATTTGTCAACTTAGAAGTGACATCTGTAAATTCTTTCAATTTGAACTAATCCAAAATTTGGTCGTGTGATAATGGGTTAATCAACGGATATAGACTTTTTCTAGATTAGGACTAGAGTACACAATGTTACGCTATTCTCAGAAAATTTGTTTCGGAAAGAGGACACAAAGAGCAAATCCATACACCTCTAATTTCGATTCAAATTACACACAAAATATACGAACTATTTTTCAAATTAGAAACCAACCATTTATTTAGTTACAGCTGTATCTATCATCGACAAATAGAATAGCAAACAATCATTTGACCAACCATTGACCCTTTATTTATTAAGCCAAGATATATGTTAAACGCCATATTCCATTGATAAAATGATATCGAAATAACTCCGGTGTAGCTATTTATGTTTGCTATTAATCCGGCGCTGATTGGTGGAATTTTTAACTAACTAAATGTCACTGATTAAATTTTAGTAGTCATGCGAGACGTTATTAAAATGTGCAGTACTCTTGCATCGAAATAATATGTAATGAAGTGATATATCATTCCAAGTAAAGAGAAAACGCTTTACATTCACTAACTTGCATTCACGTTCCGCTCACCTGATCAAGGATTATTTTTAGATCTATAAAAGAATAGCGGAAAATGTGTTTTCAGTTTGCAAAACTTTTTCTATCAATTACTCTAGAAACATAACGACGTGTTTTTGTTTGATTGATTGTTGTGTTATATTTGTCAATTTTGAGCTTCCTGCTTCATTCACAACAAAATAGTTAGACAATTCTAGTATGTTTGTGGATTTCGCAGGTAAGAGCTAGCACAGTTTTGAACCAGTTGATGATTGCAGCATGGAAAAAAAATCGGTTGAATGAAAATGAGTGATCATGCAATTATCAAACCAGATGCATCCACAAGTTCACACCCACAAATAACCAAACATTTATGGTCGATACGGATGTTGAATGAAAGAATCGGATTTCCAAAGGAATAAAAAAAAAAACCCAAAAAAACGTTACATTATCTTTTTAGACGTTTCAAAGTATTAACCTGCAAGAGAGTCTTCTAGCTGATTTCTCTTTCTCGCACACACGGATAGTTGGCATTTTTCTTTGAATTAAAAACTGATTTTTTCATAAAAGCACGTGCATAATTTTTCGGCGTTTCCTGTAGGATTAAATAACCCTATCAATTGTCATGATTACAATTGTAATGCTTATAACAACAGAAAAGTTTGGTGAGGCAGAGGATGCTAAAATGATTCCTGAAAACAAACTATTTTATTGGATTTGAACCGGAAAAATGTGTAATACCATTTTAAAATATTTTAATAGATACTAGCACACCTATAAAAAGGTAAGATGTCATAGAGTCATTGTTTGGCTAGGTGTTGTCTAAACTTGAGCACACATACTATTGGTAGAGCACTTGACTTCGAATCTCAAGTTCACGGACTCGAGCCCTGAGCTGACCAAACTAACAGTCTTTCGGTTGAGACGTTAGACCGAATCCCTGGGTGACGATACTATCCATCGAACACGTTAAAGTACCGGTAGGGCTGTCCGCAGATTCGTCCTGTATCCTTGCACTAACTCCCGTAACAATTCTTCTAGAATGTGGGCATGTGCTACAGTAGCTACGATTCCATACCATAATGTATCGTTATCGCTTTTATCTTTATTAGCGGGATACTTGCATCAATAAACAGGTGACCTTACCAACGAATTAATGCTAATATACATAAAAAATTCTTATGAATCAAAACACACTGATGAGTAACAACCAAAATATTTTTACCTACACAAATCTGATTATATGTTGAAATATAAAGTCCTATGTATGTCAACATGCAGCGACGACACCTTCTGAATTACATCCTGATTGAAAGATTGAATTGGGTTTAATGCCACTTTTAACTGTATTCCAATCATATCGCGGCGGCTGGAATACCTAACGATGGATTCCTGGTATTTCGCACACCAATACTACCATTACAACCTTTGCTAGCCTTCAGCTGCTATCCCACTTAGGTTTACGGTTATCGACCAATTGGTGAGAGTCAAATGTGTGAAAAGGATATGTGCCGCCGCCGGGGATCGAACCCATTAATCACATAATTAAAGATTGGGAGTCTGATGCGCTACCGACTGCAATATGACGACCGCTGAATTACATCCTGTACAAAAGGAAAGACAATATGAAATGTGAGACAGAAAACCTACGTAAAGATTCTGAGTGACAGTTCAAACCAAAATACATATGCGCTAAGTAAAGACTCCGCATCCGCACAATCTGATCAGAGCCTTCACTATGTGCTCTGTAGAAAGCTTTCGTTGTACCTTGGAGAAATTTGTGAGTCAAAGACTAGTACTGCAGATATTGCAGAGTCGCTGTTGCCGTGAATATTTTCGGTGAATGATCGTATATTTTCGGCTAGATCCAACACAGGCTGATCGTAAAACCCACATGGATACTCTATCTGAAGAATGTTATCCATACCTTCAGTTTGTATTTTGACAATAGGAAGGCCTTTGAACGCTTCGGTGAACAAATAAACGATAAATGGTTCAACATATTTTATAGTTTCTGGTTTTAACTTTTCAATTAGAAAGTCGAACCAAGAATGCTTTTTTATTATAATTTTCTTTTAACAATCATTTCTCCTTTGTACCGACTAAAAGATTTGTAATACCCTTTCCTTTATTTTTTGTTTTCTTTTTTTTCTATAAAGCATATTCTCTTTTGTATACAATTAAAATCTCACAAGTTAAGAAAACGTTTTACTTCGATGTTGTCAGGTTTTAATCAAGTTCATTTTACTGTTTTATATCTGTGATGATGGGTTTAAGAATAGATGATGGAACGGGAAGTAAACAATGCTAACCTCTTTTCTTTGTAATCCTCAGTAGCCAGTGGTAGCTGTTCCAAAAACTGAAAATATAAAATAAAACGTTAGAACAGCCACCAGCAAGTTTTTGACATTCGTAAATTTTAAGTGAAAGTTGAAAATAAAAGTGACTGTAGTATTTAGATTTCATTTTATCAAATTGCATGAACCTTAATGAACACAACTTGATATTGAATTATTCGTCGATCCGTCATTTCGTCATTATTATTATTATTATATTTCATTATATTCATAATGATTCATATATATTTTTTCAAGGATGTCTCTAAATTTGCCGACGTGCTGTTCCTATCTCGAGTAATGTTATACATAGCCGCTGTAATTGAAATGGACCAGCGATAACCCTAAGTCACGTCATCGCGTTGCCACGGAATTTACCTATTGTATTATTTATGTGAAAATAGCGTGTAAAAACATATTGGTCTGGGCCGAAAGTTTGCCGCGAAGCTGGGCGTGTAAATATCCAAGACAGAAGGCCATGTCTTAAGTTTTGTTTTGACGTATGTCCCATTAAATCCCATTATTTATTTATATTTCCTTTACGACTGATTGCTGACGGGAATAATTTATGGTACAGAGACATGAAGTCAAAGTATTGCATTCGTCATAACCCTTTTGGATTGGCGAACTTATATATTCGTTCAAACAAAACATTTTCTTTAAGTTTATATAATTATCAGATTAAATCATAAAGATGTTATGCAATTATATGCATCTGTCTTTCGGGACACATCTTCTTCATGAGGAAACCCTTCGGAAAACCAACGAAATTAAATATGTTTTAAGAGATGAAGAGAATATTTTTTGTTTTCATGGAGGTATGAACCGAAAAACCTAATCACACTGTATGAATACGCGAAGCGGATTCATACATTGTGTGATTAGGTTTTTCGGTTCATACCTCCATGAAAACAAAAATTATTCTCTTCATTTCTTATAATTTAATAACATCGAGCAAAAAATGCAACAACTATACAAATTTTGATACATTTTTGCATGGAACTATTTGTGCGGAAGCATATAAAATGGCCGCGTGCTCAAAATTTTGTTCATGGAGGTATGAATTTAATTTTTCGACCAATCAGATCGCTCGTTTTTGATAGACGAAACTAACAATTAAATTATTATGTTTTCACAATAACGTTGTGGTAACTTTAATTTGCTTTTATTCGCTGCTATAGTATTTTCTCTTTCCAGAGTGGAAAGTATTTTCTCTTTCCAGAGTGGAAAAAAAGGCATCGCTTTTACAAATCGTGTTCAAGCGTGTTTATAGTTATTATGAAACCGATCAAATATTAAGAAAAATAAATAAACAAGAATTAAGAGAAAAGTTTAAAGGGCTTAGTCTAATTCTACATAAATAAGTGGTCATTCAAAGATTAGCTAAATTCAGTTATGCCTGCGATTACAGGTGATGCTCCATCAAGTCTGCGTTGTCTCTATTATTTTTATTTGTTCTAAATCTTATTATAAACGATACTTTTTCTTTATTCTTCAATTGTGTATGAAAAATCATAATCAAACTTGTATGATTTCGAAACGCGGCTTGCAAACCAGTCGGATTAATAAGATTAGTATTGTCTGCTGTGAACGTAGCATTATATTGATATATGTCATGAATTATGTTTCGAATTTCTGATAGGCGTATGCCGTTAAAACGTGATAGATACTTTTAGACATTTCTTCAATGAGTGCAGTCTACAAATGGAATAATGTTATCCAATGCCCTCGGCAACGTCCGGATTGTGTGACATTCTATCGTTCTCGTTGGAGCTTTGTTTTGTTTATAGAATTTTGCATATGATAATTACTTGTCTTTATCTATGGTTATTCGGTTGTCGGAATCACAGTTATAGAAATTGAATGATGGATATAAATTCCTATATTATTGGATTGTTTTTCTTTGCAAGAACGGTAATTCAATTTTAACTTCCGGTTTACATTAATATGAGAATCGTATTGATTTTTCCTCTCGTTGTTTTTATGCTTCTTTAGGTCAACACTGGATTTTAAGACGTTTCAATCAAATACATTTATAAAATTTCTTCTTAAAATGAACTTTTTAGATCTTTGCAGTAATTTTATGATGTTTATGATTTAAATCGTTTAATCGCACAACCATCAATTTAACGCTTTTCTTACATGTATTAACATCGTATTCATAAATTTGTGCACATTAAATACAGTTTATATGTTAGAAGAACCCTAAAGAGATATTGGAGTAAAATTACAACTATTGAATTAAACAATATGAATATCTACCAACTACTGTATTATAATAATGAACGGTAATATGTATTATGCAAAATGCATATTGTTTGCGTTTAATCTGAGAGGCTGTGGAGTTACTTAGATGAAAAAATAAAATAACAGTATTCTTTAACATATTCCTTGTAAAACTAGTCCAAGTTATATAGTTCCAAAAATAGAAATCTTACACGGGTAATCCATCACTCCAACAGATGTCACGATCCCCCGTCTAATCTAGTTTAGTAAATAATTCCAGTAGATTATATTGTTATACCCACTTACAATATTGAATCATAAACAAATTAGCAACTATGTTCTATACTCCAATATATTAATGAATATTTTTGCTGTTTGATCTGAATCAACAAGATACATTAACTATTATTAATGATTGTCCGCCATCTTGTAATGATATCAGTTCTCTCCGAAGTGCAAATCTGTGACACGGGGGTGAAGGTTACTGACATAGAAGACAATGTTTTTGTAAACCAATCAAATCTACTGTCTCATGATTTATTATCTAATCACATCTCAGTTTACAAAGATATCAATCATCATAACTTAGCGAAGATAAATAGTTTCGGTTCCCTTGTTCGGTAATGGCAGAATTCTTTAGACTGATAAACATCTAAGAAATTGTATGTATAAACATGTTAAGATAACCCACTATATTTAGTTATTAGTTGATGTACATTGAATTTTACTGCATTTGTGTTATTCGATTATCAATTCGCATAAAATTATATCCTGATGTTACAAAAAAAGGATCCTATATAAAGGAGGACAGAATAGTGTTATTATCAAAATGAATTGAATAAAAGTTATTGTTCTAAAAATAAATTTATATTAAAGAGAGCCTATGATATTTTGTTAATACCATCGTCGTCTCTACCTTTCCATTCAAATAACCTTTCTTTTTGCAAAGATTGTCAGTCCCAATACTGATTACTACATAAAATATCAGGACTAGAACGTAATTGTTCCTTTTATAAAAAGATTCCGTAAGTATCGTTAACTCAAACATCGTTTATCGCATACAAATTTACATGCAAAATATCTATACATTTGCATAATTGTTTCCAACTGATCACGGATATTGATTATTTATTCCTGTACATAAAGTATTTTCATAAAATAGTCTAAAACACACACAATCAGTACAATGACCAGTGCATAAATTCTATATGCGCCTGCTTAGAACGCACAACAAATGTAGATAGAATGAACAAGTTTCCACTGTCAAAATTAGTCATTTAAATACCATGTACGTCTCGCAATAAATTTGAATAATCGTTTCTGGAAGATACCCATAAACAGATGAAATTCTCTACATGACATACAAGATTTGTGAATGAACTCTTGGCTGTAGTTTAAATATCGAGATGACACATATTTAGGTAGCATAATCAAAACGAAATATCTTCTTACAACTCAGTTTTTGATAAGACCATAATAAACCAGAAAATCCCACAAGGGTGGATACCTATACTTTAATTTATACCATACACAACAAATCACAAAAACTGCAAATATCTAAAGCAACGTATGTGTTTTATTTTCCAGATTGAGTTCCAAACGAAAAGTCTTTTGAAGTCGAAAGGGTTCGTTGAAGTTCTGCTTTTGGAAGTTGTCGTTCCTTTGTCCAAGTCATTTACATTTAAAGCATTGTTCTCAAGCCATGTGAGTTTTGCAAATTTCTTAAATTATTCTTGACTTAAAATAACATTTATCAAGCGACTCTGGAGTTATCGTAATTGTCTAGTTCTCCAATTGTCCTTCGTCTCAGCGGGATTCGCGTATTCAAAGCCTTCAGTTTGTGTAAAACCACGGATGATATATATGTTTCTAGCCGAAGAAATCAAACCTAGGGTTCATCCCCCAATCTCAGACAAAGAAGAAGCTTTTAATTGACAAGGAAATAGATGGAAGCCTCGACAGAATGTATATATCAGTGGCTGTGAGTTGAATTGTTCCCTGAAGTCAGTTCAACATAATCTCTAGTTATAGCCCAAGGAAAACGCAAATTGTGGAACACGATAGCCTCTTGTATTCCTCAATGTGAGACTTTCCACGCAAAATTCAACTCTATGAATATATCAAACTTTTCGTACATGATTTTAAGAAATGGGTTTGTTATTTAGTTTCTTAATACATAGTATAGTCATTTTATGGTCATATACATTCATTCCTTTTTTGTTTTAAATCTCGATATGCGTTATACATTCATTTTCAAATTATATTTCAGTATGCAAAACAATGATTCACCAATCTAAGATCAAACGAAAAATAATTAGATCGAGTTAAGCAAGTGAAATTCACTTACATCTTGGATACATTCAAAATATGGACTCTTAAGTGACATTTCCAGTGATAACAGTGTGACACAGTGACATTGAGCAGCCTTGATACCCACTTATTCGCTAAACGGCTAGAGAAGTTCTTGTTCAGTATTTATCTATATAGGGCGCATAGGGAAGACTCTGATCAGACTTGGTAGATGCATAGGCCTGTCTGATTCTTTACTTGGCGCATATGTGTAATGTTGGAAATGTCGCACTTAGGCTCATAAGTTATATTAATGCCAATAGGCTACTAGCTCAAGACATAAGCCTCTTGGTACCTTAAAAATATTAATACATATTAATAGCGACATGCCTATAATGTACCATCAACAAAACTAGTATAAGTATTTCATGATCATGAGTTTCGAATCTAGTTAAACATATTCAATCCATAAATACTGCAAAAGACATTTAAATACAACAGTAAACGCGTTAGCGCTTTGCACAGAAGAGTGACAGATCGACACCAATACGTTACAGAGAGGATTGTTTAACTTGCAAAAAAAGGTTCCCATTTAAAGATGGTCTTTTCCTCTTGGCCATTTGCAGTATGAATTATTAGGATTGTGGTCAAAGGGTACAATGGTCACTTGCAGATTCGGACATTAGCCTGTCATTATCACTGACCTTCTCAATTAACCTCTTGTTCATGATCAAGGAGTGTATTCAACGTGTCGTCCGTCTTTCAGACCAAATTCAAGGAGAAAAAACAATCCGAGTGTGTGTAAATTTCTATTTGAACGGTTTTTGCGAAAGCCAAAGCTTATAAATAGCTCTATTCAGTATTATTATGAAGGTATTTTCCTGTTGGTCCTTTTCCTTCTTAAATTGCATATATGTGTTTTAACTAAAATGGAACAAATGGCTATAAACATTGTATATTGCAGATCGTAGTAACCAATGACACAAAGGGCAAACACATATAAGGGTCTAAGCTGCCTTGCAATTGACGGATCGCTGTCCACGCCGAACAACTCCTCCAGGAAGTTCCACTTCGATTCTAAACGGCATTCTGTTACAAAATTAATGGCCAGGAGCATTTAACAAAAAAATATGGCTAGTTGGTGACCTAAACGCCGTAAGTACAGCTTGAATAAGCTGTAGTTACGACATTTAAGTCGCAAAACAAACAAATATGATTCACATCAATGCCAGCCCAATGTTGGAGTTCCTCAATTTCTTTGTGGACTTTATTGGTCGATTGATCCTATTATTGAAGGCCGCGATTGGTCAATTCTTTGAATTTCTAACATCATGACACTTTCCTAAAACTGGATGGAAGGTTAAGTATTTTTTTTATTGCCTGTTTATGTTTACGTTCCAGAAGAAACGAGAAAGCTTGGGAAAAACATCGTGAAAAGATAATAAATTGCTTGTTTAACACTTTTCGAGTCAAAAAAGATCTTTTAAGATCTTACCAACTCAAAGGTGTCGTCTGGAAGCTGCTTCAATGTGTACCAATCAAAATTTGTCATCTGGTCGTGGGTTAATAAGCAGAATGATACACCATGGATGCGATAGTCTATAGTGCTGAATTCTGCTATAAACTGTTTCATGAACGGAAAGAAGCAATGTATATTATCTTCTGTGAAGTTATTTTCAATTCCCGTCTGACCTTTAGAGTACTTTGGTCTATTGCCAATGTGTTTTGCAAAAGAATGGCATACTTGTTTGTAATTTATGGACGGGGCTGGTAGGTGAAGTTGGAGTTAAGTCCGTTTGACAGGTCAGTTTTATTTATGGGCACGGAGTGAATACTCACTCAGTTTAAAAATGCTGCATTGTTTTGTTTTTATTTAGGCACGAGGGTGTTAATGGACATTGTGACGCCCGCGCTAATGTGTGAAACATGGACCGAATCTATGCAGAATATTAATGTGGACTTTAGATCGTCCCTCTCTTAAGGATCAACCGTCATTTTAAAATAACAGTCTTGTGATGTTGCTTCATACGTTTTCACTGTTTCTAAAATTAGGGAGAGAAAGAGTGATTTTAACAGACAGCAAAATACATATCTAAGCAGCAACGTAATGAGAAATGGAAGATATAATTGAAAAAATAAGAATATAGAAATAAGACGGTATTCCCAAATTATCTTTGAATGATCTCAGAAATTCAATTAAAAACAAGCATACACAGTTCCCTTTTCAATTTTTTCCCCAAAAATCTATCGTCAAATTAACGCGTTTCTGTACAAACCCGGGATTTTACGTCACCGTGATTTTATACTTGAGAAGACATTGTGGAAAAAGAAGAAATTGCTTGTGACAAGCAATTTATTCTTTTCCCACAATATTTTCTACCACAAAGAATGGTTAAATTTTAAATTGTATCCAATTTTCATTATTGTCTGCAATCTCTTTCAATTTGAACCAGTCTAAAATTTCAAAGAACGGGAAAGGGCCAACAGAGCTGAATTATACATTGAAAAGACGCGTTAAACCATTTTGGAACCCTTTTGTACTAGATCAACAAACGATTGCTTCAAATTTAGAAATTCTACAATATCCATATGGGATTCTCACAGGAGACTTCTATCATTCTACTTAGTTTACATATCTACGCAAGAACGTCCATCGAGCGGTTGTCTTAGCAGTGATTTACATCGCGTGTCAAACATATATCACAGAGGCCTGCTGTTTGAATAACATATATAGGGGAGTGTGGTTTGAAAAATATCTTTCAACAAACTATAATAAAATGCAGGCCAGTCGCTTAAGTGTTTCAACAAATATGAATGCTGGTTTTCTTTAGAGGATCTACATGTTTTTATTTCTATTTATATTTTTCTTGTTTAAATTGAATAATATTAACGTTTAGGTAGGGGTAAACCTCTTTTATCGATAGAACAATGAGAGAACTGATAGGAACAAACTGGTTAATGGCATTCTTACTCTAAAGCCCTGATAATGATGTATATTAAACAATAATTAACAATAGACCATAACCTCTTTTGCTTCTTCAAATTTGAAATTGAAAGCAGGTTTAATCCATGTCAATCGGGGGGTCGATGATAGTCGAAGAAACATTGCTAAACCTTAACCCTTGTCATGCTGAATATTTATCCTTTCTTCGTCAAATTTTATTTATTTATTTATTTCGATTTAGATCTAATTTGTGTTTAAATATTTCCTCAACACTAAATGAACAAGCAGGTAGTATAGACTAAGATCAGACTGCACGTCTGTGCAGGCTGATCTAGGTCTATTCATTCGTCACAGCCATTATCAAAACAGGAATATTCCAGGATAGGCATGGCAAAGGTTAAAGTCCGACTTTGTATAAGTTCACCGATGAAATATAGTTCTACAAAGACCTCTCAAAACCTTTTTTATGTTTGAAGTACATGTAATACAATTCTCCATATCTATTCTTTTGTACAGGATATATCTCTTTTGTTGCTAAAGGTTCTGTTGTTTTTGGTGTTGTTTAGACAAGTTACATATCCTTTAACCCTTTCCCACGAAACAAAAATTTAGACTGGTCTTAATCAAAAGAAGCTGCAGACGACAATTTCAAGTTGGTGGAATTTAATTTTTTTCGTCCTTTTGGATAGAAAACATTGTGGATAATGACGAAATTTCTTGACACAAGCAATTCCTTCGTTTTCCACAATTTTTACATAGCTTTTTTCTTAAAGGGGCTTAAAAAGGAGGGCTTATGTGTGAATAGGTTAAAGATAAAATAACACCATTTTAATCATATTCCATTGATTAAAAGACCAGGGGTGATTCCAGCTCGTATACTATTGAAAATTTAAGCATTAATGTACTAAACACTAATCTTGCAACACTTTGTCACTAGTTCATTTGATTTGCTTGATTTGCTTGATTTATTTGGATCCGTGTCAGAGATAGCTGTGGTTCTAATTGGCAGGAATACTTACTACAGTTTATATACGTTAGATACGCAATCTGTAAGAAATAAACCAGGTGTCTTCGATTGAACATCGTGTTTCTGGACAGGGGAACCATGTTTGTAATGAAATAATGAAATTGACGGATCGCTCATCACGCTCTTTATCTCTGACATAATAGTTCCACTCAGTGATAAACGAAATCATTTGAGCCTATGCGTGACATTTCCAACCATTTCGCATGTGCGTGACTCGCACACATTGAGCACCCTGTATAGCCAATCAGGGCATTTAGAATATTCGCTGATTGTTTAAAGAAGCTTTGGGTCAGTATCTATCTACAGAGCGCAGAGTGAAGACTCTGATCAGACTGTGCGGAGGCACAGGCTGATCTGAGTCTTTACTTGGCGCACATGCGTAATGGTTGGAAATGTCATGCACGCGCTCATTTGTTATTTAGTTTGTGGTCACTAACTTCAAATAACAGGAAAAAAGTTCGTTGTAGACCAAAATTTTGTAATTACAGCTTGGATAATCTGTAGTTACGACGTTTATGTCCCAAAAACAACATAAACGCTCAATATATATATATCAGAGTTCAGAGTTCACTTCCGGTTAAAATGAATGATTTGATTGGTCAATTTATTTTCTACAGAGGCAATTCACCAATGATTTCATAATTTCAAATAATAAGAACATTGAAAATTAAACTTTCACAAATTCCAATTTTCAACAGCGTCTGAACTTAAGTTTTAGTGGCATTCTTTTCAGCTTTGATTTTATTTGATGGAACATACTGTTGTTAACCACCGTTTCATATGCAAATGAAGCTCTGTCAATGGACTGACGTGAACTGAGATTGTTAATGTGGTGTACTTTTGTTGAATTAAATAAAGTCTGATTTTTGAAGGAATAATAACAAAAACTATGAAAACATGGCAAAACGATTTGAAAATATCCGCTTGTAATTGCATCGTTTGACCTCATGATGACGGATTGATGATTACGTAACTAATAAAAGTGTAGTATAAAACGAAACGATCGTTGTCATCTTATTTGTATGAAGTTGTGTTCATTCTAATCTCTTCAAATTCTAGGTACTTTGGACGTTTCTGCTTTATAAAAACAACCTAGTACATCTAGTTAAAAAAGGAAATCTATCATGTTTCAGATCACCAACCAAATGCAGAAAAGGATCTTCAGCCACACACACAAAAAAAATGAAAAAAAAAAAAAATGAAACAAATCTCTCAGAAATGGTTTGATGCCATGCACTTTAAAATGCATCTAAGCAATCCATTCATGATTCCGCCCTAGCAGCTGAGAGAAAAAGAAACTATAGGAAATTTATCTCCCGGCAAACCGTAATAATTTCAAAAGAATTTTCATACCTGCATCATAGTCTTACGTGCTTCTACCATGAAGGGTTTTATTTGGTTGAAAATTTCGTTTTATACCACCATGATAATTTGTTGTTTTTTATGTTGCTGTTTATTCAATTCTCTCTCTCCCCCTCTCTCTCTCTCTCTTGCTAAGAAATGAGAATAAAGCTTGGCATAATGCCTAGAAAACTACATGACGTCATCATGACGGAGTGATACGTCACACGTGATAAATGTAGTCTGAAGCGAAAAGATCGTTTTAAAGCTTATTTGATATTTCTAGTTAAAAAATGTCTCTTTAACCTTTTGTGAAATGTCATATTTGAAGCAATTTTGCAAAATTATACAAAAAAAAAAAAAAAAAATAGAAAAAAAAACCACCTTTTTTTTAAACGTTGAATTGCTTTGAAGATTTCTTTCACATAATGTCATTCCATGTTCATACTGATGGATACTAGGAGTTTATCAATTAATTTACCCTATCTTTAATAAAAGTTATTTTTCGGTATGCTTTGATGAACAATTAATTTATGTATACTTGAACTAATTGCTCTTACATTTACTATTAACCCATTACCAGACGTAAAATATTAGACTGGTCTAAATTGAAATGAGGTGCAGACGACAATTAAAGGATGATACATTTTTTTTAACTTTCTGGGTAAAAAGCATTGTGGAAACTGAAGGAATTGCTTGATACAAGCAATTTTTTCATTTTCCACAACGTTTTCCGAATTGTTTTTTTGTACGTGGAGTTCAAAAGACGTCACTGTGTGGGAATGGGTTAAGTGTTTAAAATTCCGGAGTGTTTAACTTTCAGTAAACAATTCGAATTAAAATGCATTGAGTTAGTGTTATATAAGTTGACCCATAATTCGAGACAATGTCACAAATACGATTTTAAGTGTGAACATTGAATAAGGAAACCGTTCTATTCTTCTGTTCCACCGTAAAATTAAATGGGTCTCGAGCATGAAACAGCCCTTCAACTTTGTTTGGTGGTGATTTATACTTCTTCTCTCCGCTCAAAAGATGTCTTTCAACTAGAAATGTTATGATTTAATTTACATGTATTTTATTTTTCATCTCTGTTGTAACATGTTCAATGTTGAAATTTCATTACTTCATCTGCTCTGTACTTCTTATTTTCGTTTCTAAAATCTTTAAGTAGCATTAGAGTTGTGTTTAAAAGAGAATATGGTCTTTATTTCCAACAATATCTGCCTGGTTGAAAAAAAATAGGTTTTCTAAAAATACATTGTCGAAAACAAACATTTTTACTGTCCGTAAACTTTGAATGAAGATACGTATATATCTATCTATTTATTTATTCGAAATTTCTTTCTTTGTCATTTTTATATTGGGATACCTTCATTACTCTAAATTAACTTTACAGTCAAGTTTGCTCCCGCGACCAACTCTTTTCAGCCCATTACAATGTCCTCATAAAGGCGACCATCTTTTATCAAGCTACTCGGGATCAATCAAAATTCCCTGTCTGACAACAAATGCTATATAAAGTGGTTGCATTTTCTGTACACATTGTAATAGTTTATCTTGATGATGTTGGTACTAAGTAGAATCTTAATGAAAAGATCCTAATGGCTTAGAAACACATTGGATCGAGTGAGAGTTCTGTAATAATTCGTGTATGCAATTAACCCTTTCCTGTACAATCACTGTTTTTTACGTCCTTGTGATTTTGTATATGAGAAAACATTGTGGGAAAAGAAGAAATTGCTTCTTTTTCCACAATATTTTCTACCTTACTGAATGGTTATTTCTAAAATAAAATCCACTTTAAATTTTCGTCTCAAAAACCTTTGAATTTGGAATGGTCTAAAATTTTGCAAAACAGGAAAGGGTTAAATCGACCCCCTCATATTTGTCACAAAATGTGTATCAGGCGACCATTATCTTAGCGACCTCTTTTTTTGCAGTCCGTCGAGTGGTCGATTATTACAACTTTTACTGTATATGTACCATCAGGCCTTTTTTGTCATGTCAGATCATCCTATTATCAGATATCCATTCATTTGCTAGAATTCAGTTTTGTCCTTAATTAATTTGCATCGGCTATTGCCTGTCATAGATTATACCGTTATTTGTTTATGTTTTTGTTTATCTTTAAAATGTTTACCGCCACATGACATTTCGGAAATAGAACAGTGGCTAAGGACGCAAGGTCAAAACAAGGCAAGTAGATGAGTTCATATCGAATCAAACTTACAGTCTATTGAATATTCAATATTAACCCTTGTCATGCTGAACCCGGAATATTCCGGTTTCGGCAGGAGATGAAGACCAAGATCAGCCTGCACATAAGTGCAGTCTGATCTTGGTCTACACCTCCTGCTTGTACCTTTTCTGTCAGAGTTGTTTATGAAATTGAATTCTGAGAAAAATATTTATTTTTGAACAACAAGTCATATCAGTACTTTCAGTCCTTTGATTTTACAAAAAATCAATAAGGTGATTTATACAGCATGACAAGGGTTAATTATCAAAACTATTTCATTGTAGTTTCGTCTATCAAGATTCCAGCGGTTTGACTGACTGAAGTTTCTTTTCATTATCATAAGAAATCAAGAAAAACGTTGTTTTTCTTTTCATTAAGGTATGAACCTACAAACTTAAACTAATGTCCGAATCCGCGAATCTGTGTGATTAAGTGTTAGATTCGTGTCTGAATGAAAACAACAACAACAACAACAACAAACAAAAATAAATATATATTCTCTTCATTTTTTTGAATATTTCTTTTCCTTCTGCATTCTATCGTCTTATTTCATTATGTTTTTAATCAAAATTGTATGTTAATTAAAAAAGTGTATTTCATAATATAATTGCAATATTAAAACCCCGGTAACCTTCTGAATCAAACGTATAACAAATGCATTTTTGCAGCCAGCTTTGAATAACTTTCGCTTAAATTAACTGTGATATCAAAGACTTACAAGTGGCGAAAGACCTTCAAACCGTAGAAAATGCTAAGATGGACTCCATCTGTAAATTAACCCTTTCCTGTTTTTCCAAAATTTGGACTGTCCAAATTCAAAGGTTTTGCAGACGAACATTTAAAGAGGTTTAATTTGAAAAATAACCATTCAGTAGGATAGAATGTATTGCAGAGAAAGAAGAAATTTCTTGTTACAAGCAATTTCTTCTTTTTCTACAATTTTTTCTTGATCATAAAATCACAATGACCAAAACATCAGGAATTGAACGGGAAAGGGTTAAGTACCCATTACAAAGTATCAAAAGGCAGTAGGTTTTCAATATCTTAGAATATCAAATGACCTTTCACGTTCCGCAATCGAATCTAGTACATAACAGATTCAAAGTTTAACCCATTACCAGACGGCCAAATTTAAGACTGGTCCAAATTGAAATGATTACTAGTGTATGGCATTTCTAACTTTTTCAACTTCCTGGGGAGAAAACATTGTTGAATGTTACAAACAATTTCTTCATTTTCCACTATGTTTTTCAAAGTGGTATTTCTTAGAAGCGTCAAAAAGCGTCATTTAGCGGGAATTGGTTGAATGGTTTTGTCATAAAGACGTTTTAGAAAAAATATAAATCTACATTTTGATTAGGTCATGTTATCATTGTTTTGCTAGAAAGAAAATCGCGAGATTTATAAGAAATCTAGAAGGCATTTCTTCAAACAGTAGATCTATACATCTGTAGCCCCCCCCCCCCAAGAAAAAAGCTTTGGAAAACATTGTGGAAAATGAAGAAATTGCTTGTACCAAGCATTTTCTTCATTAACCACAATGTTTTTCTATCTAAAAAACGAGAAAAAAGAAATAAAATCAAAATCAAAATTCAACCTACTTGAGCTTGTCGTCTACAGCTTCTTACGGTTTAGAGTGATTTAAAATTCTGTGGTGAGGGAATAGCTTAAACATGGGGTTTATTGGTACATCCCAAACAACAAAATCTCGGTCTTATTGTTGTTGAGTTTGTCACGCAAGGTACCATTTGCGTCTACCGTGGTTGACCAGAGGCAGCCTGGGATTCCCACAAAATGACTCTTTTTGATGCCCGCCAAGAAAAACAAATTGGAAAACATCGTGTGAAATGAAGAAATTGCTTACTACAAGCAATTTCTTTATTTTCCACAATATTTGCTGTCCAGAAAGTTGAAAAAAAATCTTACAAATGTATAATCTTTAAATTGTTGTTTGCAACTCCTTCAATTGGGACCAGTCTTTAACTTTGACGCCTGATAATGGATTAAACTAAATCAAGACACCGTATTGGTGGATCAAAACAGAAATCAATTGCAGATTGCAAATGTAAAAGAATTTTTAATACATACCTATAAATGGTATGAACTAAAATCTGGCTATCTAATACAACTCGACAGACAAAAATCCATATTCTGCGTGTACCAAAAAAACCGTATTCGTCGAGTACAGTTTAACGCAGACTACTGTTTTGTGTATTGACGTTCGTTTTTTTTTGTTTTTTTTTTCTCGGAAAGTTGGTTATTTCTAAATCATTTAAGAGAATTTTCTTTATGTCTTGTGCTAAAAGGCTTATAATAAAAGGAATATTACAGCAGTGTGTTTTTCTATTTGTTGCTATCGTGTTCTCGAATCGTGTGTAGGTTTTTTTTTTTTTTTTTTTGATTCGACCTTCGGTCTCATCCAATAAAAAATACCTACATCCGATTCTCGAACACAATAACAACAAATAGAAAAGATTCCCTACATATTTTATGATGCTTAAAGTGTTACGAAAGGATAGATGTTTTGTTAGAAACAGTGATTTGGTCGGCATAGCTCAAGAATATGTTCTTGTTTTGAAAAGAAAATCATTTCTTTCAGGACCAAAAATGTCGTTTGATACTAACAATGTCTTTGCCCGAGAATTCGTGCTGCAAAAAAGTTAGCTGCGGAATTCCGTCTGCAAAGAAAACGATGTAATTAAAACGAAAACGTTTTTTTCTCTCTCTCTCCTGTCTTTAATTCATTCTTAACTCTCTCCCTCTCCTGTACTTTATCTCTTCCTTTCAAAGACAACAAAAACACGTAATTTGTTTGCTTGTATCTTGTTATTTGTTTGACAGTTTAAAACTGCATTGATTCTATTGAATTCAACGATGCTTTCAAAATCTGGCTGACGAACAAATAGATGCCCTACACAGGAGCTCTGAAATACCATAATACCACTAAAGCTTAGCTATTAAGAGTCCTAACAGAAAGAAATAGGCAGTGGTGTTTTTTTTCATTTGCGGAAAAATCATATGGTCATTAGCGCAAATTTTCTTTTTTCAAAAAGTCGCATCCATATATTTTTTCAGTGACAACAGCAGCCGAGTGATTTGAACCCGAGGATATTTGGAGGAAAAAGATGCGTCGAGGAATTTCTGATTTTTTGTCCCTGTCTGGGGGAAGATACTACACTCTTAAAGCTCTCTTTTCGATAATTCTAAAATTTCGAAACATAAAACGAGCACAGTCAATGCTTTAACCCATTCAAACTCAGTGACGCTTTTAGACATCCGCGAGGTAAACATCTTTGGAAAACATTGTGGAAAATGAAGAAATTGCTTGAACTAAGCGATTTCTTCATTTTTCACAATGTTTTCTACCCAGAAAGTTAAAAATAATAATAATAAAAAAATCATACACTTTATACTGTCGTCTGCAACTTCTTTGAATTTTGCCCAGGCTAATATTTTGCTGTCTAGTAACGGGTTAAACGCGACTCGAACTGAGAATTGAAGTTCTGAAAATTGATTCTGAGAATTCCTCATCACCGTGTAAAGAGATCTGTTTTTTTTCCAACCAAACAACATTTCTTCATCTTCAGCCCATTACAAAGAGAAAAGTATACTGCTCCACACTCAGAGAAGTTGCAAACGACAATTTCAAATTGATGGAATTTTCAAGACCTCTGTCTTGATGGAAATTGATGTGGAAAATGCAGAAAATGGTTGCAACAAGTACTTTTTTTATATATTCCCCAAAACTCTGTATTAATTGACGGACCGCTGGCCCCGCCCACTGACTCCGCATTCTACACCCACTGACTCCGACAGGAAGTTCTAATTCGATATTAAGCGGCGTTATTTTGGCGACCTCAACCTCATAACTAAAATTCATTCAAGCTGTAGCTACGATGTTTAAGTCGCCAAACCAACTTAAATGCTTCACAAATATGTGCATGTGTTGGAATACAATGTTTTTTTCCGGTATAATTGAATGATTTGATTGGTTGGTGAATTCTTTGATTGACACACACGATTGGTTAATTAGAGAAACAAATGAAACAAAGAATTAGATATTTTGATGTTGATCAAAGTTTACATTTCATCGATTAACCCTTTCCTGGTTTTTGAAATTTTAGACTGGTCGAAATTGAAAGAGGATGCAGACGACAATGGAAATTGGATGCAATTCAAAATAAAAATATCCTATATGGTAGAAAACACTATGGGAAAAGGAGAAATTGCTTATTATAAGCAAATTCTCCTTTTTCCGCAATATTTTCTCAAGAACAAAATCACAGTGACGTAAAATCACATGTTTATCCGGGAAAGGGTTGGAGGATTCGATTTTTTGTGACTAACAAATTCCCACACAATCCCCCTCAAGAAAATTGCCTACGAAAACACTGAATTGCTTGGGAAAAAAAAAACAGTTCTATCCAGAATTATTAAAATTTTATCAATTTGAAACTGTATTCTGCAACTTATTTCAACATTTGACAGTTTAAAATTCTTTTTTTTAGTACTGCGTTAAAATCCCTACTTAATATTATTATTGCATTTTTTAATCTCTCTCTTATTTGAGTAAAAGTGTTACGGGTCATGAATAACAAAATTCTGTTCCTTCTTTTCTTTTGTAATTGAAACCCATTCACACTAAGTCACTGAATTTAAAATGCTGAAGAAAAACAAGAATAAAAAACGTTGCTAGGAATTGCTTTGGACAAGCCTTTTATACTTTTATTTACAATTTTCAGACCATATCTGAAAGGCATTACTCAGCCTTTGTCATGCTGAATTATCAATCCACAAAAGAACTACATAAAAATCAAAGGATGGAAAAAACTGGAAATACCAAGTTATGGGTCAATATTTATGTTGAACATTTTTCTTAGATTCTGGCTGGAAAAGACATGCATGTGGTATGGACTAAGATCAGAGTGCACATATGTGCAGGCTGATCTTTGTCCATACCTCCTGCCAAAGCAGGAATATTCCGAGTTCAGCTCGACAAGGGTAAATGAACTTATTTCTAAACATAATCTGCAACCCCTTTCAATTTGGGTCAGTTTAAAATTCCCCTACTTTTTTCCGTTTACATTTAAAAAATCTAATTCTATAAGAGGCACAATTTAATCAGCACATAAGGCAGTAGGCAATATTTCAAACCAGTTGCATTTGGAATTGTTTTAATCCATTACCAGACGGCAAAATTTTAGAATGGTCCAAACTGAGAGGAGTTGCAATTGACAATTTAAAGTTCATGAAATTTTAGATTTGGTCAACTTTCTGGATAGAAAATATTTTGTAAAATGAAGAAATTTCTACAGTTTACACACAGTTTTTCCAATTGTTTTTCTTGAGGGGCGTCAAAAAGCGTCATTCTGTTGGAATGGCTTAACGGATAATGTAAAAAACCTCTTGAATGAGAGTCCAAAGCATATGAAAATAAATTCAAACATTGATGGAAAAGACTGACAGCAGTCAATTGACTCGACTTTTCCTAGTGAAATGGCTGTAGCTAATTTATCTTTAGTGGACCGAAGCTAAAAATGAAATACTTCCTTTTAACCAATAATCATACACCCCCCCCCCTTAGACGCACTCAAAAGGTGGGACTTAAAAAACATAGTGGTAAATGGATAAACAGTTTCACGTATTGAAACAAGCAATTCCTTCGTAGACATTGTCTTCCGGTCTAAATGAACATTTTGATTGGCAAATTAATTTTTTTATTGACAAGGCGCGTCTGTCATGTATCCCATTCTAACGCAATCCCGAATCTTTACGCCATTTGCTAAAACATTATGTAAAAAGCATTTTTATTCATATCCCACAATACTAACAAAGCAAAACGATTAACCCTTTCCTGTACAATCCCTGGTTTTTACGTCTCTGTAAATTCATAATAGAGAAAACATTGTAGTAAAAGAAGAACTTGCTTGTAATAAGCAATTTCTTCTTTTTCCACAATATTTTCTACTCTACTGAATGGTTATCTTTCAAATTAAACCCTCTTTCAATTTTTGTCTGCAAAACCTTTAAATTTGGACAGGTCTATAATTTTGCAAAACAGGAAAGGGTTAACTAAACATTGCAACAGCAAATTCTTTGAATTTGGATCAGTCTAAAATTTTGTCTGTCGTTTTGTAATTGGTTAAGACTCACAAACAATGTATACTCATTCATAATCAATTCAGTTTGTGTCGATTGTTCAAAAAGCGTCCAGCATAGGAACGATATAGATAAACATATTTGCACAATCACATGAAACATCGGGGGAAAAGGGGATAGTTCTTCTGATTTATACAACGTTTCCTAACATTAATTTTCGGGTTTATATCAGAGCAAAGAATTGCGAGGAGACGGGTTACGTACTTATTTCCAGAGTACTTGTTGATTTTAATTTGAAAAAAAAAAAAAAAACACAAAACATCCGATGAATAGAAAAGGGGATCATTCCCTTTGCAACAACGATTCAAAACTTATTAAATGTATATACATGCAAACAAGTGCTATGAAATTATAAAGAGGATTGATAACTTACCTAAAAACACACAATTTTATTACTTAACACCTTGTTATGGTTATTTACAGAGAAAGAAAATTCATTATGGACCAGGAAAAAAACACATTTTTTCTTCATAAACGATTTAATCACTTTTTTATCTCGAAAACACGAATTGTAACAAACGAGCGTTTACACCAATCGTGATCCGAAATCGGTCCGATTTTTCATTTCCCAATAATAAATGACCGCTTATGATCCCTTAAAGCTCGGATCTAGTTCTTTCATGTTTAGTGCTTTACGAGCACGTATTATTTTTATAATAATCTGGAATTTTGAAAAGGCATAGAAAACAATTAACTTACCTTAGCAGAGCCGTAAATCTTGAACGCTAGATGAGTTTTAGCGTTGAGCGGATAACGAAAACCGGTAAGTATGTAGTATTAGGAAAACCGGCTGTGAGAGGGGGGCCAATCGGTTTATTCTATTCATTCACTGACAGCCAATCGCGTTTCCCTATTTTATTTTTACTGTCCTGTCTAGCCGATAAAAGATGAGGTGGGCGCTATCTATAACTTCAGCTGTACACGCCTTCCTTTACGAATTGTATCGAGGGTTTTGGCAATAAAAGACGCCGGATTTTATTCTCCCAGAACTTAGGAATAAGAATGCGGTTTTCAAGTTTAATAATGCGTCTTTTTAATTCATTTCATTGTCAGAGAAGGGAAAATAATGTTTCGTTTCTATTCTTCGAATGTTTTCGTTAAGATACATTGTATAGTATTAATTGCAAAGGGATCTTATTTAAGAGTTGGAGAAAATGTTTTTTTTTTTTTTTATTTGTTTTCATCGAGGTATAAATCAAGATAAACAAACAATCAAACTAGTTTGTCGTTTCATACCTCCATGAAAACAAAAACATTCTCCTCAATTCTTATAATTTAATGACATCAAGCGAGAAAAGCAAACACTTCACAATTTTTATACATTTTTTATGGAACCTTTTTGTGCGCAAGCATACAAAATTGCTGTGTGCTCAAAATTTGTTTGTGTAAGTTTAAATATTTTTTTCGGCCAACCAGAACACTCGTTTCTGATTGACGAAACTGAAAATTAAATTATATATGCATAAAAAGAGATAAATAAAATACATAAATGTCGATTTTCGTTAAGCTTTAGTTTTCTTTGTTCTCAACCAAAACTACATTTCGCTTTTGATATTGTTGTCTTAAACAGAGAAAGAAGCAATTCAATGATCCACATTCATTTATTTCATTTTTTTTTTTCGAAGTAAGACGGTCACAAATCAAATTGAAATACAAGCTATATTTTCATTTTAAAATCACACATGTAGTGAAACACGTCGAAGCATGTAACAAAGAATGACTTAAATTGAAAGAAAGGGCCAAACTCCTTCACTCATTCCCAGTCAGAGACGCCTTTAGACGCCCCCAAGAAAAAAAAAAAAAAAAAAAAAAAACATTGGAAAACATTATGAAAATTGACGAAATTGCTTGTTACAAGCAATTTCTTCATTTTCCACAGTTAAAAAAATCCAGAATTTCATAAACTTTAAACTATCATCTGCAACTTCCTTCAATTCGGGCCCGCCTAAAATTTAGCCGTCTGATAATGCGTTAATGAAACTGCAGGTCTAAAAAGCCGCCCCGTTTCTATGCCGAAAACAGAACAATTAAAAAAAATCATGATCTTTTTATCCAAGACAACCTGTCTGAATTACAGAAAAAAATAAAAACAATAATAATAATGAAGATAAAAGATTATTCTATTTTATCTTATCTTTGAAAAATAAAGTATTGAATCTACACGCTACTTATTATTTATTTTACTTAATCCATTCCTACAAAATCTTACTATTCTTGTAAAAATCAATTTCTTCATTTACCACACTATTTTCTATCCCAAAAGATATTTTAAATTAGTTGAATTGATGATAATAATAATAATAATATATAACGAAAAAATGAATAGAAATACTTTGTAGAAACGAATTGTGAATAAAATGATCAACAGTGGTGGATCCGAGACTTTGAAATCGGTATATATTTAATTCCACGTATCTTCTATGCGCGACAAAATATCGTAATTTCAGCTGGAATAAGCTGAAAAATGGAGGTGAATTATCGAAGGAGTTTTTACTTCGATAAAAATAAAGACGGTTTAAAAGGAATAACCAAACAAACTCGGATATTTGCGTGTGAAAATGCGCGGATGTTTTATAAAAAAAGAAGGATAAACGAATGTTTTTTGTGGGGATGGCTTGTAAAAATGATAACTTTTAGCCAGGTTAAAACCGGGGTCAAATGTCATATAGAATTGCCAGTAATTTATTTCGATACATTGGTTTAGAGAGAATTTTGATCAAATATTCTATCTAGTATTGTTATTGAGAAATACTACATTCCCCTAATTCGAGATGTTCCTCTCTTCATATTAGCCTTAGAACCCGAAGTCGCCACCCAACAATTACTTCCATTAAGTTTTCTATCCTTTCTCAATTTCTGGAAAATTGAACTATCCGATCCGTTGCCCGGGAGACCGTTTGTTTTACCATGCATTTTAGCCAAATATTCCCGTGTCGATCCCCCGGGATGCGGAGCGATTGCTTTAAATTCACCTACTAAAGTCAGATAATTTATTTTTTCTGTTTCCTTTGAAAATCATGGTCTTTCTCCCAAAGAAATCGCATTTATTACGGAATAATCTTGACACCAAATTTCTGGATTTTATCCGACATTCTCACCCAATTTTACAAATTAATTTGATTTTCAATACACCAATAGTTCCCTCGGAATAATGGATTAGATTAAGTTTCATGATATCAGTGGAGGAACAAAAAGTTTGAAATTGTTGCAATTCCTTTCTGATATTAAAGAAGTCTTCCCTATAACAGAAAATACACATACAAAAAGAAATAACTTAAGGAATTTTTGGCAAATTAAAACAACAACATTCTTACATATTATCATTTCTTTTTGTAGCGGGGGGGGGGGGGGGGCAATCATGGATGTTTTTCAATCATGGTGTTCGTATATACCTGCCATATCTAAAGCAACTGTAATTTACAGAGTGTACGATCGCTACCGTAAATCAGAGAATCGGTCAACCAATCAAATCGTTTATTTAGACCGGAAGTAAAATGGGAACTCCTAAATTAATCGACATCAATGTGAAGCATTTGTGTTGGTTTGGCGATTTAAACGTCATAACTACAGCTTATTTAGGTCCCCCCATCAATTTTGTTCATTTTTGTACATGTTGCTGGTTTTCAACTTCGATAAATAACGCCGTTTAACCCATTCCCACACAAGCCCTCCTTTTTACGCCCCTCAAGAAAAAAGCTTTAGAAAACATTGTGGAAAACGAAGAAATTGCTTGTATCAAGCAATTTCTTCATTATCCACAATGTTTTCTATCCAAAAAGACAAAGAAAATTTAAATTCCACCAGCTTGAAAATATCGTCTGCAGCTTCTTTCAATTTGGACCAGTCTAAATTTTTGTTGTGTGGGAATGGGTTAATATATAACTTCCTATCAGACATCAATAGGAGTGGCTGGCGATCCTTCAATTCCCCGGATTCCATTATCAGGGACGAGACTTAATTATGAAGTTATTTAACCCATTCCCACACAGCAAAATTTTAGAGTTGTCCAAATTGAAAGAAGCTGCAGACGACAATTTCAAGTTAAAGAAATTTTAGCTTTTTTTTTCATCTTTTTGGATGGAAAACATTGTGGATAATGAAGAAATTGCTTGATACAAGCAATTTCTTCATTTTCCACAATGTTTTCCAAAGCTTTTTTCTTTAGGGGCGTAAAAAGGAGGGATTAAGTTGAAATGGGTCAAAGGATAAGTACGCTAGAATGCTTGGCGAACACGTACCATACTCCACTCTATAAATGTTTAACGAAGGGGCATATAATATCATAGATTCATATGTGTAACTGACCAAACGCCCGATGACAATAAACAGAACCAATTGACCTATCAAATCGTTCATTTAAACCGGAAGTGCAATGCTGATTTCTAACATTCATGCACTACGTTTCTGCTCAGGATGAAGCGTCGTAATTGCAACTTTCATCGCCTTCGATATCTTGCTTATCTAGTGTCCCGACCTACAATACTGTTCGGAGTTCAATGTTTTTGACCGGTCGAAATGAAGCTAAAGTTTAACCATTCCAACACAGTGACGCCTTTGGACGCCCCTGAGGAAGAACAATTGGAATACATTGTGTAAAATGAAACAATTGCTTGTAACAAGCAATTTCTCCATTTTACACAATGTTTCTATCCAGAAAGTTTAAAAAATCTAAAATTTTGATATAATTTGAATTGTCGTCTGCAGATCCTTTCAATTTGGACCAGTCTAAAATTTTGCCGTCTGGTAATGGGTTAAGTCACCAAACAAGCCAAATTGCTTCACATAAATGTCGGTCAGCAAGAGATCTAAATGAAAGATTTAATTGGCCAATTGATTCTTTGATTGACAATCGAGATCCGTCAGTGGTCTCGAACCAAAAGCAATTTTCTCGATAAAGCCGTCTTGGGATAAAAGCATCAATATGTTTTGTTGTTTATGAGCTCAATAAGGCATTATCATCGAGGTCGATCGTTTAAACTCCAACATTAGCCGCCATTTTTGTTAAGCTTTTGGTTGGTTTGGCGACTTAAACGTCGTAACTACAACTTATTAAAGCAGTAGTTACGACGTTTAAGTCGCCAACCAACTATTCTACTTGTTTCATTACATGCTACTGGCCATAAATTTTATAAAATAATTCGAAGCGGGACTTCATGTTGGAGTGAATGGATATGTCAAACGCAGTAAGTGGGCGGGGCGGCCAGCGATCGTTCATTTTAGTTGTCCATGATTAACAGAATGATAAAGGGCTGACGAAACAGTTTTATCCGTGCAAAAATATATTCTGAAGCTAAAGTTTTTAAAAAATTGTTGACGGTTACACCGTGCAAACGTGAAACTGTCACGAAATAAGTTTTAAGTAGCGTTTTTATACTAGGGAAAGTTTCAGAAAAAAAAACTTGTTCAATGCTTTGAGAAGGTGAAGGTACACCCCGCGTAACAGGTAAACTTCTTTTCGTGTGTTTGTTTATTTGTTTAAAAAAAAAACGAAAAAAAAAAAAAGTTCTAGGAAGGGTTTTCAAAGAGAGTCATGTTTGGGGGAGAATTCAATGAATAAACTGAAAAATGAATTGAAACTAAGTTCCATCATGCAACGCTTACACTTCTCTATAGTCAACATTTTACGACCAAATTTGAGAAGTAACACCAAAAGAGCATTTTCGCCAAGTTTTCTCAGCAATTTTTTCAGTGATTTCGAGTGGAGTATGTTTAAAGAAAAGACTGACAAACGTAGGACGATCATAAGAGCCCCGTTTGGGTAAGTTGTGTCGAGGAGAGCTTAATAGTTCAGTTATGGGAAGTTGTATTCGGTGGCATTATCCTTAATCTTACTTTATGAAAAAATAAAAGGGACTGTGATTTAAGTCTGGATTTATAAGAGAGGGAAAAAAGAAAAGTTAAAATCAGACTTCAAGACACAAAAAAGTAACCATCTCACTTCTGTGGCTTCAGATAAATTTAGCCGAAACGAAACGTCGTTGGGGGTGCAAAATTCCGTAACTATAGCTTGTGCAAGCTGTAGTTTCTACATCGTGCACGCCCAACTACGAAACAAACCTTTTCTAAATTAAGAAATCTAGGTTTAGTGTTGAACATCTGACACTAAGATTATAAGACACGGTAATATGCGTATTGATCGAAATGAGCATTGTACCCCTAGTATAGTCTGCGATAAAGGTTACCTTTTATTGCGCAGGTTAAGATGGAGAGAACTCATACACCAAATCTTTTATTTGGTTTGGAAAGGAGATTTTGTTCTCTTTACAGATAACCGTGATTTTAGTTAACATATATATTGTTATTAACTATGAACTATTGCAAACATTTAATCGATGAACATGTAATGTATTGGGCAGTTTCTTTAAAAAGCAGAAAAAATCAGGGGTTTGAAAGAATGACAAAGGACCATGGAAAATATATCTTACACCGTTTGTTAAACTAAATTGAATACAAATGAAAAGCATTTCAACCTTAGAGAGCTTACCTTGCAAACGATAGCAATATTTCTAAAAGATAGGTGTTATTTAAAGTAATCTTATTTATTGAATTAGACACAGAAAAATGATGACACCGGCTATAAAAATCCACTGTTTTCAGATACATAATTCTGTTTTTATTCACAGGGGATATCATAAGTAAATATCCTTACTTTTAATATAATTACAAAGATTGCGTTTATTTTCTAATATTCCACGTGGAATATGTTTGTTAAAGAAGTCTACTCACGTCACGCATCTCATATGCGACTCGTCGCGAGAAAAGCGATCATCAAAGAACGGACAGATCAATGACCACGCCTAATAACCTCTGACACCGCAGTTCGACATTGTCTATTTATAAAATAATTTGTCAATAGACCTATCGCTAATGTCAATCAAATAATCAGTCGACCAATGAAATCATTGATTTAGAATGGAAGTTCAATTTGAACTCCAGCATTGGCCACCTTTTGGTCAATCAATTTTGTTTGTTTGGCGACTTAATTATCGTAACTTCAGTTTATTCAAGCAGTAGTAACGACGTTTATGTCGCTAACCAACCATTCTACTTATTTGTAACATGCTACTGGTCGTAAATTTTGCAAAATAACGCCTTTAAAAATCGAAGCGGAAGTTGCTGTCGGAGTCAATGGGCGGGGCCAAAAGAGTCAGTGGGCAGGACCAGCTATTGGTCAGTTACATCGTTACATTGGTGGCCTAAACTTCGTTACAATAGCCTGGTCGCCAAACCAACAAAGATATATTGGCAGGTCTAGGTCGTATATCATAGATCAACAAACTGCTGTTAATACTTATCGGCTGACGGTAGTCGTAGATGAACGATCAGCAACGTTCCGTCATATTGGAATCGCTGACCTAAATCGTAGACCAACTATCTTTTTAACCAACTGTATGATCGTTAATCTGCATGCACAATCTAACGTTCAGACAAAGATGAGAATTCTGGAACAACAAAACTCTAAGTAAAAGACGAATATTCATACATATACAATTAAGACCCTATCTTACGAAAAGGAAAATATCGACGGGTTAACGAAAATACGTCGTACGTTTCATACATTTTATAGACACTTACGATGTTTGTGTACTTAACCTGTCGATTTATGAATATAAATACAAACGCAATTAATTGAAGGCTCGCGACTATCAAAGAATCAATTCACAAATCAAACCATTAATCTCAACCGACATTTGTCGACCTTTTTTGAAGCATTTTCGTTGTATTAGCTACTTAAACGTCGCAACTACACCTAATTCAAGCCGTAGTTCCGACGTTTGGGTTGTCACACAACTATTTCACTTTTTTGTTACATATTAATGGCCATACATTTTGCAAAACAACGTTGTTTAATATCAATGGGTGTGGCAAGTAGAGTCGGTGGGCTTGGTCAGCAGAATCAGTGGACGTTGCCAGAGATCAGTTTATTCTTCGGGCTGAAATCTAATTTAAAATAACAAAACAGATGAGCCGCAAGAGATGAATAAAAGATTTAAATACGAAAATAAATTAAATGCTCAAATACAAAGTAGACCGAACAGAAGGGAAAGAAATATGCAGTGGTTAGAGTAAAGACGTAATCCCTTTTCTGGTGTTGATATGAATTATTGACAAATAAACAAACAAAAATTCTAGATAATTCAAAAAGAAATCTCACATATAGAAAGTAGACCAACCTGGATGAACAAAATAGGGCGTTTTTCTGTAAAACGTACGCCATTTCTCGAGGAGGATGCGAACTAAATCAAAGTAAGATTTTACAAAATGGGGGAATACACTAACACAAACTAGACCATCTGAATGGAAGGGAAAATGGAATAGTTTAAGTAAAACGCTAACCAATCACGGACAAAAATATAAGTTAAAAGGACAAAAACTGTCCAAGAACAAACGCAATTCATTTTTCGAACAATAGCTTTGATTTACATATCAAGATAGAAATAAAAACATACAATATAGAAAAAAAATAAGCGAAGAAAAAAAAGCAGTCAAAGATCAGGAACGCAAGATGCCACATGACTTTGCTGGAAACAGTACACTTTACTGCTTAACTTATTCAAACAGCATAAATATTCTAAATTATTTGATATCACCAGCCGATGCAGTGATGTCAAATGCAAATTAGAACCGAGGACTTTGTCTTTAATGACGTCATGACATCATCAAATGGTATTGACGACAAAGGAAATGTATTTATTTGTAGGTCAGCATTTGTCGACGTCAGGGTTTCTTTTCACCTTTTATTTTATTTGCACAGCATTAAAGCATTTCAATTATTGCGGTGACATGTTTAAGTAAGATATGGTGAGTTTTCTTTGAAATCCGATTCGTATAAGGGACAGACAAAACAAACAAACAAAAAATATTTCCTTCAAAAGCCGATTCGTACTTAAAGTGATAACCTTTGTTGCACAAGGTTGTAGAAAACATAATGTCTAAGTATGAAATATGAAAATGCACCCATCTTGGATGCCTGACCGAAAATGATGACAAGAAATAATTTGAAGTTCACATTTGCCTAAATACAAGCCATTCGAGTAGAGAACTCGGTCAATTTCATTTTTTTCTACAAATAAAGCAAATAATTGGATTGGAAATGAAAAATGCCCCCCCCCCAAAAAAAAAAATCAAATTCGGCTTGTACAACCTCATGATGTGCAAACCTCTATTGAGCTTTGGCAAGTAATATTTGATTGCGATTTTATGAATACCTTGTTCAAATCATATCACCTTGTGTGTAAATAAGTCAAAACCATAAAAAGTACGATAATTTTAACAAACATTGGTCCAAAATGATGTAAAACAAAACTGTTCTAACTGACAGTAGTGTGTACCGACTAATGGCAGATAACTCGCACCGATAAACCGTTGACATGTACCTTGGAAATTCGTATACAGTTTAAGATGTATTACACTGTAAGATATGTTGGAAAGAAGACAAATACCGGGTAACCTTAAAAACAAACGTAATCGTAGAGACCGTTAGCAAGC
Organism: Fragum fragum; assembly: GCA_946902895.1. NCBI lineage: Eukaryota > Metazoa > Mollusca > Bivalvia > Cardiida > Cardiidae > Fragum > Fragum fragum. The sequence continues at coordinate 39,544,625 of OX336372.1, forward strand.
AGTTTGACTTCGAGCTCGAAGGATACATAATGGATCGATGCTTAGAGTTTAAGGTTGCCATGGGCCATCCACAGCCTACGTTTCAATCAACGGTAATAAAACTCGATTTATTTACTGACGAATTGTGATACACATTGCAGTATGCTGATGGAGAGTACATGTGTACCACAGACTTTGGAAACGGCATGCTAAAGCATGTGTCAAAGAGGTGGATAGATTTGGCAGCGGAAATCTTATGGTATCGGGCAGCATTGTTACTCAAGGACGTTTTCCAGGTGTTATTGTTCAAGGCAATCTAAGAGCTAACCAGTAAAGGGAACAAATCTTGAAACTTTTTTGTCCCCCTTGATGCAAATACAGGGCCTTGGTGTTACGTTTTAGCACGATAATGCTAGGCAAATAAAGTATTTCTAATGCACGACTTTCTGAGAAATCCTGGTATCGAAGTCTAAGACTGGCCTTCACGCAGCCTTGATCTCAATCCCATTGAGATCTTGAAAGTACCATTGTTGAATAATGGAGACGTCTTTTTCAGGAAATTACCTTGAATATTCTAAGATTCACAAGGAGATGTTCTCACCAAAGCAATAAAATATGACCTTGAAAAACTGATCTTGACAAATAAACTATTACAATGGTTCACTTTAGTCTTTTCAGAGCTAAAAATTACCTTGACATTAGAACTCAATCAATTCAAGGGCAGATAATTAAAGAAAGATCCTAGCTTTTTGAATTTCTGAAGTGCTAGCTCAACTAAATATCAGAGATCCATTGTGGCAAGATTCAGTTCAATCCAATAGAATTTGTAGGAGAAGTTGTGTTAAAAAAAAAAAAAAAAGGAGAAGTTGTGCACACACAAAAAACCCTGTAATTTTAAGCTATAATGTTAAGTAAAGGGCAGATAATTCAGGAACAACTTGACATATCAATCAAATTCTATAGTCCTAAGCACAACTAGATATCATACAGCGTCTTTGTGGCAAGTTTCAGTTCATTCCAATTCAAAATGTAGGAGAAAGTGTACTCACAAGAAATGAAAGGGTTTTACGTTCGATTCAATGGGAGATAATTCAAGATAACTCAAGAAAAACTAAAGCGATTTGAATTTCAAAGGTTTTATGCACAACTAGACATTATACAGAGTCATTGTGAGGAATTTCAGCTCATTGCCATTAATAATGTAGGATAAGATGTGCACACAATAAACATAGTGGTTTTCGTTCAAATCAAGGGCAGATAATTCAAGATAACTCAAGGAAAATTGGAGCGATTTGATTTTCAAAGGTCTTATGCACAACAAGACATCATAGGGAGCAATTGTGCCAAGTTTCAGCTCATTCCCGTTGGTAGTTTAGAAGGAGTTGCGCACACAAAACATAGTGATATCCGTTCAATTCAAGATCAGATAATTCAGAATGACAGGGGCGATTTGAATCGCAAAGGTCTTATGCACAACTAGACATCATAGGAGTAATTGTGACAAGTTTCAGCTCATTCCCATGGATAGTTCAGGAGGGGTTGCGCACACAAAATATTGCTAACGGACGGACAGACGGACATACAGACAGGCAGACAGACGACGGGCACTATAGCATAATAACGACACTTCGGGCGTACAAAATAGTAAACAGCAATTGGGCAAACAGGAAGAAAAAAATCAGAAAAAGAAGGATAATATTATACTCATAGGAGGAACTGTTAAACAACAGAGACTGTCAATTTGGTACACTTACAGAATATCTTCGTATAACTGCTGTTAGGAGATTGCCTTGTTTATTTTCAGCATTAGCGCTTCACAGAACTTCTCCTAAAGCACAAAATGGTGGTTGCTGTATCTATCCAACGCGCTAAACCGCTGATAGGTGTAGTTCCCGAATAAGATTGGTCATAAGAAAAGACATTCAATTCTAGTAGTACATATTTAATTACCTACGTATACATGTATATTAAGATTTTTCAAAGTTTTCATCCATCGTTTCGCTTTAAAACAGGGTGCGCCCCAGCTTGTCCAAGAAATAACATGAGGGGCATCGTATGAGAAAGACTGATAGAGGTCCCCTAGTAGATGCTGCATACACAATATTAACAGTCTCTGCTTTCTGCTTTTGAGAAGAAAAAAGTTTGAATACTTCATCATTTTCACATTTTATTTCCGTGGTAACAACAGTTAATGGTTAATTAATTACTTGAACAATTATGAAAAGACTTCACCGAAAGCCCGCTGCTATAGAAAATTGTGTTTAACATATCGCAACATCTCAGATGAACTGAAACCTTTAGATAAGTTCTGACATTAACTAGTGTAAGATTCTATAATATAAGCATCCCATTTGTCAAATGCAGTACAAGAAAGAAAGAAATGGCTTTTTAAAAGCAATTATTCGTATTTCAAATCATTGATTTTACATTGATAATTATAACGTAAATCGCCTGTATATCAAACTAGTTAGTTTCTTGACTTACCTTTGACTATTTCTATTGGTTCATATCCTACATTTTTTAGAATATCCAGGCCTTTAGTTCTATCACAACATTGATCTATTGTTTTTCATACGATTAAGAACAACAACCTTCAAAACATCGCACATATGCACGAGAAGAGTCATGAATCATTACATAGTATGACGTCACCATGGATTTGAACTTACTTGAATGCAAATGTAGAGGAATTCATACGACCACAATCATTTCTTCGGGCCAGAGTTGACAGCGAACTTTTATGTGCTTATGTGAAACAAAATTTAAGTGCACCAGGTATGTAGAGGACGTTGAGTCGCTCGTCCTAACTTTGTCAAAAGAAGTTTATTTTAAATAATTCATTCTTCGTTTCTTTGTAAAAAAAGATGTGTGTTGAGTCGAAGCCAGATAAGAACCAAAGGGGCATTCTTTTGATAACTTTTGTAGAGGCCTAGAAGTTAAGGCTGCAGGTAAAACATGAAGTGGCTATGCCTTATTGTTTGTCGGAAGAAAGTTTTTTATACTTTATATCTATGAAAAAAGAGTTGCCTGAGCGAAGCCCAAACAAGAGCCAAGTTATACATGGCCATCCCCCGCCTAAAAATCTTGATAGTTAACTGAAGCCACTTAGATTGAGGCACTGCATTTCTTGTCAATGAGTTCGATAATAGCTATTATACTTTCAGAGATATGCTCAGGACAAATCTAAGTCTTTAAAACAACAAAGGACAATAACTCCAAAATTATGCAAGCAAGAGTTGTGGTTCTTGTGCACTGCACTTCTCCACGACTCTTGTATCCACCTATGAAGTTTCATGTTAATAGCTATTATACTTTCAGAGATATGCCGAAGACAAAATCTAAGTCTTTAAAACAACAAAGGGCAATAACTCCAAAATTACGCAAGCAAGAGTTGTGGTTCTTGTGCACTGCACTTCTCCACAACGAGTTCTACCCACTTATGAAGTTTCAAGTTAATAGCTATTATACTTTGAGAGATATGCTCAGGACAAAATCTAAGTCTTTAAAAAAACAAAGGGCAATAACTCTAAAATTATGCAAGCAAGAGTTGTGGTTCTTGTGTACGGCACTTTCCCCAATGACATCTATCTACCTATGAAGTTTCTTGTTAATAGCTATTATACTTTCAGAGATATGCCCGGGACAAAATCTAAGTCTTTAAAACAACAAAGCACAAAAACTCCAAAATTATGCAAGCAAGCGTTTTGGTTCTTGTGCACTGCACTTCTCCCAAACGACATCTATCCATCTATGAAGTTTCAAGTCAATAGCTTTTGTACTTTCAGAGATATGCTCCGGACAAAATCTTAGTATTTAAAACAACAAAGGGCAATAACTCAAAAATTATGCAAGCAAGAATTGTGGTTCTTGTGCACTGCACTTCTCCTCAATGAGATCTATTGACCTAGAAGTGTCAAGTTGATAGCAATTATACTTTCAGAGATATGCTCCGGAAAAGTTTAGTTACGGAAGGACGGAATGACGGAAGGACGGAATGACGGAATGACGGAATGACGGACGGAGACCATTACTATATCCCCTTCGCCAAAACGGCGGGGGATAATAATGTGGGCATTCTTTTCCTGAAAGTGGGCCGATCAGGAGATCACACATGCAAAATATCCATCTCTATACCTTATCGTTGTAAGATTTCCTTATTTCATTCTTGGTCCTTTGGCGGAACCCAAATTGTATCTCAAGGGCACTATTTAAAAACGCTTGTATGAAGTTTCGTGGTTCTATGTCAATATGAAGAACACGGAATCAAAAAAGCCAATGGACGGACGAAAAGAAAGACAGACATGGTGAAACAAATATATCCCTTTCAGCTTCGTTAGTTGAGAATATAGAATTATAAAACATATCCTTATTGGCCTAGGTTGTACATGAGATAACTTTTCGATACCCTTATTAAGCTAATGCGCAATCCACTTTTCGGACGTAGATAGGAATTAGAAAAAAAGATTTAAAACCATCTAACTGGAACATATATAAAAAGGATTCCATGCAAATGCCATTGGGTCGACCGGCGAAGATTTTTTTAGAACAATCACAACCGCAATAAGAAACAGTCGAAATACAAATTTAAATTACTAACAGACTAGACCAAACCGAAGAGAAATGAATATGCATTGGTTTTTAATACATGTACGTAGGCAAACTCCTTTTCTTTATGTCTTTTTTCTTTTTCTTTTTTTTTATTTGACATTTATGAGAATCACACAAAAAAAAACATATAAGACTAACTTACTGGAAACGGAATAAAGAAAATATATTAAAACACATGGTGCTATTGTGCTGAAGGAATACGAAAAGAGTGGAACTTGAATGCAGAAGGTGTGTGAAGCAAGTACATCGGGACAGTAGATTCGTACAGCCTAAGATACCTAGGACGTGAATCACATTGCTTCATCAACTCTACGTAATCCGTATTTTGAATCAAAAGATGAGAAACAAATAAGGATCTGCTCAAAAGATTGTAATACATAATGGAACAACTTCCGGGGGAAAATTGAAGAGGACGTCATCCAAATGAAAAAGAGTTTTCGGGTGAGACTCATTAAAAAAGAAAAGGACGACAAACAGACACAAGAGCAATAAGAAATAATCCACTTTTTGCATAAATGTGTGAATTAGAGAACAAAAATACAAACCTTTTAGAATTCAAGATACGTTAAAAATAGAAATATGGACTAGAACAAACTGAATAATAGGAAAAATACGTATGCATAACATGTCATGACTTATGAACAAACAAAAACAACACTTTAGATGAGTGGATATATATGCACAAACTAGATTAACTTGAAGGAAAGGGAATCTATTGTGGTTTTAGTTACCCGGGACCCATTTCTTGGAAGAGAGAGACTAGCATGTAAAATCAAACATAAAAGTAAATGAATAAACAAACAAACAAACATAAACTTGACCATACACCGAGAAGTGGAAAATACTTGGGTTTGAATAAAAGGCAAGCCATTTCTCGGACGAGGAATTCGGTTTAAAACTAACAAAATACAAAATGATAAATTAAACGAACATCAGACAGTACCGAAGGGAAAGACAAATACAGCAATTTAACGATGCAAACAATAGTTCGGTCGAAGATTAGAAATTAAAACACAATACTAAACTCAAGATATCCATGATTATAAACTGAACCATGCTAACGGGAAAGAGGTGTAGTTGTTAAGCATGGCGATATGGTGTCTTACGAAACAGGATTTTTGGCAAACAAAAACAACATAAAAAATGATAAAGAGTATATTTTGCAGGCGTACCTCATGAATCTATCCCGGGTCTGGATTGTTGATAAAGTTCAAATATTGAGTCTATTTTAAACTTATTTGCTGATGATACTTACTTTTTTCTACAATTGTTGGCCAAGTGAAGCTCCGAAAGTCTTGAAGAGATATTGACAAAACAATACATGGTTAGTAAGGTTTAAATCATCAAAATCTTTATCTCTTACACCATTTGAAAAAAAAAGCATTCAGACTTTGCAATGCTTAATACAGATGTTCCTCATATACAAGCAAGCATGGAAAAGGATTAATGTAATGCAGTAACTAGAGTTCTTGGTAGATAGTAGATAACAGAAAATAACCCACTCTAGTTTCGTGCTGCTTTTACTTGAATTTACCGATATGGTATGGGGTATATCCCCCTTCAGCTTAAAGACCGGCTTGATAAAATACAAAATGAGGCAGCTCGAATCGTTACAGGCTGTACTACACTCATTTCTATGGTTGATCTCCAAATAAAGTTATGGCTGGAAAAATATTGGTCAACGCAGATACAAACACATAACTTTGTTTTATAAAATATTTATGGACCGACTCCTAATTTAAAAACTACTCTTATATCTAACTTCAGCGAAAATTTAGATTAAAGTCTCTGAAATTCTGGGAATTTACAAAATACTAATTTCAGAACTAACTATTACAACAATTAATTATTTATTTATTATTATTTTCTTTTTTTTGCCAGGGACAATTGAAGGATGAAAAGCGCCCCTTTCAGAAGAAATAAACATACGAACCTTTGAGACCTTTAAGGTATATATCGATAAAGGTAAACAACAATAATATACAGTTATTTTTCTTTGGGGAAAGAAAACGTCAGATAATTCACACAAACATTCGCAGTTTACATAACCAAAACATCTTTTCTTTATAAAATACTATCACACACCTCACTCTGCAAATGCGGGATAATTGAATCTAGTTACCACCTTTTCTTTGTCTGCAGATTTTTATATAGATTTTCGTTAAAAATTAATGAAATGTTTTTCACAATTTATTCCAGTCAGTTGAAACGTAGTTTTATGTGGAGACGGCAGGCTAACTTTAGATCATAACTAGGTAGTTTTCTCGAAGGTATATTTGTTTGTTAGAATTAATAGCAGATTCGGTATTTAGCTTTTATATTTAGTTTTTTTTTATATAACAATTATTATTAGTGATCTCTGTAATCATTTATTTTGCCAATTGTGCATTCTGCAAATGCTTGGACTCTAAATAAACTCTACGTAATTACTGTGTTGAATGATTCATTTTCTAATCACAGTCACTGTGACCAAAGCGTGTTCGTTTCAGCTCATATGTATGAGACAAAAAATACAGTGGTTTGGTCACCTACCGTTACAACATTAAACCCATATTCTTGTGATGATCACTATTCCTCAATTACATTTTTACTACGTGTCATCATACCTTGCGAATTCCTAAATGAAAAAAAGAAAAAAAATGCTTTTTTTTATCCGTTATAATTGTTAGACTGCGACATATTGTATAAAAAAATCAAATACATATTTTTAACCCTTTCCTGTTCAAATCCGGTTCGAAAAAGCCAAACAAATCTATCAATCATTAAATCGTATTACGTCTTTATGCTATGTTAGAAGGATTACATATGCGTTCAGATTGAAATGGTCTTCATCAGTAAACCAAGGTGAATTAATGACATCAACACTTGAATTCAACCAATGCGCTGTTTCATTGTCATTGCTTTTTTATGCCCCCGCATCGATAGATCGGGGGCATATTGTTTTACCGATGTCCGTCTGTCTGTCTGCCCGTCTGTCTGTCTGTCTGCAAAACTTAACCAGCCTATTTTCCTCTAACTTCGACCCTGATTAAGTTACAATGCTAATATTAGATTATGTAGATAGGTTTCAACAAGGCACAACTGGGGAAGGTCATTTCTCAATGTCAAGGTAAAATGTTTAACCCTTTTCCCTAAAACATTACTCAAAAACTTAACCTGCCAACTAAACATTTTCCTATAATTTCATCTCTAATTAAGTTACAATGCTAATATTTGGTATGTAGATAGGCCTCAACAAGACGCAACTGGGTAAGGTCATTTCATCAATGTCAAGGTCAAAATTTCAACCCTTTTCCCTCAAACGTTACTCAAAAACTTAAGCTGCCAACTAAACATTTTCCTATAATTTCATCCCTAATTAAGGTACAATGCTAATATTTGGTATGTAGATAGGTCTAAACAAGGCGCAACTGGGGAAGGTCATTTCATCATGGTCAAGGTCAAAATTTCAACCCTTTTCCCTCAAACGTTACTCAAAAACTTAACCTGCCAACTAAACATTTTCCTATAATTTCATCCCTAATTAAGGTGCAATGCTAATATTTGGTATGTAGATAGGTCTAAACAAGGCGCAACTGGGGAAGGTCATTTCATCATGGTCAAGGTCAAAATTTCAACCCTTTTCCCTCAAACGTTACTCAAAAACTTAACCTGCCAACTAAACATTTTCCTATAATTTCATTCCGAATCAAGTTACAATGCTAATTTTGGTATGTAGATAGGTCTCAACAAGGCACAACTGGGGAAGGTCATTTCATCAATGTCAAGTAAAAAATTAACCCTTTTCCCTCCAACGTTTCTCAAAAACTTAACCTGCCAACTAAACATTTTCCTATAATTTCATCTCTAATTAAGTTTCAATGCTAATAATTGGTATGTAGATAGGTCTCAACAAGGCGCAACTGGGGAAGGTTGTTTCATCAAGGTCAAGGTCAAAATTTAACCCTTTTCCTCTTTTCAGTATTTTTTGTCTCATAATACAGTCTAACAACATCTTTGAAATACTCATATAGGAGACATCCTCAATATAAACAGTCAATATATGAAGGGTCATTGATTCCCTTATATCGGAATGTTGGGAAATTTACAAAACCAAGTTACTGACTTCAGTCGTTTTGTGGGGACTTAGAGGATATCTTTCCTTCACTAGAAAGCGATTACTTATTTCATGTTTCTACAAGTTTGCATTTTCCCTCGTTCATGGATCACAATATTAAATTCATCGTATAGTATTTTAAAGTACTTTCAAAGGCAGTTGTTGTATAGCCACTGTCTGACTTGCAAAAACGAAATATCAAAAACAAACGTAATGAATGGCAATAATAGTTACTATGTATTTTTTTCTTTCGGTCGAAGTGTATGTGTAAATTGCCCAATTGGAACATCAGAAAAAGAGTAAGTGAGCAGGACCAGCAATTGGTCAACTATCGTCAAGTTATGGTTATTAAACCTTTTACCACACAAGCTTTCCTCTTTACACCCCTGAAGTAAAAAAAAATATGGAAATAATTTTTGAAGATGTATCAAGCAAGTTCTTCATTATCCACAATGTTTTCTATCCAAAAGGGCGAAAGACTTTATATCTTGAAATCGTCGTCTGAATCTTCTCTCTATTTGGACCTGTCTACAATTGTGTTGTGTTGGAATGGATTAACTCAAACAGTCTTTAAAATCTAGATAACTTTATAGTAAGACTATATTGCCTCTGCTAGGCCCGTGTTAGGCAGTTTTCCAAGTAAATGAAGTGGGGGCGGTGCTAACCAATTTATGTCTAGTATCAGACCACCAATTCGTAGAAATTCGCAAGCGATATTTCATAGCGTATATAAATTGAAAAAAAAAAAAAAAAAACATCCAAAAAAAAAACACACATATAAACAAAACTACAAGTCTTATAAAAAAAAAAAAAAAAAAAAAAACGTAACCCGAAAAAGATAAATTTCCAAATAATGTTTTTCTTCAGTGCACCGATATATGCGATTTTGTGGTAATAGGCTAATACCAATAGAATTTAAGGGCAAACGGTATCCTTGTAATCATCGATTTCAAAAGTTTTGAGGTAATAAGCCCGCCCCCTGGAAACTATGTTACAACGAGAGATGTTTCCGTAAGATACTCGTGTTCTTTGTTAATAGGCTTTTCGTGCAGAAACTCAAACCCGTGATATGATCCTTCGGTAAGTAGAGTCAATCGATGCTACAAGTATCGTGCAGGCGCATTTTATCGACATAGCATGGCCTAAGCCGTAACGTAGTTGTTGGGTGTGTGCAAGCAATCGTGACAATTTCTGTTTTTTTTTCCCTCAAGCCGTTAATCAGGGTAAAAACTATCCATATTTACTTATATGTTAGACTTTCACCCTTTCTTGTTTTGCAACATTTTAGACCTGTCCAAATTCAAAGGTTTTGCAGACAAAAATTTAAAGTTGATTTAATTTGAAGAATAGCCATTCAGTATGGTAGAAAATATTGTGGCAAAAGAAGGAATTGCTTGTTACAAGCAATTTCTTCTTTTTCCAAAATGTTTTCTCAAGTATATAAATCACAAGGACGTAAAAACCAGTGATTAAACAGGAAATGGTTAAAAGACAAAACAATTTCATCTTGTTTAGATATGTTTTCTTTTTTTTCTAAGCCATTTTTATTATTTACAAATTCACAAATTCAGCATTAGCAGTTTTGATGGAAAAGAGTAAAAAAGTAACTAGGGTTAGAGCAAGGGAGAAAAGCAAAACCTTCGCTATACACCTGTTCTCTGAGGCATCGTCGTGTGTAATTCAATAGAAATAATTTGTGAAGTGACCCGGGGATCCCTCGGCCACAGTTTGCTAGAACCCTGGAACTAATGTCTTTTCTCTGCAATCACTGGCACGGCGGACCAGGCACTGTTCAACGTTTTTGGTATCCTCTATGACAAATTAATTCAGCAAATTGATAATAAACGCGTTTCGGATTTGGAAGGCAGAAAATTGAACCACGGAGCGAGGACCTGGCAAATTGGTTTCATGTTGTTGGCTGACATTGGTCATTTATCCTGGAAGTATGATTATGTTAGTGGTGTCAAAAGGGTCGAATTGCTGATCTCTCGAGAATATGGCCGAAGTCTGGAGAGGGGAAACGTCCGAGAAAATTGATGCATTCTCTCAACATACTCGACCCTGTGGAAAATGGACATAGACTGGGGTCTTCACCGAAATATTGGTCATCAAGCTTTGAATCCTTCTACTTTATCCCATTTCTACACAATGATTCTTTTTTTGAAGCCCCCCAAGAAAATAAAGTTTGAAAACATAGTGTTAAGTGAAGAAATTGCTTGCAAACGAACACTTTCTTCTTTTAATACGTTTTCTACACAAAAGAAAAAAATGAAAAAAGAAAAATCTTAAATTTCCTGAACTTTGAATTGCCGTCTGCAACTCATTGCAATTAAGACTAGTCTAAAATGTTGCCGCTTGATAATGGGTTAATGGAAGTAAATTTCTATATTTTATTGCAAAACGAGTGAATCGACTATGTCGATAACATCACAGTAACGAACTCAAACATAATCGATTGCTTAGAGCTGAAACATAGTATGGCTCCATACGTTGAATAGAGCCATGCTATGATTTTGCTCTAAGCCCTCGATATTTGTCTTGTTATGCTTCTATAATTCTTTAAAACTATTCCCCAAAAATATATTCGTTATCGAGAAACCCCTCTTATTACTTTATACGTTAGAAAACTTAATTGTTTTAATGGCGTCACAATTGATAATTGATTCGATAAAAATGGAAAACATTTTTGCAAGTGAAGAAGTAGCTTGTTACAAGCGGTTCCTTCGTTATTAACAATGTTTTCTACACCAAAAAATAAAAAAGTAAAGGAAAAAATTTATCATCGTAAAATCTTCCTTTGTTACTTGTTTAGTAGTTGTTTAAACGTTGGACCAGTTCAAATGTATCGTCTGGTAATAGGTTGATTTTGTGTGTGTGTGTGTGTGTTTTCAGCAGGTTTTCGAGGATAGAGTATCATTTGTATAGTAGCTTGTGTACCCTCAACTTGACAGAACCGAACAAAACAGAAATTTTAACTTGAACACATATGGTTCATCGTCGATATACACAACATTATACAAAGCATACATGGGTATTAACACACTGAACAGTATAAATTACAATGTATATGTGAAAATAATGAATAATGTAGGGGTCTTATTATGGTTAAATTTGTATAGCATTTGTTTTATAAATTAACTCCACATTTGTGATACGTAAATGATTAATTACCCGTTGTCGATATTCAAGTTTTCTTTTCGCTTTTCGTTTGCTTTTATAATGTAAATACCGAACGATCACGTGCTACATATATTCAAGAATGGTGTGCATCTGTCAATCTATCGACAAAACTTGAAAGTTATGTGAAATTCAAACAGGAATTTAAATTCGAGCCGTATCTTTACAATATAAAAAATGAAATTTTAAGAAAACAATTAACTCGCTTTCGTATATCTTCTCTCCAGTTAGCAATAGAAACAGGTAGATATCTTAATATTGATAGAGAAAACAGAATTTGTCTTTGTTGTTTGCAGAACGCCATCGAAACAGAATACCATTTTTTACTTGTCTGTCCGTATTATAGAGATATTCGCAAGGAATTGTTCTCGTGTTCATGGCCCTCGATTTCAAAATTTACCAACATTCTTAGAACTAAAAGCAAAAAATTTCAACGAAATATTTCAAAATATATCGTAAAAGCATTTGAACAACGCAAACTAAAACTTGAGGGTAACCAGTTGTAATTCTAATATATATACAAAAATAATATAGTATAAATTAAAATCTATGGATATATGGAACTGCTTTCCGAAATTGGAGAAAATTATATCACTTTATTTGAAGCATAATTTGTAACTGTATATTATTGTTATGTGTTTGTTTGTACAATACCATTGAGCCATATTCTCATGTTATATATTTGTAAAAGGCCAATGGCAAATATTTTGTCGACTTGCCTAATAGATAAATGAACGAATGAAAAAAAATGTAAATACCAATTACGTAAACGAACAAACCAGCTTACATCGCAGTATCATTTAACTACGGAATGGTTAAATCTTGTTCATGGAGTAAATTTAGGAAAAGGGGCATATTACATATAAATGACTAGAATTTTAAGTTTTACCCATTTAACCCATTACCAGACGGTTAAATTTTAGACTGACTCAAATTGAAAGAGGTTGCAAACGACAATTTAAAGTTTGTGAAACTATCGATTCTTTCATGTTTCTGGATAGAAAACACTATGGAAAATGAGGAAATTGCTTGTCACAAGCTATTTCTTTGTTTTCCACAATGTTTTCCAAAGTTGTTTTCCTTGGGGGTCTTTTAAAATGTCACTGAGTGGGAATGGGTTAACGCAGATCTTAACATGACCACTTAATTAACCCTTGTCATGCTAAATGTTCCGATTTTTGGCAAGAAGTAAAGACAAAGATCAGCCTGCACAAATATGCAGGCTGATCTTAATCTACACCTCCTACATCTCCATTTCAAACCTGAGTTGTTAATGAAAATAATTTTCAAAAGAAGTATCGACGATCAAAAAAATCTCTGCAAGACTGAAAAGATTCTATTCAACACGGCAGAGGTTAATATAACTCGAAAGGAACACATCGTCATAGGTGCAGAGTGGAGTTTGTAACTTCATTTTTGTTATATTACGTATTGTGCTTCTGTAAAATAGACTAATTGTTTGTTTTACCTTTAACACTGATATTTCAGAGGCTTACGCCACTAACCATGAACTTCTATCATTTCTCACACCAGTATTGATTTCTAAATCACCAAAATCGGACGCTTTGTCGACCAGTCGCCTAAAGCTAAAATGGTTCCCGAGCCACGGTTTGATTCCAAGTACCAAACGTGCCACCATCTAAGCCTCCGGGATGGGCATGTATACCAATTAAAAAAGTCACTTGCCCTTTGATTATATTTTTTTCTTTCTTACAGAAGTCGAATAAAATTTATGAATTGCTTTTTGGATTTTTTTCTTGGTTTTACCACTTAAGCAATTCACTAGGCACTGAAAATCTCATTAAAAGGCTATGATTTCCTCCTCTTTCGTGATACAACCTATCCAGACGGGTTAACTTTGCACTCGAAAGAAGAGAAAATTCATTTCAACAGTGGCATGAGAAAATATGAATGTTGTTTATTCATTTCTTTTTTATCGGTTTTGTCATGCATCATTCAGAGACTAATATTCCATTCTAGAATTAAACGTGTTAGTTATTCGAAATCATTACGATAAAGTGCTCCAATATCACTATTGTCGTTGTTACTACCGCTTTTTTCAGGCTGAAATTACAATGATGACGATGTGCATTCTTTATTATATACCTTAAATGGTCTGAACAAAATTTTGGCTATCTGGTAAAACTCGACAGAAAAAAAGTGTTTGGCGTGTACCAAAGACCGTATTCGTTGTTTACCTTTAAGCACGGAGTACTGTATTGTAAGCTGACGTTATGGTTTTTCCATAAAAGTGCTGATGTATTTCTTTCTTCTTTGTTTTCTTTCTTTTTTTAACCCTTGTCATGCTAAACCCGGAATATTCCTGTTATGACAGGAGGTGTATATCAAGATCACATAAGTGCAGTCTGATCTTGGTTTACACCTCCTGCTTGTACTTTTCCTGCCAGAGTTCTTTATGAAAATGATTTCTAAAAGAAATATTGATTTTTGAACAACAAATTCTATCAGTGCTTTCAGCCCTTTGACTTTTAGGCATTTTATACAGCATGACAAAGGTTGCTAATTTACAGCGGATTTTTTTAACAGGATTACTTGAACTACCCTTTTATTTTTGTATTTCTTTCTTCTTGTCAGATATGACTTTCTGGGTCTCGACGCCAGACAACAATTAAACATTTGTAACAGACGCCGATTTCTTCTTGAGTTGAGCCCAAGAGGGTTCATGGGACCATGGAACTCACATCATGCAGTTTTGAGAGTCACGAATGCTTTTTTTCAGCCTCAGACTCACGTAGTCAAAACCTGTATCCTTGAAACCCTGTATTATATAAACAATATATTGAAGGATCCAAAAGCGCTCTTTGCAAAAATGCATATATCTGATATGTTTCCAATCAATTAATTCTCCGAAAAAAAAGCAGGAGAAATTTATGTCAGGTTGAGAAGTTCCGAACACTTTCTGGTGTCCTCGGACATTTCCATTTGTTATCATTTGAAATAATACATAACTAAACAGCATGGAGACTACTTAGAATTACTCACAGTTTGACGTACAGTTCTGTGTATGGGAAAATAGATACATTTCTTGCCTCTTTAGTCGTCAGACTATAATTTAATTTTTAGTTTCGTCTGTCAAGAACGGGCGTTCTGATTGGTCGAAAAAAATATTCATACCACAATGAACAAAATTCGGAGCACGTTACCATTTTGTATTATTCCGCACGAAATAGTTCCATACAGAAAGTATCAAAGTTTGTAATGTTTTTGTTTTTTTCGCTCGATGCTATTAAATTATGAGAAATGAAGAGAATATTTCTTTTTTGTTTTCACGGATGTATGAACCGAAAAACCTAATCACACTTATGTATTAATCCGCTTCGCAAATTCATACAGTGAGATTAGTTTTTGTCGATTCATATCTTCATGAAAACAAAAAAATATTCTCATCATTTCTTAGAATTCTATTCTATGCTCCCGATATATATACACATATGACTAAAATACGGCTCGAACGGCAGTCAGTGCATTTTGATATTGATAATGGTTAAACATATATATTCAGTAAAATATATATGTTTTAGGAGGCTAAGACGATGCGCTGTGATAAGAGAAAAATATGTAAAGGAAAAACTGTCCTATCTGTCAGAAAAGGGGAGGTTATGAAGGGGAAAAAACTAAAACAGTTTGCTGTAGAATCACAGTACTGTAGCTTGTCCTTTTAGGCCGACTTACTTAACACGTCTCAATTTCGAACTAGACTCAATAAATCTCGAATTTCAGCTTACGCTTAATTCGGCGACAGATGTAATTTTGTGAACGTTGTGACAACTTAAGGCTGTCAATGAAAAAGACATTTTATTTCACAAATACTTGATTATCGTGCAAAGATATGCAAGGTCGTGCGCTTAAACATCTATCATTTGTAAAGTAGCAAGACTCCTTATTACCACACCTCCGAGAGATACATGCTAACTTAAATCTTTACCAATCGCTAGGCCCGCCCACTGATTCATTTGGCCCCGCCCTTTGACTCCGACAAAAAGTTTCGCTTCAGTTTTCGACAGCGTTTTTTTGCAAAATTTATGGCCAGTAGCATGTTACCAATAAGTAAAATGGTTGGTTGGCGACCTCAGCGTCGTAACTACAGGATATTCAAGCTGTAGCTACGACGTTTTAGTCGCTAAACCAACAAAAATGATTCACCAAAATGACGGCTAAACTGATCTTCCAATCGAAATGAAGGATTTCATCGGTCGATTGATTATTTAATTGACAGCCTCGAATTCTAAATTGACTGCTTGTACTTGCGGAATGAAAATTATGCAGTTTCGGGTTAAAGCTTATGCTGAAAAAGTATTCGCATTCGCACATAATGTCCTACATACAACAAATGTGAGAGAAAGCGGTGAAAGAATAATATGTCTCAAGAACAATGTGTACAAACAGTACCGAGCCAGGGATGACTTGTGTATAGAACCATGTATTTTCATTCCTTTCTTTCTTCCTTCCTTTCTTCCTTTTTTTCTTCTTTTCTTTTTTTAACTCTTTATTTTGTTTAAATTTCGATTTAAAAAAAACATTTGCACTAATATGCAAAGGATTTTAAAGTCACAAAAATCACATTTTTCGGGCTTAGCTATGTACTTGTAATAACAAACTTATTGACCAATCGCAGCTGTCAATCAAATAATTAGGCGACCAATGAAATCATTCATTTCGCCTGGAAGTTAACTTTGTATTCCGACATTGCCCGCCTTTTATGTGATACATTTTTGTTGCTTTGGTAATTTAAACATCGTAACTACAGCTACTTCAAGCAGTAGTTACGACGTTTAGATCGCCAACTTACCATTTGACTTTTTGTAACATTGTACTGGATTGATTGGTTTATTGAATGAATGGGGTTTAATGCCACTTTTAACAGTATTTCAGTCATATCACGGCGGCTTGAGCACCGGGTATTTCACACACCAATACTACTACGACATGGTACTGGAAGCAAAATTTGTAAAATAACGCAGCTTAAAATCAAAACTTACTTTGGAGTTAATTGGTGGGGCTAACGGAGTAAGTGGGCGGGGACAGCGATCGGTCAATTGAAAACATAAATATATCCGAAATCAGACGAATGCAAGGATAGGTGCTAGTATTCTGTACCTAGCGAGACTGATTCATTATCGAATAGGGGAGTTTTTTTTTTTTATTTTGGCACACCCCAGTTATTTTTTTTTTTTTTTCACATTAACTGATGACATCATAGTGACCTAGTCGCTAGTCTTTCACAATTTCGCCAAGTTACGGAGAATATTGTTTTCGCCCATTAAGTCACATCATCATCGTCTTTGCACTAAACCATGCAGACTTTTGTCTTAATTTTACGGTGAAGAATCGTATACTTAGGGATCAATCTCAAAACGACAACAAACATGAGTTGAAACCGATAAAAAAAATTAGCAAAAATCGAAGAGCTTTACACATACCTGCCCATTGTGTTTAGATGCGAAGTAATCGTTTAATTGCCTTAGACGGCTATCAGGTAAGTATTTTTTTCCAATGATCATTTACCGCATGTACTAAAATGGTTGATAAAAATATTCGTTTTGAATTTATTACAAATATTTTTGAAAGCGAAGGTAATTGAAGTAGTCTAGTTATCATTATGATGTCAAACATTGCACTATTGGATATTAGCAATTAAAAGGACTTTAAGAAAACAGCTCTATCAGGATCGAATTCGAATATTTTCAAAGCTTTATCGCTTATCAGTTATATACTAGTAACGCGTAAGTAGTTGTCGCCAAAATCTACGATGGCATTTGTTTTCAAAACATTTCGAAATGAAATCGAATCGGAAATGGGACTTTTAATATACACTTCTAAGATTCTGGTCTAATAAATGTCAGCATAGAGAGTCGAAAATGGATTTTTTGAACGTTGATTAAGTTCTTTTTCTTTTTAGAAAATTGACAGTATGGTTACGTCACTCAATGGTCGCTCCATGTGCGTTGCACCAAGGTGTTTCATATTAAATCTGGAAATGACTTTTGTAGTGCACTACAATTGAAGATAAGCGATATGGCCAAAATGCCCAAACCTGGTCGAAAAGTTTTATTTCTCTAATTCTCTTTAGGCCTCAAGCGATGCACATTTTTTTTCTTTTAAAAAAGTATTACAATGAATAATGAATTTGACAGGTAATAATATGCATAAACAAATTTCTAACAAATATGCAATCGCGAAACCTTTATTTACTAGTATCTGTTTAGCGTATTTCACATAAATCAAAGTTGTACTATCCTAATCATTGCTATACCACAAACTACTTTTCGTGACAAAAGAATATTCAGTCATAAGAAGGGAGAGGAAATTCAGGAAATCTAACACCACACGAACTAGTTTATGTGTTTACAAACAAGAATTTCTCAATCGCGACACTTGCAAGATTACCTTAATTTGGTCGTATAAAGAGAGCATCTTTAAAGACAACATTATCTTAAACGTTAATGAGGTCATGCATTTTCGCAAGAAGAGCGTCTTTAATCTCATGCACGGTGTATTTGTGTGAGTGAACCGACGCTGATTTTAGGATTCTCATTAAAACAATCAAATAGAATCATAATGAGGCAGATTGGCTTTCACACCAATGCAACTAATTACTACGCTGGTATAAGAAACGTGTATTCTTTGAAGGAAAGTCGAAGATTTTTTGTTCATCTTTTACGAAAATAGTAGAGAAATCTTTATTGTAAAATGAGTTTTGCGTACTTTCTGATGCGCAAGTCATCAAATGTTCATGCCTTTTTATATGATATGAAAAAAAAAGTGTAATATCAAAACATCTTTTTAAGCAATCACGGAATCTCTCCTCGAAATTGCCTAAACGTATCATTTGGTACTTTGCCTAAGTAAAAAATATATGCCTAAAACTTCCGAATTTTATTCTGAATATCTTCACAAAGACGCTTCAAATAAGAAATCTAAATAATTCTATGAGAGCATTAAATGTCAAATTGGCATTGATTAAACTGTGTTAAATTAAGTAAATTTGTGTGAAATTCTGGCTAGGGAAAACACTCACGTTTCTATTTGCAATATAACGGCTACAAAAATATAATAACTACAAACAGAAAATTAATCTCCGAGGTTACGGTATAAGATCAACGATATGTAACATTTTAAATTACAGTCCATCTGAGACATATGAGATTAGAAAACAAAGCAGAATCCTTGGGCTTACAATTACGGGAGAACAGTTTTCTTGAAGCATTTCTGATCTTCAAAAATATGAGGTAGGTACAAATTCAATTGTTTGACTTCGTCCGAAGTAACACTCCCGTTATTTTTTCTTAACGTTTGTTTTGCTCTTGCACGGGTAAAAAACTTTATTTATTCGTAATTCTTTGAACTGAAAAAGGAGTGATATTTCATGGAACTAAAGCTATTCCTTGATATTGAATATTTAAATACCGATTATACAGTTTCTCGAAATATTAAATACCCTTTAAAAGTATTACGAGGAACACGTGTTAAGTTCGTAGGGAAGGGTTGTCTTTTTAAAACAGCTTGTAGCTCGAAGAATAGAGAGAGAGAGAGAGAGAGAGAGAGAGAGAGAGAGAGAGAGAGAGAGAGAGAGAGAGAGAGAGAGAGAGAGAGAGAGAGAGAGAGAGGAGGATTCCGGTCACCCGGGCGTCGGCGTTATGTTTTAGTTAAACCTTACGTCCAAATGTCATATTTCAGTTTCTACTAATGCTATTGCTCTGAAACTTTGCAAATTAATTTTTGGCAATAATATCAGCCTCCAGACACAGATTCAATACTCTGACATTCATTTTAGCGAAATCGTAACTATTTTCGGACTTAAAAATTCTTGGTTAAACCATACACACAACTGTTTAATTGACGGATTTGTAGCGCCCCCACTTGAACTCCAACAGTAAGTCACACTACCATTTGAGCGCATGCGTGACATTTCCAACCATTGCACATGTGCACCAAGTAAAGATTCAGATCAACCTGTGCATCCGCGCAGTCTGATCAGAGTCTTCACTCTGCGCCCTGTAGATATATACCGACCCAAAGCTTCTTTAAACAATCAGCGAATGTTCTAATTGCCCCGAATGACTGTCCAGGGTGCTCAATGTGTGCGAGTTACGCACATGCGAAGTGGTTGGAAATGTCACGCCTGCGCTCATATGGAAGCGTGACTTCCTGTTGGAGCTCAGGTGGAGGCTTTGATTATTTCCGTTTATTTATCGTCGCTACCGTAGCACATGCCCATATGAGCGACGCCCCCAGAAGACGGTTAGTTGTTACGGGGGATAGTGCGAGGATACAGGACGAAACTGCTGAGAGCTCCGCCTGGGTCTTTAACGTGCTCGGTGGATAGCACCGTCACACGGGGCCTCGGTTTAACGTCTCGCCCGAAAGACAATTAGTTTGTTAGTTGATATGGTCAGCCCAGGGCTCGAACCCGTGATCTTGAGGTTTGAAGTCAAGTGCTCTACCAACTGAGCTAATCGGGCTGACTCAGGTGGAGGCTCTACAGAGGCTCATATTTAATTGCCTCAGGTAACAAACTATATTGTGAGTAGCACGCAACAAAGATGTAAGATCGTTGGTTGGAAACCTAAACGTCGTCACTTCAGCTATGGTTAGCTGAAGTTAACACGATCAAATCTCAAAACCATCAAAATGCTTCGAATTTTGTCGGCAAATTTTCAAAGTTCATTTCCTCTCTAAATGAGCGAGTTTTATATTCGACTAAGTCTTTGATTAACAGCCATGGTCCGTCAAAAATGCTTTAATCTTATGTAGCCGTTCTGAAAAAAATAATTTTGATATTTTCACGTCCCAAAAATGGAAGCAAAGGCTTAAACTTTTCTAAACTAGATAGACATTGATATGCTTTTGGCCCAATTTAGTCGACACCATTTTAGACCGGTCGAAATTCAAGGATGTTGCAGAAGACGATTTCAAGTCGATTGGTTTTTAAAAACCTCCACATTCCGTGTAGAAAGTAAGGTAGAAATTCTAGAAATGGCATCTATAAGTCAAAAATACATCTTTCAACTTGTCTTACTTGACCGTTTTTCGGTCTTCTTACAAAGGCAGGACTATGTAGGAATAGGTTCAGGGTTTTGCCCACTTACGCGTCCCTGTGTATGTTGTTTTCGAACCCGAGCCATTTAGCCAGTTGAACAATCGCGGCTGTCAATCAAATGACTAGTCGACCAGTGAAGTCATTCATTTATATCAGAAATGAGTTATAACTCCAACGTTGGCCGCCTTTTTTCCAATCTGTTTTGTTAGTTTGGCGACTTAAACGTCGTAGCTACAGCTTATTCAAGCTGTAGTTACGACGTTTAGGTCGCCAACCAACTAAACTACGTTTTCGTAACATGCTAGTGACCACAAATTTTGTTAAATAACGCCATTTAAATTCGAAGCGGAACTTCCTGTTGGAGTCAGCGGGCGTGGTCAAAGGAATAAGAGGGCATTGCCAGCGATTGGTAAGTTGGTCGGTCGGTTAGACGGTCTGTAGCTTTTTCTCCTTAATTACACGCGAGCTTTGTATGAAGCAACTTTAAATGTTCTCATTAATTTTAGTTACGCTCTTTTTTTATATATATCTCGGACTTATTCATCTTTTTAAAATATTCTCCGCTCATTTTTACGTCAACTTCTGCAATTCAAATTTCATATGTACACTCACTATCAAGCAAATATGTACAAATTTCATCTTGGTTACGAGCCACTTACATTTTTAAGTTAACAATCATAGTTGGTTTCCGAAGTTAAAGATCCAGGGGAAGACGGTATTTTTTGGACAGAAAATAAATCTCCGAGGTTATAAATTTAAACCGTGACCATAAATCAAGCCAATGCAATAAAATGATTTTCGCTTAGATACGATCGGGGTTCTATCAGCGTGAACAAAACAACCCCTATTCTCTTCGAAAGTAATTTACGGGCGCTCTTCGGCTCCAAGTTCCGATATCTTCTCTCAAATGGAAAGCGATGACACTAGAAGGCTTTGTTTTCCCCGTTCATGTGTAAAAGAAAACAAATTTTATCGCCCATTTTTGTCAAGCAGAATAAATGGGTACTTGTAATGGGACGGCTTTACTGACTGCTGCTTATTTACTGCACTGGTTGAAAAAAACATATTTAGCACATTATCACTAAAATCACAGATATTTTTATATGTTTGTATCCGTAGAGATTTATGTTCTATTTTGGTTCGCATGGTTTGTTAAAGGTGGAATTCATATTAGAGAAGCATAAATCATAGTCAAAGTATCTAATGTTTTCTAATATCTGACTATAGAAAATTTCTGTATGCTGTTTCAAGCATTTTACGGCATTTCCCCCACCGCCTGTCTTTAATCCATTTTCAAACTTTTAGACTGGACAAGTTGCAAACAACTATTATTAGTTTATGCAATCTTATTTATTTTTATCATTCTTTTTTAATAAAATCATTTTTGTTGTTGTTGTTCATTTTTTTCATTTAGTGCATGAAAGTATTTGCTTATTCATCCCAAAACATAATAAGCACTTAAAACCGTTATATATGAGCCTATGCGTGACATTTCCAACCATTACACTTGTGCGCCAAGTAAAGACTCAGATCAGACTGTGCATCCGCACAGTCTGATCCGAGTCTTTACTCTGCGCTCTGTAGAAAGATACTGACCCAAAGCTTCTTTAAACAATCAGCGAATATTCTAATTGCTCCAAATGGCTGTCCAGGATGCCCAATGTGTGCAAGTCACGCACATGTGAAGTTGTTGGAAATGTTACGCACAGGCTCATATGTATTTGGATTGTTCGAGAATTGACCAATCGCGGCTGTCAATCAAATAATCAGTCGACCAATGACCAAGAAAGCTGTAGTTAGGACGTTTAGATCACCAACCAACGATTCTACTCTTTTCTATTCTATTCTACTATCCAAAACTTTTGCAAAATAGCTATGCGCTACCACTGCGCTATGGCTCCCACCTTTCTCAAAAAGTGTTAGTAACGCTAGAAATGTATTCGAAAAGGCTGTTTATTGATAAATGAAAATAGTACGGATTATTCTTGCAACATTCTTTAACTAAATATGACAAAGCCTTTTGATCGATCAATTCTCATATCCAATAAATATTCGACGTTGCGATTGAACGGGTAAGATATTTCGTTAAATTCACAAGATTCCTTTAGAAGAGTGATGGATGATTTTTCCAGATGGTATTATGATATCACCATTAGATGTGCGAAGCTTATCAAACAGATTTATGTACATTTAATAAAGAGGTCATAGTAGGTATGGTATACAGCAGTTAGGTATAATATAGTCTTGCCGTGGAAACGAAAAAATATAAGTTAATCTTTTGAGATATGATAGTGTCACACAGTGGAAGCGAAAATAAAAGGTAAATGTTTTGATGTCAACTTTTATCAAAACTTGCAATCAGTTTAAAATGCTTCAAAACTCGGTTTAGTATTAAAACTTACCAGAATGTTGGTTTCTTGTTCCAGTTTGTTCATTCAAAACAAATGAAAAATTTCAAATAAGGGTACAACAATATTCAAAATTTGTGGTACAAATTGAAGCATTTGATAATGAAATAACACGACTAAGTGTGGTTTAATTTTCTCATCCAAAACAATAAACGAATGAGTTTTAAA
The DNA here is from genome assembly GCA_946902895.1 of Fragum fragum. Classification (NCBI taxonomy): domain Eukaryota; kingdom Metazoa; phylum Mollusca; class Bivalvia; order Cardiida; family Cardiidae; genus Fragum; species Fragum fragum. Next base: position 39,568,122 of record OX336372.1, read on the forward strand.
TCATTACTTAGCTTGTTTCTATCATGATGACTTAATCTTTAGCAACTATTTCAAATGTCTTTCAAAAAGCTTGTATGTATACTTGTATTTATACTAAAGAAACATCAAAATAAATCTGAAATAGAATGTCGAGATTTGGCAATCTAAGGTTTGTCTACAGGACGTTTACTTTTGCTCAAATAAGTGTTATCAACATTGTTCAAGCACTGAAAAGGCTGATATATTTGATACAGGTCATAGAATTAGTATTCTGAACAAGTACAGACTTAATTTTCGCAATCTAATTGAATCAAATTTTCAAGACCAGATATGTGTTGAAATTAAGATAAAATTCAACCAGAAGCCCAAGAGGCCGTTCTAATTCACTTGGAAAAACATCCATTATTATGTCACAGACCCTAAAAAAGAGCTTTAGATTAATTCCAGAGTCGGTGTCCCCTCTTCTGATCATATAAATTTAATCCATCTAGAGGTGTTATTCTGTTCAATTTGTGATCAAAACAATACATTTAACCGGCCGAACAGAACAGCCAAATTAACGGTTCGCTTTCGGTGGCCAATGGTAATGTGGTTTGATGGATGCAAAACAAAAAATCCATTGGTCATGGATGTCACAAGGTAAAAAGAAAGTGACAAATCAAGCGCTAAAATTCCACCAATCTTCACTAACTAGAAGTTATGTGTCGCCCTTAGAAAAAGATTAACTCGAGTCCTCCGATATGAATATATTGCTGGGACTGTCTAGAATATCATGTGACATCACATTGAATATCTGTCTCCTTTATTTTAGTCGCACCACCATCTACTAAATAGACATATCCAGGGTTAATTGCAATACTCTCCTAAGTGTCTATATAGTGAATAGACTCTTACAATAGTCTCGTGATTAACCTTCGACATGCAGATTCGTTGTACATTATTTACAAATGTTCTTAAAAGGCTGAATGCAAGGTCGTGCCTATTAGAGTAGTCGGAGTTAATGTTATTTTTGTCTAATCAGCATTGTGCGAATAAACATCACATCACAAAGCCAACAGAATAAGAAACTTTAAAACATGTTCTTTGCTGTTTAGTTGAATTTTTGTTGTTGTTGTTGTTGTTGTTTTTGTTGCTTTTTCCTGCTTTGTGCTGAATGAGGACATGTACATATATTTATTGACCACAGACTTTCCGTTTAACGATGGTAAACGAATGGACTTATATCAAACGTGCTCCCTTTCTCCACCGTATCAAAACATTGTGACAAACCGTCGTATGGCTCCCAAAACCATCCTGTTTTTTTCGGGTAATAATTTGCAAGTCAAACGACGACATTCTCTGGGTATATCATATCAAGGAAAAAATACATACTGTGACCCACTTACCAAATGCCAGATAGCCTCTGTCAAATGATCAATTGACTACTTTATTATTGATTTAGACCGGAAGTGTATCTAGTCTTATATTGACACGGCGCAGGCACAAAATGATAAATTTAAATTGGTCATAATGTTGTAAAGACGCCATTTTTCAGCATGAAACCACCGTTATAACAATTAATAGATCGCCGTTGTCAATAAAAAATCGATTGACCAATAGAATCAATCATTTTGACCCAAAGTAAAATTTGAACTCCAATATTCATTTAAAGCATTATCACAGACTTAGCGACTTAAACTTCGTACGTACAGCTTATTCAAAGTGTGGCATATTCAAACGACTATGTCAACAACGAACGATTTGCATTTGTTTTCTTATTTACTTCTGGCCCTTATTCACGAAATAATGCCTTTTATTATATACCAATAAATCATATTAATTAAAATCTAGCTATCTAATACAACTCGATAGAAAAAAATCAATATTCGGCGTGTACCAAAAAACCGTATTCGTCGAGTACCGTTAAACACGGACTCCTTTTTTGTGGATTGACGTTTGGGGTCTTTTTCTTTTTTTTTTTTGTTTTGCTTTTTTCGGAATGTCGGTTATTTCTTAATCATTTGTCATGTCCTAAAGGTATATAATAAAAGGAATATTACATCAGTGTGTTTTGTTATTTGTTGTTATCGTTCTCGAACGTGTGTAGGTATTTTTTATTGGATGAGACCGAAGGTCGAATCCAATAAAAAAGTTCCTACACACGATTCTCGACCACGATAACAACAAATAGAAAAAAGACACTGTTGTAATATTCCCTATTTGATGCAGTAGTCGATGTCATATTGGAGGTCAGTGGGCGGAGCTGGCGATCTTTCTATTTAAATAGAGAAGGAAAGTAATAACAGAACAGAGTGACACAGACCAAGTACGATTGTGACTTGAAAGGAACTTGCACGAACACAGTTATTTTGAAACAAGTCCAACAACAATTAGTTTGATCACGAACCATTCAGGATGTTACGGCAATGTAATGGAAGTTTTATTCATCTAAATTATGTAACTTGTTTGTGACACCATATGGTTTATTTACAAGCTTTCCGTTAATTAACTTTATATGAGTTTTCCCCCTTGTTGAATGATTACTTATGTCTGTAAATTCTGAAACAAGTAATACTATACATGTAAACGATTTTTTGGTAAGTACGAAACAGATGAAGAATTGAAAGAATGTTTGTTAATAATCATAAACTTTTTTTGTATGCGTGTGTATTCGTACGTGTGTCGGATGAAAAAAGGATGCCTGACTCTTTAAAAAATGTCGCAATCGATTCTATTTTCGAATTCTCTCGTATGCACTAAAGGAAAGCGCACCTTTCAATTGCGATTTTGTTTAAAATGCATTTAACCAGGAATGTGCTGAAGGTTTTTTCACAAAAATTAACTGAAAAATGATAAAAAAAAAAGAATACGGAACACAAAGCAAAGGAATAACGGAACATATAGATTACATTTTGAACAATTTCATATCAATGTAGAATTTTTTATCGTTTTGAAATTATGTTGTTTAGACTAGATACAGGGATTTGTTTAACCCATTCCCATTTAATCCCTCCTTTTACGCCCATCAAAAAAAAAAAAAAAAAGCTTTGGAAAACATTGTATAAAATGAAGAAATCGCTTGTAACAAGCAATTTCTTCATTTTATACAATGTTTTCTACCAAGAAAATTGAAAGAAATCTAAAATTTCATTAATTTGAAATTGTCGCCTGCACTTCCTTTCTATTTGGACTGGTCTAACATTTTATCGTCTGGTAATGGGTTAAATGATACACAGTATATTCAGCATTACAGCCTGGTGTCATAAGCGCCGAAAAATGCCATTTTTCATTGCTGTACTCAGTTATTTCCATGCTCCTCCAGGAAACTAAATGATTAGATCAAATTTGCCTTTTCCTTTATTTTGTACTTTTGCTTTATTGTTGTTTTTGCTGTTGCTTGTCTGTATAATAAGATTGAGTATTTTTCCTATAACTGACTTTAAAAGCGGCGCTTGAATAGACTTTCATGAAAATTTGATAGAGGAAAATTAGCTGCTCTTCCAACACTTTTAATTTGTTCAAAAGAACAAATATTTATAGCTTTTCAAATGATCCTTTTCGATAAATGTCTATATAGAGATATAGACATAGATATATATAGATATACCAAATATATATATATACATATATGTAGATATAGACATATATGTAGATATAGACATTTATAGATATAGACATATATGTGTATATAGACATTTATAGATATAGACTTAGATATAGACATAGATATAAATTATTTTATTTTTTCCATAAAATCTACCGTCTGTTGTTTTGTTGTTGTTTAAAATTTAAAAAGGAGTGATTTTTGTGAATAGAAATCCTCATTCTGCCATATTGGATTTAGGTTCTTGAAATTTAGCCTACTTTTTTCCCCTGAAATCTACATATAATGCTTTTTTATATTAATCATAAACCATTTTTGTTACATGTTGTCATAATCGACTGAATTCTTGAACCCAAACATGAAAAATCTCTAATTATTCCCAAAGCATGTTCAGTACTACCGAAAAAGATTTCGTGCCTGGATCCAATCTTTCACCTTTCTCTCCAGTCTGTTACAATCAATGAATTAATAATATGAAATCGAATATAGTTTTATAATTTAATTTTTAGTTTCGACTTTCAAAAACGAGCGTTCTGATTGGCAGAAAAAATAATATTCATCATTCCATGAACAAAATTTTGAGCACGCAGCTTCCTCACAAAAATAGTTGCATAAAAATGTATCATAATTTGTAAAATATTGCTTTCTCTACTCGATGTCATTAAACTATGACAAATGAAGAGGAAGAAAATATTTTTTATTTTGTTTTCATGAAAGTTTGAAACGAAAAAACTAATCACAATTATCTAAGAACCCGCTTCGCGTATTCATACAGTGTGATCAGTTTTTTCGTTTCCTACCTCGAAGAAAATAAAAGTAAAATAAAATATCATTGTTTGTATTAGATTTATTATGTTTATTCATTCATTCTAATTTTCATGTTATTTCATTTTAATAGTGAGTCACCGACTCGCGATTTCCGTTCTGACAATATCATTACTTTCAATATACATATTTATTAACATAATATATATTTTATTGAAGTAATATAGGCAATAATCCAAGTTTCCAAAACATGAAATTACATATTTTGTTGTAGCTCCTTGGATTATTAGCACATAAGATACAGTAATGCTTACATTAAATTATACATATAAATCATATACTACTACTATCAATATAAATACATGTTATCAATTTTGAAAAGGTACACCCGATCAATACAATTGAATACAGCCGTGGAAAATTTTCAAATTACAAAGAAGTTTGGGGAAATTAAGTAGTAACGAAAGTTTACTCTGGTCCTAACACGTATCATTTGAGAAAAATATAGATCAAAGTACTCATTTACATACACAGATTTGCATTATTGTATGAAGAAATTTGCATATTTTCAAGAGATTGTTTTTCTTATGCTCAGCAATAAACCTATAAATATTTCTAGCAAAATGTAGACATACCAAAACAGTTAGGAAATATCAGAAATGAAATCCCTGTCTAATAGTGTTATATAAGGTAGTCTAATTTGACGTCAATTTCATTCTGTAGATGACGTCACAATGTAAATAAACTTAATAAGAATGGTAACGTAGAAGGGAAATACTTGTAGAAGTACAGTTTTTGTGCACTATTTTATCGAAGCTATTAAGTAAAATTTGTAATTAATAAATGCAACACTATGTTTCGATAGCGATACAACATCTTGTATTTGCTTCTTGCGAAGAAAAAAATATATTCCATTCGACTTTCGTTCTCGCGAAACATCAAACTTTTTCTCCGCAGTTCAAAGCAAATGAAAGATGTTGAATAGCTATCTTAGCATATTTTCCGTTTGTATTGCGCGTTTTCAATATACAGCAAATATCTAACGTTGGAGCTGGTCGAAAACGACAATTCGGCTGATAGATGCCATTTGTAGGATAGTTTCATTTACGTATGAAAACTTCGAGTAGGGAGTGTCACCGAGATGATCCATTTGATCATTCTGGATGCCAGAGGATGCAAACTGTTCATATTTGTATAATTGTTGATAAAGTTGGCGGATAGATATTCACACCCACTGATCTCCGAACGGAAGTTCCACGTGGATATGAACAACCATATTTTGCAAAATTCATCGGAAGTAACACAGAACAAAAATGGTTGGTTTGCGACCGAAATGACTTGACAGCAGCTTAAATAAACCAACAAAATTTCGTGGCATTAATATAGCAGACAAAAGTTCACTTCCATTCGAAATGACTGATGTGATTGATCAATCGATGGTTTCATTGTCAGTGGTGATACGTCAGCTACATTTTATATCACTTTGTTGATTTATCTCGATTCAATGCTTATGTCGAATTGACAATGAGCTCAGCTGTAAACAAGAAATAATCATAATGTGTCCCAAACTGCAGTCACCCACCAACTTTCTAAAAATGTGTCAGTAATTAAAGGGAAGCTACCCTTTTAACCTTCTTTAAGTAAACGTACACAGTATCGTAGGAGTTGCATTCCGTGTAAATCACACTCCATCGAGAATTAAATGATCTCAAATTCTGTAATTCAAATGAAATTTATTTATGTACAATTTATAGTGGTGGAATCAACGTGTTTTCTTTAGTCGTTATGTATGATCGATCCTTTCTCCGAAATTAAACTGCAACTCAAGATCGGTCTGATCCAACTGAAATTAAAGGATTGGACGAATCTTCCGTAGGTTGTTGAAACCTCGAGATCTAGAGCAAACAGAATTCTTTTTTCTCTCTTTTTTTTTTTTTTTTTTTTTTTACCTGATCTAAATATTTTGTTGTGTATATTTTAATAATTTCTCACAATCACATTAAAATCACGAAGTATACGCCGAAAGCGTTAATGAACTTGTCTTGTTTTAAAAGAATAATTTTAGGTGTGGTTTTCAAAAAGATGCATAAATGATACTACGATTCAAATTGGTAAGTTCTAAAAAGTTCGTTCCACCACCATTCTTTTTGGTAAGTTCCATAATGTATTTCTTCGGTGGGCGACCAAAATGTCGTTTCTACAGCTTGAATAAGGCTGTATTTACGACATTTTGGTTTCCCATCGTTAATATCCTGAATCTCGTCGATAGCCTGTCTTTAACACATTCCCTCCCAACGACGCGTTTTGAGCCACAAAAGAAAAAAAGTGAAGGAAAAACGCTGTGCAAAATTAATCAATTGCTTGTCACAAGCAATTTCATCATTATCCACAATGTTTTTTTACCACAAAAGACGAAGATTTTTAAGACTTCTTCAACTTGAAATTGTCGTTTGAAACTTCTTTGATTTTGGACCAGTCTAAACTTTGCTGTATGTTAATAGGTTAACACTTTTTCTCAATACTAATAATACTGTTATACTACATGATGAATAAGGTTAAATTTTAGAAAAATTTGACAGCCTATTGATGTAAGGGAGGTAACCATCTGTTAAACACATGACGATAGTATCAAGACTTATTTCCCTTCTTGAACTATTGGTCGGAATGCGCCTTCACGTGTTTCTTGTCATACAATGTATATTATTCTATTCATTTCTATTCGTAGAAAGTTTGTTTTTGAAAACTATTGCGCAGATTCTTTTAAGATGTGCTTTCTTTCCATAAATAGACTTCAAAAACTATGTTGAAACTCGGGCAATATAAACACTTCTTAAATAGTTTTTCGGTGAATTATGTAAAGTGTTATTGTTATCATTATAAAACAACTTTCTTGACATGTAAATTTTGATTTAAAAAAAAGGGAAATGAACTTTAACGCCGACATTTAAGCGGTCTAAACGTTTAGTTCTCCAAACAACGATTTGTCTTTTAATTTATGTCCCGGGCCACATATCGTCGCTGTAATTCCAAGATTTTAGAAATACATCTACGATATTCCACTAAATAAAGCTGTTTATCAATTCAGTCGAATTGTCGTGTCTGAGTTCAGTCTACGTGGCCAGCGGTCAATCTATTGAATAGAATATAACTACTGGGACGGGATACAGAGGGGAATATTTTGTTATAAAGACATTGCTTCTCATTGTTATACTGATTGGTAAACTGATGTAAAAAAGAGAGTCGGTTCATAAAATCTCGCAGACACAAAGCATGACGCTTAAAAGATTACCACTGATTCCATAAACCTTTAACCATATACCAGAACACAAAATTTTAGACTGGTTCAAATGGAAACAAGAGGCCCAAAGATCCTTATCGGTCAATTGAGTTCAAAGAGCACGAAAACAGATAAAGGTCTATTAGATGATGCTACACACCAAAAATAAAATCTCTAGGCCTTTCTGTTTCGGAGAAGAAGATATTTAAAGTTTTAACTATAAAAGCCAATGTTAAACGTGTGACGTCCAGGAAGGGGCTAATTTTAACACTGGGGCCATGATTTATACAATCTTGATACAGGTTTTCCGGCTGATGCTGCATACAAAATATCAAAGCTCTAAGCCTTTCTGTTTCGGAGGAGAAGATTGTTAAAGTTTTCACTATATAAGCCTATGTTGAACTTGTGACGTACAGGAACGGGCTTTTTCTGACCCTTAGGCAACAATCCATACAGTCTTGATAGAGTTCAACCAGATGATGCGTCATACCAAATATCAAAGATCTAGCCCCTTCTGTTTGGCAAAAGAATATTTTTTTTCAATATCTAAGCCTATGTTAAACTTGTGACGTCCGGGAATGGGCTAATTCTGATCCTGGGGCCATACTTTATACAATCATGACAGAGATCTATCAGATGATGTCACGTACAAAATATCAGAGCTGTAAGTCTTTTGGTTTGGTATAAAAAAAATCGAATTTGTCACTATGTAAGCTTATGCCCCTCCAAAACGACATTTTCTTAACGTATTTTTTTCTATAGTACAAACTTAATGGTCCTTGGTCCAAAGACTCTAAATACAATACGTGAATCCACTCCAACAGCCGGTGCACGACAAGAAGTTTTTCCCTTATGGGACCCCTAGGAGAGATAACTCCACCACCTTTACAAATCTTTAACGCCTTCCCATGGGGATGCTTTCTGCCAAGTTTGATTGAAGTCCGTCCAAGGACTCTTAAAGAAGAAGTCGAAAATGAAAAAAAGTTAACGCACGGCGTACGACGAGGGACGCAACACGAGAGCCTTCGGTCAAGTGACCTAAATATGTTTCAGATGACAATTTAAAGTGAACCTAACTTTAAAAGAAAACGGTGGTTTATAGCCTAGAATAAAAATTTAACCAAATCAGAAACTGCTGATTCAAAGCATTTTCTCCTTTTCTAATATATATATATTTTTTGTTACGCTTACTTTAAAAAAGTAAAAAAAAAAGTGTGATAATGTGTTAAGATATTTCGGTCTATCAAACCAACAAAATACAGAGAATATTGAAACTATTAAGCTAAGCGAACTGTTCGAGAAAAGCGGAATGAAGTAAACGTGCATAGAAGTCGGCTGAAACAAACATTATCCTTCAACCCTTTTCTTTTCAAACCCTGGTTTTCACGTCCCTGTGATACTATTTTTGAGAAAACATTGTAGAAAAAGAAGAAATTGTTTGTAACAAGCAATTTCTTTTTTTACAATATTTTCTCCCCTAATTAACTTTTATTTTTCGAATTAAATATTTTTTAATTTAGGTCTGCAAACCCTTTAAATTTGGACAGGTCTAAAATTTGGCAAACAGGAAAGGGTTAAGATATATGTATCACGAAAACATTTTAAAAATATAATTATATGTGACAACAAAAAAAAAAAAAAACAAAAAAAACGTGTACCTTCGCACCTTGTTTGAATATAATAAGAAAATAATTATTATGAATGTGTTTGCTGAGTTTGGTAAAAAGTAGGTTATTTCGTTTGTTTGAATGGGATTTAACACTTTTTTTACAGTATTTCAGGCATATCGCGGCGGCTGGAGCACCTTACCAAGGATTCCTGGTATTTCCCACATCAGTACCACCACTATATCCTTTTCGAGCCTACGGACACTTCTCCCACGTAGGTTTACGATTATTTACCCAATAGCGAGAGACAAAAAAGTCGAAAATGATATTTGCCGTGATCGGGGATCTAACCCTGGACCCCATGACTGAGAGTCCGACGCGCTACCAACTGTACCATGGTCGCGACAAAAAAAAGAAAAGTTGTACTCTAGACATCTGAGAAAGGAAGTGGACGAGTGTGTTGCAACCCCAAAGGTTTTACATGAACACGAAATTGAGATTCCTCGGCAGCGAATCAGGGTTATTAGACTGTCACATTTTAGACCCGTTGCGCGAAAAGGGACAATGTCAGAGGAGCGGTAAAAATGTATCTACCTTGATCAGACAGCACAATTTTCAAAGCCTGGCAAGGGTCGAAAATTCTTGCATTTGATGCCTTCCAGAATGATCGTTCTCACTTTCGAGCGATCAACGCTAATAACACTGTTCTGGATCCGCTCTCGATTGATTTTTTTCTTTTTGATTCACGGAAGGCCTTTGTGTGAAAGTCGGGTCCTAACAAGTTATATTGGCAATTGACGCATCGCTGCCCCCCCACCTAACGACCTCCGAAAGGATGTTTGACTTAGATAGCAATTGGCATTGTTTTAAAAATTTTCTGGTCAGTTGTATAATAACTGAAATAATGAAGTGGTTGGTTTGCGAACTAAACGTCGTAACAACAGCTTGACCAACTAAAATGCTCACCTCAATGTCGCAGTTTAAAGTTCATTTATAAATTTTTGATGTAATTGATCGCTCGATTTTTTTCTTATAAACAGCCGCGATCCGTCAATTAAATCGCATGTCTACACTATATAGGCTGTTATCTAAAACACAGTACCTTGTTGAAAAAAAAAAGTTCAGGAGCCTATATCCCGGTTTGGCTAGGTCATTTTGATGGTTCATAGAGGTTTTTTCACTCGCCAAACAAAAAAAAAAAAAAAAAAAAAATTCGAGAGGTAGAGCGTCGGCTTCCCGATCAAGAGGTCCTGAGTTCGATTCCCGGGAGCGGCTATCGATCTTAGTTCTGTCATTGGCCCACACTTTCGGCGCGAGTACTGGTGCATTTTCCAGGAAGCAGAATCGAGAGGGATTAATCTAAGTTGGAAGAACTTGTTTCCCAATCGATGTAAAATAAATAGGTTTAAACCTAAACTTTTTTTTTTTGTTGTGTCTGGTATCCGTGTCCTCATGTTCTTAAAAGTTCGTCATTTATATGTAACTCTTCATAGATGTAGAACCACTTCTTTCTTCGAGATTGTTTCCTAAAGGATAATGATATTCATTTTTCAGGTTATTTGAGGGATCGCTGGTCCTGCCCACTGACTCCGTTAGCCCCGCCCTCTGACTCCATCAGAAATTCCAATTCGATCTCAAGCTGTGTTATTTTGTAAATTCTATGGCATGTAACGTGTAACACAAATGTTTAATGGTTGGTTGGCGACCTAAACGTCGTAGATGCTACAGCTTGAATAGGATGTAGTTACGACGTTTTCGTAGCCACATCACCAAAAGTATTCAATATGTTTGAGTTCGAAGTTCAATTTCGGTCTAATTAGTCTGATCAAATAATGCATTTAGACCGGAAGTGAACTTTGAACTCCGACATATATGTTGCAAAATAACGAAGTGAACCTTCCTTCAGTTGGTGGCGTCAGCGATCCGTCAATTTCGCGTTGTTTGTGTTAAAACCTCTTACAACCACGTGCCTGGTATGTTCACTCGAAAGTCCAAGCTTACAGGATCGTGTCCATGTTCTTTTGTTGGGGGTAATTTCAATCCTGCAACACTTTCAAGACGTTCTCAGCATCAGAATGGTGAACTTTGTAGCAAGCTCCGATGGAACTCAAACCCTTGGCCTTTGACAATCAATAATTATCTGGTAAAGACCTTGTTGGTAGTCGACAAAAAAGTAATGACGCTTGGGTTGCAAACCGACGAAAGGAATACAAATCAATGATTACTGCCCCTTTTAAAGCAACCCATTAGTAGTTGTATAGAAATTAGCCCGGATTACATTTAGAAGCAAGGGGATCATAATGTTCTTATATTGGTCACTTATCATGACAGCTTTAGGATTTACTATGATGGTTTGGAGATTTCTGAAAGAATACTATCAAGCTATTTTTTATGCGGAATGTGAAAATTCTTGCATATTGAACGGTTAGGAAAGTCCAATACTTTGTTTATATCGGGAGAAGATCTTTATACATTCCCTTCCTAATTTCAAGTAAAATCCAGAATCCAACAACAAAGTGCTAATTTTCATTGTAAAGTCATTCTTTGAAGTTGTTGCTTTTTCAAAAAGGTTCAGTTTGATTAACCATCTCCAAACAATCTGGCCTTTTATGCCCAAGAAAAAACGTTTTGGAAATATTGTAGAACATGCAAAAATAGAATGTAACAAACCCCCTCTTTGATATCCACAACTTTTCTACCCTAAAAGACAGAAAATATTTAATTATATCATAATGAATTTGTCGTCCGCAACTTCTTTCATATTCGAACAGTCTCGAATTGTGTCGTCTGGTATCCGAAATTAAACAACAACCACAACAACAACAAAGAAAGATGCATGCTGGATAGGAGCTATGCTTCAAGAAATCTATTCTTAGGCTTTTTATATATTTCGATTATCTATAGGTTAAATTCAGGAAACAAGAGAAGAGGCCTTTGTTGTTTTAAGAGAAATGATATGCAGTATTTTAGTAGAGTGCCTATACTGCATGCTAAATTTGGTGGCTCCAGGCTCTTTAGTTTATCGAGAGAAGATTTTTCAACATTACCTACATTATTCCAAGTATAATCCAGAATTCCAGAACATGGGGATAATTTTCAAAATAGAATCATACTTTGAAGTTTTTGTGTGTTTTCCACATATGTTCAGTATTCGATGTATTACACGAATCTATTTATTTGAAGGGAGTTTTACGCTACTTTTATTATTTTTTTCAGTCATATCGGGACGGCTTAGGCACCTAACAATAGATTCCTGGTATATCTCGCACCAGTACTACCATTACATTCCCTTCATAGCCCCCAGCTGCTATCCCTCTAAGGTTTACCATTATCAGACCATTGCTGGGAGACAAATGTCGAAAGAGATATATGCCGCTTTTGGGGATCGAACCCATGACAACACCCCAGGGTTGAAAATAGGGAGTCTGATGTGCTACCAACTGTGCTATGACGGCGGCATATCGAATCTGAAGACGCTGTGGTTTGGGAGGAGAACATATTTTTATATTTGGTTACCTTAGAGTGCTCAATGGATTCAAATCCTATGAAGTATTTGAAAGAGCATGCTCTACGAATCGTTTCTGTGAAATTCGGTTGAACTATCATGATTAGTGTGGGTGGAGAACATTTTTTGTTTGTTTGTGTACGGACGAACAGACAGGCAACTGGTTGAACGACGGACATTCAGCTATCAATGCCACAGCTCACTTCGTGCTCAGGTAAGCTAAAAAGTATCTAAAGAAACTTTACCAAATACCTCTTACTTTTCCTTCAATATATTTTCCAAACTGAGGAACACAGTCAAGAATATGATATTTTTCCTTTCAAAACTGAAAAAGCGTAGATGTGCGGCCAAAACAACGTAAATTCAGCTTGACTAATCATATTCACACAATCTGACCTTTTTATGTCCAAGAAAAACGATTTGAAAACATTGTGGAAAATGAAGTAATTGGTTGTAAAAAACAACCTCTTTAATATCATGATTTTTCTACCCCCCAAAACAAAAAATAACAAATTCTATCATCTTGAATTTATCGTCTGCAACTTCTTTCAATTTCGACCAGTCTCGAATTTTGGTATCTGAAAGGCAATTCAATGTACCTTTAAATCCGAAATAAAACAACAACAACAATCCATGACGGATATGATATGTAGGAGAAATTCATTCCTAAGCTATCGTTTATATCGACCCTCTGATATTGAATTGCAAAAAACTATTGTAGTAAAAAGAGAAATTGCTTTCAACGAATATTATCTTCTAACTATACGAGTATCTTATAGTTATATCACAGTACTTAAAATAGGATAAGCCTACATTAAATTTGCAAACCTTTCCATTTTTGGTGGACATCTCAGATACTCTCAGTGTTACCACATAGGATCATACTTTGGTGTCGGTAAAGTAGTACTCAATTAAGCTCAATTTATCAATTTTTAAAGCTTCGATTCCTCAAACCAGTTTTGTATTAAAAACAAAAGAAGTATGTTGTTAGAATTCAATATAATTCAAAACCTAATGGATCCGTAAATCACGCTATATCTAGCTTTCGTCGTATACACAGAACACTTTGAGTAATTTGTTGTGGCCGCCTGTTCGTAACGCTATGTACAGCTAACTTTTCTTCGCAGGTACAGTCCAGAAGTCGTGATTCGCTTCGCTGCCAATTTGTGAGATAATAAATTCCAGCTGCATGTCACGTAGGTGATTAACCATACTTCAATGTATAGACAAGTGGACACAATTTCAGTATGTTGTACGTACCGTGGATGGATTTTCTTATTTTGAATGAGCTTTTTAAGCTTCTTAAGCTACTGAGTTGTAGAACTTTCAAAAGATACAAAAAAATGTATACAGAATATCTCATTTGTTTGCTGTAAGTAACAATTCTGAATGAATTGCTTATCCAATATTGTTCAAGTTTATTCAATTTGTGGACTGTCATGGAATCATCTCAGAAAAGTATATCTACAAAGCTAGTAAGACTGCCATTTGGTGAATGTGATTAAACATTACTTTCAGTAGTAATGTAGTAATGCTGTGGTTGGCAGTTGCACATAACCATTGCTTCCTATCATTTTTTTCACAACTATTGTATCAAATTAAAACCATTAGCTGCTAGGCAAACTTAATAGGCCAACTTAATAGGCAAACCACCCCTCATTTCTCCATCGCTGAGAGACAAATGATGCGTGTAGCAATGATTTTTTTTTTTCAAAATGGGGATCGTGCTCATGACAATTCTTTAATATCCTAAATTGCCTCTTAAACTATTTGCCTTTAATCATATTATCTACATGAAAAACGCACTTTTCTACACCTTGATTGCCATGCCACTCTACTATACCTACAGGGACGTCTACCATCAGTGCTTTCATTGTTTTGATTTGCTACAAGAAACTGACCATTAACATGTTGCTGTTTAATACCCAAGTCTAACATACTGTTGGAGTCTTGTGGACGGAATCGGGGATTCGCCAATTGTCAAATTACCATGCCATCCTGCTTATTGACATATTGAAGAAAATACGTTTTGGGAAACATATGAGCAAATGAGATTTTTTTAGAATTCTCTAAGCATCTGATCTAACAAGATTTCTAATCATTATCTGCTTCTTCTTCGGACCCGTCTGAAAATGTTGTTTGGCAAATAGTTGTTATCTCAACAAGATGCAGAAGGTCATGTTATACTACTTGCAAAAAGAACTACAAAATGCTTATATGGGTTGTCGCAAAGGTGTCAAGTTTAAAGTAACGAATAGGAAAGAAATATTGCAGCAATGTATGAATTGGTGTATTATGATTTAGAAGATATTCAGGAGATTACAAGTTCTTTTTATCGCACTGTTTTCTACGTCTATTTCTTATGCATCAAATTGCAGAATTGCTTTAGTTCCACTGGTTTAAAGCCATTGAATCTTTGTTTTTGTGCTGTGTACTTCGTGCGTCCGTCCTCTTCTACTTTGAAAAAATCTTTTCCTTAGAAGTACTGCATAGATTTAACAAAATGTCACAGGAATAACCGATTTGCGTGAGGCAAATTTTCATATATAATATACAGTGAAAACTCTTATAATGTTCTTATCAGAAACCAGTTGGTGGATTTCAAACAAATTTCATGGGAATATCCTTGGCTGGTCTTTTTTCAGATACGAAATATAGCTGATAAGATCAGGGTTAATTATGTTCTCCTTTAAACCGGCGTATGAACTTCAACCAAATGCCGATGGAATACTATTTTGGTGTCCCTTAATCAGCAATCTACCGAAAGAAATATGTAATGCTGTTTCTCTCCTTTTAAGCTAGCAAAGCGTCAGCTTTGATTGCTTAAATTAACATACAAAATGTTGAGGTCGTCTAAAAGTTCAATGAGTGCAAACTGCCACTTGAGGCTTAACCACGAAATCCGTTGAATACCTACGCCATAAAAAGTAGTTTTTATGTAATTCAGGATTGCAAACTAGGCTGCATGCAAGTCTTCTAGGTATTTAAGAGCACTTGAGCACATCGATGTCCTAAAAAATTGTAGACGATAATTTCAAATTGTTGAAAATTCTAAAATATTTATCTCTTTAGGTAGAAAACAATTTGGAAAATGAAGAAATTGTTTGTAACAAGCGTTTTCTACATTTTCTACATTGTTTTCCACAACTTTTTGTGGGGCGTGAAAATAGGGATTGTGTGGAAATGGGTTAACTCCTTGGTTACTTTAACCTCGTTTCTTTATCATTATAACGTTTGACAAAGAAGGTTATTGAAGAAAGCATTGCATTGCTAGCTTTAAGTACTTTCAGTACTTTGATTTTATCTCAGGTAGATGACAGTGCATGACTGAGAATATAAATTTTGATGCATGAGCGAAAGATGTCCCCCTTAAAGATATAAGACTGGCATTTTAAATCTGGTCTGAGATTTTCCGATACTTTAAACCCTTATTGCTATTTCAATTTCAGGTTGGATACTAAATGAATTTTGCTGACAGATTGGTCAAAGTATCATCAAACCGCAAAGAAATATGTTGAATGGCAAATATGAGAATTAAAATTCCACAGGGATGCAGGAGACCACCAAAGAGAATAAAAATGGATTTAAACTAATCACAAAGTGTCATGTTGGCAATATGACGAACTTATGTTAACACATTTGTATTTTTCTTTCCTTATTTTTATTTCTCTTTCCTGAGTTTAATATGTTTCCTCCATTATTTCAGAATTTTAGGTTCGTGTGGCCACACCAGACTGGTAACTGGAAAGATTGGTTTTCTTTATGAAATATTAGTCCAGTTGTCCTAAATTATGTCACTTTGGGTCAATAATTAGGTAATCAGGTCAACTCGTAGGAATACCTAGTCGGCGCTTTAGGGCGGCATTTGGTGCTACATCAACTTGAAAAAATATCAAATGTGAATAATTGGATGACAACTTAGACAATTTTGAAAATGGGAAATTTGTAGTAAATAACATTGATTGCATGGGGTTTAACGCCACTTTTAACAGTATTCAGTCATATCGGGGCGGCTGGAGCATCTAACAATGGATTCCTGGTATTTCTCACACAAGTACTACCACTACATCCTTTCCTAGCATCCAGCTGCTATCCCACTTATTATTATCCACCCATTGGTGAGAGACAAATATCGGAAAGAATATGTGCCGCCGCCGGGGATCGAACCGAGTAAGTAACAAGGCTCCCAGGTTAAATCTAAGAAAAAAAAAAACAACAAAAATGTCTGGGCCCTCTAGAAGGCAATACTTCTTGCGAAAATGGGTAACAATGTTTTTAAAATCTGATCTTCACGGAGTAAATGGATATTTTTTCTCCAATGTCAAATGTCGAACAAGTTTAAAACTGGGTTACTAAAAGTTAAAAAAAAAAATGGGATACTATATCAAATCGTTAACAATTTTTTGTGGGGCTCCGAGACCACATGTTATGCTCATTCAATTGAAAATTCAAAATGTTTGTCTTGATGAAATTTTTGAGAAGGTTTAAAATTGGGTAAAGTATGGTAAAAACCTAGACCAAACCGAATTATTTTAGAAAACAGAAACTTCTTGGCGTTCTCAAGTCCACGTGATATGCATTAAAACCTGAAAATTGATTAAAATAGTTATCTAAATAAATAGGTCAACTGAACTTATCTAAAAGAAAACTTTGAAGTTCAAGATAGGTGGCAATTGTATTGCTGGGAATATCGATCTAAGTAGAACTAGTACTTTAAAGGGATTCCTTGGCGTGTATAACAATACATGCTTAAGTAACTTTCTTATAAAAGAGTGCCATAAAGAAGGGTGATAGTATTAATAGATATTTGTGACATCACGTGACGCTACATGGCTTCCGCTATCCCTGCGCTGGTCTCCCTAAATATGGTTCATCATTTTTGCAGTGACTTACCTTGTAGTGCATTCATACTGGCTTTGTAAAACTGCTTTATATAGTGCAAGCCATGTTCATATTCAATTGGCATATCCAGATGTTTGGCGATAGTGTTATCTTATCCGAAAGACAGATGCTATTTTGGATAAACCTTTCCACAGAAACCAAGTCAATTCAAACAACATTTCACAATTAACTGTTAAGTAAATACAATCGAGACTCGTTTATACGGACGCCGTTTAACCGGATTATTCGCAAAAAAATGTATTTTGATAAAAACTAGATGGGTTTGCATTTTATCAGACGCCAAAAATCAGACACTAGGTCAAATCCTGGAACCGTTCTCCTGAATATACTTGAAAATGGGCGAGTCCTTCTATACAGCGATTCCGAAAAAAGATCTCCGATTATCGGATGATATTTTTAGACTGGATACAATAAACAGAACTTTTTTACAGCAATTTCAAGTTGATGTAGAACGCTCTTATGATCATTTTTAAAATCGACATGTCTTGATTCCATCGACGACATCGAAGTGTTATTGGTCTCATTGTGTATTATCTTTCTTTCGGCAATGCTATTATGAATTCAATATTTAGTCATGTTCTGCTAGACATCACATAAACTACATAATATTTCGACATCATGCGAGGAATACCCATACAAGACCCATTTCAAAAATTCTCATAAGGGGGATTCTGGCTTTACCCATTACCAGATGTACTTGTTCAGATTTAAACACCATGCAGCCAACACGGTCCAGCTAGTAAATGCGCTAAAAGTGGGAAAAGGGTTAATTCACCATGTTATTTTCATAAGTATTTTCTTCCCCGGAGGCTTTAAAATGAAGGATTGTGATGTAATGGGTTAATATCCGTCGAGAGACTGAAAATTGGGATTTATAAATGTTCAATATATATTTTTATAAAGCTCCACTTCTGTCATTGCATTGTGCCCATTTTACATCATACTGTATATCCGTCCTTATTTTTGTTCTAAGAAGAGAATTTCAAGCAAGTTTCATATAAATAATCTTAGTACGGTATTAATTATATTTCTGATAATAGCGATTCACTGCTTAATTGTTACCAAATTTATGCACACACTCTTTAGTTAAAGAACAAATTGCTCCTTTTAACAACAACTTCTTGTTAACTGCAACAAAAGTGCTTGCCATTGAAAGGATTCCACTTTATAACCATTCATAAGATACCTTGAAATTAGATTGAATATAAACAACAACACTATCTATATTGGCCAAGTTTCGTAAGGTTCATTAAGGCGTGGGGGTAATTAAAATAATTTGCATTCAACAATTTAAAGCTTGTAAATTTTGAATAATTAAACACTGGTCTAAAAGTGAAGATTAGGAGGACACAAAACCTTCTCAGCAAAAATTGTCAGAGTTAAGGCGAATTCCAATAACCGAATCATACCGTTTAAAGGTATCTGAGTCAGTTAACTACAAATTGTATAAGTAAATCAAGTTCACCCCCAACCGCACAGAAATCAGAGATTTACATGAAAAGATTAAAAAAGAAAGGCTGCTTTGACATCCGTGATAAATTAATTACCTAATAAAGCTGAAAAATGACTGTATAAGAGAATCTAATGAGAAGTGTAATTGATCCATGTAGTGTAAGGGATACACTTGGTGACATTGGTAGTGATCAACTATGTATTCTCCAGGAAAATGTACAGCACGGGAAAACAAACGACTCAAGCAAATTTTTACTGAAATCAGAAGGCAAGGATAGCACACCATAATCTAAAATATTAATTGACTTTAATGTTTATCCTATCTATATATGAAATGTATACAAGGAAACCATTAGGTTTTCTAGCCGCCGCGATATGACTGAAAATCGTTTAAAGCGGTATCAAACCCCATTTAAACAAACGAAGGAAAAAAGCACTCGTTGAGCCAGACTAACAAATATTGCAAAAAAGATTTTGAGAAACATTGCAAAACATTCTAATGAACCAGAAGTAAACGAAAAATTTAAAAGGTCAAGGAAAATTAGTCAAAGAAATTTAAAATAAATGTAACAGCTTAGTAATCCAAATTGGGAAATGAAGGAAATACAAGAACATCAAAATAACCCTACGCAAGAACTCACGAAGAGTCTATATTTGATATAGGTCAATATAGCCTATGTCCTAGTTGTCATGTTATAAATTGAGTTAAAATTAACAACGACCATCCATTAGAAAATCATCCCAGATACCATCCTTAGAATTTGAAGAAATAGTTGGAAAAACAACTAAAATATTGAGTCGTTGTGAATCTGGTAAAATCGGTGAAATGGCAAGAAAAGTATTTACTATAATGAAAATTAATGAAATATCAAGAACGGCTTAAAATCATCCATTAATTGTGACCAAAACCATGTGGCAATTCAGGAATATAGAGAACAAGCCTAAACAGAGATATTACAGTGAATAAGAGTTGCTGCTATACTTTAAATGAATTTGCACCAACAAGCCAAGACAAACAAGGGGTTCTTTGATAATATTACTAATGAAATCTTACTTGTCAAAGTAGATCTAGCAGTGTTTACTCGGACCAAGAGGACCAACCATATTGAAAATGAAAGTTTTTCAGCAGAAATCAAAAGAAAGGGGCTTTTATATTTTCTACTTAAGGAACGACATTTTTGGTCCAATATTAATGGAAGTTTGTAATAAAGTTTACCAGGACATTAGGTTTCAGTGCAAATGGGGGAAATTCCATAGGCAAATATGGGAAACGAGGTAGCAACATCAGTTTAATTAATTTGCACTCTATGGAATTCAACTTTTGTCCAATCTTATAAAACCTGATTAGAAGTTTGTCAGTTACAAGGATAACCCCTGTTGGAAACGGGGTCATTCTTTTGGAAAATACAGGAAAATGGCTATTTTGATACGGATTTAGAAAAACATTGAATTAAGTGAAATCTTAGATTGATATCTTTAAGTTTACTGGTCTTGTGCAGTGCTTGTGTATTTGGTGTACTGCTTGTGTCTTCAAACGAAATACCTGTTTTTAACTTTCGGATTCATGTTTCTTTGCTCTGTTAAAGTAGAGCATTCCGGGATCATCCTTGTCAATCGACGAGGTGAGGCAAATTTCACTTTCCAACTTACCTTTAAGTCAACGATATTTTCATAGATGTTTCTTTCGAATTTGCATCTTTCTTTCTTTAATGATTTTAACAAAGGTCGTTCAAAAAAAATAATAATAATGAAATGAATTAAATAATTCATAAAGAATTGCAATGAAATTTCATGTTAAATGACAGTTCTGATTTTTGTATCTTTTTTAACTAATTTAAGATTAGTAGTGTTTAGTATCAGTAGGTTTTAATGTTCTTTCACCAGATTATGCACTAACCACCAAGCATTCAATTTGTCGATCAACTGCATTCCGTTATATTGTATTTTTTGTACTTATATTGGGCGCTAGAACCCACAATGTTGATAAACGAACCTGAAAATAGGTCAGAATGAATATCGTGCTTAAATCCCATGTTAAAATAACTAAGACCTAATTTCACATGTTGCTTTTTTGTTTTTGCGTGATCTTCTTGTGTCAACTTTAAGTCATTATGCCGCCTGTTTTCATGCCATGTCATACAGGCATCCATACAACAAGGGCCTATAGATTGTGCCCCGTCTGTCAATCTCTCGACCGAAAATCGTATAACCTCTGTATCGCTGAGTAATTTTGTCTTGTTTTATGTTAGTGTTTCTTGATAAGATGTCAAGGTCACATAAAAAATTAGTATAAGACTAGAAAAATGCCAATAACATCTAATTGTAAGTGATACGGCAATTATGTCAGACATGTCGAGTGATTGATAAAACCGAAGGACGTTCAGTCGTCACTAGGTTATATTTCAAATGTTAATGTTAGGAGAGCTGCTGATTTACATCCTGCCTATATTTACCTATTTTCAAACACAAGTAAGTTCATGAAAAATAATTTTGTATATGAAGAACTTCTAGATGCATCAGTTCAGTCAGTATCGAGGTTGCCATTACTGTCCCTCTGGGACCAGTCAAAACTATTTGATTTTTGTAAAAGCTATTTTCAACATTATGTCAGTACCCCGCATGCCAAGCATGGCTTCCTGTCAAATCTCGCACCAGAAAATTCAAACTGATGCTGGATATCTGTATTGCCATGACCTTTCCGACATTTTTCTCACACCAATGGGTTGATAATCCTAAACCTAAATGGAATAGCAGCAGGGGGCTAGGAAAGGAAATAAAAGTTGTACTGGTCTGAGATATACCAGAAATCAATCGTTAGGTGCTCCAACCGCTGCGATATGACTGACAAATTGTTAAAAGTGACGTTAAACCTCATAAAATCCAAACATGTTTAATAGTGTGTCCAATATAAGCTGAGTTAGGGGCAATTCTAGTTGTTAGTGCATTGTTTTTGTAATCCAACAAAGCGGAGTCTCGATTCCTAGTGCGTTCCTAGTGGGTTCGAGGCCTGCTTAAACTAGCTACCGTTAAGTTTTGGATCAGTTGTGCACTGCTAGGACTTTTTATGACCGCTATTTCATGATGTCATTACCTTGATGTCAACTACATCGCGCAATGATCTCGCCAACATTCTATATGACATTAAGCAGCACAGGTCTGCCGTCCTAACCTCTTAGCCATGCAACACCCCTTTAACTTTGCACAATGTGATCAACGATGAGGAATTAGGGTCACGTATCAGAATAATTTGTCTACAAAAAATATATTTTTATTACTCCTCCCAAAATTCAGGGGAAAATTTAATTACTTTTTATAACGCAAATTACCTTAAAGATCCTAAACTATTTCTTTCACATCTCCTAAACCACCAGGCTATTTTTAAATGAATTTGGCCTAAATGTTTATAAGCGGTGTCCTTCAAATTTGTTCAAACAACAAATAAAGACCCCTGCTCCGAAAAAAAGGTGAATCGAAAGTTTGTCAAGAAATTCTTAAAATATCATCTTTCTCTAAACCGTGGCCAATTCCGATAGAATTAGAATTTGGTACAAATGTTTCATGGGTGGTTCCTTCCAAAAGTGCAAAATGAAGGCTGAGTCAATTTATAACTGGGTTCTGTTGCTATATGTGTGTGTTTTTTGTAGTTGATTTTTAAATTCACTATAAAGAGATCACCTAAACTATTCGGAAAATATTTTACCAAGTATGGCAGAATGTTCCTGTGGTTCGTCTAATTCAAAAGTTTTTTATAGCCTTAGATTGCGTAGAAAACTGGGGCTAAAGTTACCACGATAAAATTTCAACACGCGCAGAGTTGTAAAAACATCTAACTCAGTAAATAGAATATACTGCCACATGGAAAGTAGATCGGACCGAAAGACACGACTGCGAGCATTAATTAATACGCACGATTGAGGCAAGAAGGACGAAGGCGAGATGTGACTCTTTGAAAGCCAGCGCTTGATGTACAGTACTTTCGTGTGAGTGTTCTGAATTTGGCAAAATTATCAAAAGTGATGAGTGAATGAATAGAAAAAAAGGAGATATATTATCTATTGTACAATTATTAATCACGTATAATCACATCATATTGTTAAGACAAAATAAGGTATTTGTTTCATTTCAAAATAATATTACTATTCTGGAGTTACAGTATTAAAACTGTCCGGTTAGACGAAGATGCTGTACAAAGCTATTAAATCCCTTTTAATTAATGCAGGCTTCCATCCGCCATGCATCCGCAAGGCTGTAGGCCAATGGAATCCTGAGACGACTTCGTTTTCACGACTCTAGGGGATGAAGGAAGAAGACAACAACAATTTCTGGGATAATATTGACCATGTATTTGCCTGAGACCTTGTCTCATAGTAACTTGAACATATAATGACAATCAATTTGAAAGATGCAATAAACTTGCGTTAACATTTAAAATGTATGCGAGCCGCAAAGTATTAAGAAAATACATCAAATTTAATAATAAAATAAGGTCAATTTAAGGACTAATCTTAAAGAAATAAAACAAAAAAATAAATTGAGACAATGCATAAATATAAATTTGACAAGTTTGGTAGTGGGTTGGTGGGAAAACAAAGGTCACTAAGATTTAAAACTGTAAAAAAATACTGCTAGAAAAAACGTTCCGAACAAAGCAAGTGTAAAGCTAAAATTGACGCTAACAAAATTAGAAAATCCGCCGATGCGGGAACGTTTAATTCTGATTGGTCTAGAGAGTTGTTTTGAAGACCGAAGCCGTCGGTTTAACGCATGATTGGAGTGTTTTGTTTAACGAATTAATTGGTCATATTCGCACTGTCTGCAAACAATTTGATCGTGCTCGGACTTTGTGTCTAATATATATTTACCTCCGAATTCTACACATACCGGGTTTTCTCTCGTCTCTAAACCAAGTATATGTGTCCTCGCCTGACATTGTTCATTCTGCAGGCCATGTTTTTTTTTGTGTGTGTGTTTTTACAAATTCCGATTTTGGTTACCTCGATTGAAAGCGATGTGAACAGGCCAAATCCAAAAAAAAAAACAAAAAAAAAAAACCTTGTGTAGGTAGTTGATTTACACTCTAGAGACAAAGTTCATGCTCAGAACCATTTACAGATCCTTAAACTCTATCATACTCTTGTTAAAACAAGGGAAGTATTCATATCAAACTGAGGAATGAGCATTGCAAATAAGGCTTGTAATTGGTATCTTTTATTTTAGGATGGGAACAGAACGGGCAAATTACAGCCTTAAACAGATATGTAAGGAATTGAGATTGCAAGAACCAGAACAAATTACCTCAGTGGATATTAATACTGATATTGATATTAATATAAACACACGGCTACAATCTCTGGAGTATGATTTTCAGTTAAATTGGTTATTGATGCGGTATGTTTGGTGAATGGGGAGCTGAATGCACATAGGTGAAAGATTATTCAAGTTCATCCGTTTTGTAAAATTCGTAAAGACTGTTGTGGTTTTATTGTCGTTGATGATTTTCTTTGACATCCCCCGCAATAATTGGAATTTGCTTTGGGTGCTAGGTCTTGCTAAAATCTCAACATCTTTTCTTCGCATTCTTCTTATATACTTGAAACTAGAAAAGCGTGTTCACAAATCAGCAAAAGGTTACACGTACCTTGGTAGTCTTAATGTACTTCAAGCTCGTCTCTCCTTACGAATACAGAGGTATTGTCATTGCCTTGATGTCAACTACATCGCGCAATGATAATTTTTGATGTATGATTGGGCAGAAGCTATAGTGAACTAAACCACAATATGGTCAGAATTGAGTTATTCACCCTTTTGAAGTCTTTAAACTAAGAGATTTTTTGTCCAGTGGAGGTAATCGAAGCATACTTAGATCAAAAGTTATAGACGGGTGTATTAACCCAGTTCCTATCCTTTCCGACATTTGTCTCTCACCAATGGGTGGATAATAAACCTAAGTGGGAAAGCAGCTGAAGGCCAGGTAAGGATTCGGTGGTAGTACTTGTACGAGGTGGTCCAGCCACAGCGATATAACCGGATAATTGTTAAAAGCGGCTTTTAACCCTAATTAAAAAAACACACCTAAATTCTGTATGTATTCATTTCATCTAAATTAATTTCAATGAAACGAACAACAATCTACTTCTAATCAAAACGATATATGTATTTTTTGCTTAGAACTGGCCAAATATGTTCCCGCTTAAAGGGAAAAACGGAAGTTTAGCCCAATCTTTCTTAAACTTACCCGAAATGTTTTATGGCCATTAGAATTTGATTGAATAGGGTTTAACGCCACTTTTAAAAGTAGTTCAGTCATATCGCGGCGGATGGAGCACTTCATAATTGATTCCTTGTATTTCTCACACCAGCACTACCACTACATCCTCTCCTGGCCTCAATTTGCTATCCCACTTAGGTTTTCGATTACCCACCCATCGGTGAGAGACGTATGTCGGAAAGAGTATGTTCCGCCGCCGGGGATCGAACCATTGACATCCAACGATTGAAGATTAGGAGTACGATGCTCTATACCGGCGGCCGACCCCCTTTTTTTATGGTGACATTCTGACAAATATCAAGACAAGGGGGCCTTACTTACATTTTCATTATCACCAGTTTTGATATCATATTTTGGCTCAATCTTTCCCAAATTTGCTATAAATTCGTACTTGGTCGGGCTAGAAGGCCCACATTGAATATATTGACATTCCTCCATGTATCAAGTAAATGGAGCCTTATTGGCAATATATGTTTACTTCTCATCCAATCCCAATTCCTTTACTAACATCTATTTTGTTATAAAACTTTAGATTATTTGTTTGTTTCAGTAAGTCAAATCAGGTGAGGGATCTAGGACCATCTCAGCCCTTTTTTGTATTTGCGCGCGCGTGTGTGTCTGTGTGTGTTTTTTATACGCCACCGGAGGCGATCGTATATTGGCGTCATCTTCTCCGTCTGTCCGTCCGTCCGTCCATCTGTCCATCCGTCCGTCCGTCTGTCCGTCCGTACGTCGACTTATCTCGTGAGCGCAACTCCTCCTTAGTTTCTGGATGGATCTTTTTGAAACTTGGTCAATGTTATCACCTTAATTGGTAGATGTGCATGAAGGAAGGATTTTATGGTTCATTGATTTTTGCCTCAGTTATGCCCTCCTTTAATGAACGCAACTTCTCCAAAGTTTCTGGCTGGATCTGAATGAAACGTGGTGGGTTGTATCACCTTGATTAGTTTATGTGCATGAAGTTAGGATTTAATTGTTCATTGATTTTTGCTTCAGTTATTCCTCCTTAAAATCTAGTCTCTGGGGCTTATTGAAATTGCAGCCATGTGAATGCAACTCCTCCTAAGTTTCAGGCTAGATCTAAATGAAACTTGGTGGATGTTATAACCTAAATTGGTAGATGTGCATGAAATAAGGATTTTATGGTTCATTTATTTTTCCCTGACTTATGCCCCTTTAAAACTTAGTATCTGGGGCTTATTAAAATTGCAGCCTTGTGAACGCATCTCCTCCTAACTTTTTGTCTTGATTTAAATGAAACTTAGTAAATGTCATCACCATAATTTGAAGGTGTACATGGATCAAGGATTTAATGGTTCATTGAATTTTGCAAGAATTATGCGCCTGGGCCCATTCAATTAATCAAACATAACAAACAGTTTGAACTTGATAATTTAAAAATGTTTTGAATTTGGTTCTGTCAAGATAAGTAGTGTCTACAATTATTTTTTCGTGAAACAGCAGCAAAGTGGCGGCGTATATTGTGACGATGGCACTCTTGTTTTTTTTTTTGTTTTTTTTTTTGTTTTTTTTTTTTGTTGTTGTTGTCTTTTTTGCGGGTGAGTAGCTAGGGATGGGTATGGTTTTGGGTAACTAACCAAATTATACGACAAGAGACACATTGCTGGTTAGTAAAGTCTCTTCTGTATCTAAATTACGGATATATGATAGTTGAACAATTGGTTTTGCTTGAAGCATGACGTATGTTGGATTTAGTCTAGCACGTATCTCACGCTTTAGCCGATTGGATACTTTTTTCCATATATTTTAACTAGCAAAGCGTCAGATTTGATAGCTTAAGTTAACAGACAACATTTTGAGGCTTTACCAGAGTTCAATGAGTGCTAACTGCCGCTGGAGGCTCAACCAGTAAATCTATTACGCCAAAAGGTAGTTCTTGTGTATTTCAGGAATATTGCAAACTCTGCCTGAGAGTTCATTTCCTAGGTAATTTTATCTCACTCGATCATATAGTGTTCAAATTTACTCGCCATATAAATTGACTTTATTCGATTGGTAAAGAACTCCTTTAAAAGCATGCTATACAACCCATTCCAATTTAATCCCGCTTTTTAAGAAACAAAAAAAGGCTTTGGAAAATATTGAGGACAATGAAGAAATAGCTTGTTACAAGGAAATGCTTCAGTGTCCACAATGTTTTCTACCCTACATAAAGCAAAGAAAGATACATAACAAAACAATGCTTTGCTAGCTAATAGAACTTTCAGTACTTTGATTTTGATTTGACTGTTATAAGATGACTAAAGGAATAGATACAGAAAATCATTGTGAAGAAGGAAAAATACACCTTAGAATTAGGGAAAAATATTAAGGGATATTGCAATTCTTTATTCTTAATTCCTATCAGACCAATATGTTTGGTTGGAGATTAGAAGCAGATACAGTTAGCCAAACTGGAAGTAAATACTTTCCGGTTAGATGAGTTAATGTGATTTTCTTTTAAGGATGGATCAAGTTTAGCTTTGGCAATTGTACATTGTTGAATATTTCTTTCAAGACAAATAGCATTGGGGATAGTTCAATTCAGTTTGGTACCTTGCTAATTAGAGAAGAATGAAAGTAAACTATCCCATCTGAAGGCTTTCTCTTAAAATACAGAATGTATGTTTACGATCAAAAGAGCAATCTCTGTCAACTTTTAGAAATAAATATGTCCTTTTAAAACTTGTTTTATGAAGAACTAAGCTCATAAACTTCAAGAGTTGGTATCCAAATGCAGTGATATTGCGGAATAGAACGGAGCTCTAAATAGATGCGCACTTGGCACTTCAGCCATTATAACCATATCACTTATTACATTTTTGAGGCTGGGTGTTTTGTAAAAATCATAGAGTTAAATAAAGGCTTTGAATGAATTCATCGTTGTTCATAGGCAATATAAGATAATTTCTGACACTCTAGTTGTATGTCGGTGTTGATGTAACACGATTGACAATACATCTAATCTTTTGCTGTACAAATCCTTTTCAATTGCCCTGTGATTTTATAATTGGACAAATATCTTGAGAAAAAGAAATTCGCTTTCTACTGCTTGTATTCTCTTCTATCCCATATCACTTATTCTTCGATCAATAACGAGTTTGTTTTGTTGTTTGCTAACCCCCCTTTCCATTTGGACCTGTCTATTTTAAGCTCTCTGAAATGTGAGCATATAGTAGCATCCTTCCGAGCGGACTGATTTCTCTAAAACCTTCTGACTCCTATACAGAGCAGTTTCCTGTGGCTTCAAGACTATTATAGTCTGAATTTTTAATTTCATACGTATCTATTCCGTCTGATAATCCATCCATTTTTTTCAATTTGAAACCTTGACATTGAAAAAAGACTTCTTTTGATAAAATTTCATATTTTCCGAATGACCCACATCCGTTCTAAAAAGTCTTGAAAGATCTTATTGATATTGTTTATATAACCATACACAACACTTTTTTTTTATAGTTTTAAATAGATGAAGATATGAAAACTTGAGCATTAGTGTATCTCCACCCTAAAAATGAACATATTCATGACCTTTGTTATCTAAAAATTGGTAGCTTAAAGGTTGAATAGAACTCAGTGAGGAGAAGTACTGGACACGCTCAACTACCCAACAATCGACGCACACACTCGTACACGGACACAGGTAGCTCTATACACCCGTCGCCATTACATGGACAAAAAGACAACAACAACTTAGCTGTTGAGGGGACATAAGTACTTCTCATATTGTGTTTGCCTTTTCCGAAATGCCTCGACTAAAAAAAATGGACGAAATCCCGAAGATCTTTAAGGAAAACTTAAAACCGGGTGTTGCACTAGGACAAAAAGAACGTATAAAAGCTACCAATGAGCAGAAATCAGTAAATATAATGGATCGACCTTTAAAAAAGAAGTTTTGGTATTTGATTTAGAAAAGCAGTAACACTGCAATGTGACTTTAATAGATTATAAACTTTCGCCATCTTACATAACAATTCACAAAATGCATTCTTCTCTATTTCTTTCTAAACTTTAGAGATAATAATAGATATAAACTTTGCAGTTACATGTTTTTTATCTCGACTGAGCACAATGTGCTCGGGTTAATGTATAGTGATCGGTCATAATCCAGCGTCCAATCAAACTTCACAGAACTTATCCCTAGTTCATTTTCTTTAAAAATACTTCAACGAATCGAAATCTACATGTATAAAGAACTCCAGGGTTCCATGGAAACCTAGTGAAAACAAACTTTTAAAAAATGTCTCCTTCCAAACCACATGACCCAGAGCTTTGATAGTTGATATATATTATCGTCTATAGACCAAAATGCTTCAAAGAACTACCGTCCTCCGAAAATTAGCCATTTTCTATGCGATCCCTTATTTAACAGAGTAATAAAGAGGGAAGTCTTTGAAAATCATCTTCTCTTAAATCTTAACGCATTGAGCTTTTATGTTTGGTATGTAACAATACCTATTGACCCTTTACCTAAACCTTTCACAGAATTACCGCACTCTGAAAAAATAGTCCTTCTCAGTACGATCCTTGATTTAACATGGGAATAAAGAAGGAAATCATTGAAAATCTTCGTCGCCAAAACCATACGACCTAAAGGTTTGATATTTTTTGTGTATTAGTACCCTTTGTTTAGCCATCTACCTAAATATTTCAAATAATTACCGTACTCTGAAAGTTAGCCCTTAGCTGTGTCATTCCTGATTTTATTCAGCTATCTGAAGAATGATTTATTTTTAAATCTTCTTCTCCAAAACTGGCGGTCATAGCACCTTGATATTTGAAATATATCGTCACCTAATGACCGTCTACCAAATTAACTTGAAGAATGACTCAACTCCGAAACTGAGCCCTGGGGTCTCAGATTTACACAGGAATAAAGGAGGTGTTGAAAATTTCTTCCAAATCATAAGGCCTAGAGCCTAGATATGTAATATATATCATTACTTATTTATTCTGTTTCAAAAACTTCGTCTAAATTCTGAAAACCAGTACTATGTTGTGGGACCTTAGACGGGAGCATTTCTAAAATTCTTCTTCTCAAAAACGGATAGGAGCACAACTTCGATATTTTGTATATGTCGTAGACTTTTGATCCCCTATAATCAGGTGAGCGATATAGGACTATCAAAAAATGGAATTCTGTGATTTGGAATCGGGAATTGTTACAAAGAAGAAGGCCAGTGGCCCTGACGCTAATCTAAGATAAGGCTCTGTTTCTTCAATTCTCATTACTTACTAGGTCTGGGGAAGAGTTCTTTGAATTTAGCTAAAAACCAACTTATGTTGCCATGGTAACCAAAGCTTTCAACAGATTTCAAATCTCTGAATATTTTAAAAGGGTACAACCTTGGGGTTATTTCTGATGAATTTGGTTGAACTGGCCACATAGTTCAGGGAAGTTGCCCTTTTTTTATTTCTATATTGGATGTATATACTGAGTAAAATAAAGATCAAAGAGCTGAAAGCCTGAGTTAAATATTTAAAAGATATGTAACATGAAAGAAAAAGGTTGATGTTCGGATAATCGGAGGTGTCACTTTCTACCCAAATCTACTGTGATTATGCACAGAACCACAAATGCAAGCTTACGGACACAACCTGCTACCTGATGTCTTGTGGTCGTAATGCACAAAACATCCTTGCAGTATATCTAATATCAATTCTTAATCACAATATTTCTGATTGTCAAGTTTTCATTTTTGCTAAATGTATACATATATATTTTATAACGGCGTTATTTTACAAAACTATGTTCATTTACATGTAAGAGAGATGTAAATTGGTTGGATAAGGTGTAACTAGGAGGTTTAATTTGTCAAAACAAAAGCCAAGTAACACCAGAGATCTTTCGTAAAAACAACAACAACAACAACGGAAAATGTATGAAGAAGATCATTACTAAAACTAGGGGAACAAGAAAAATCAAAGCCCATGTCCGATCGATGCCCGCCTGTCCCGCTGGGTATGCCTTTGAACAAGTAAGTTCAGAGCCCCCGGCTGGTAAAAATACTTTTAAAATTGTCTTCCTCGTGTACAATTCAAAGATTGTTTCTATGGCGAAAAAACACATTTAAAGATTGTTTAAATAAGATGTTTTGAAATACATGTATTGAAAAATGTTTTATTATCCACTTTATTTCTTTCTTTCCGATTATAAATATGTCTGCAGTTTCCTGTCTGCTTGAGATGGAGAAAGGTTTAAGATATTCTAACCCAGTTTTAGCCAACCAACAGTCTTTTTATTTATACTTTCTCATCAATCAAGGTAAGCGGTCTTTCTTGTGAAAGCTATGGAACGCAATAAAACTTCACAGTCTCATGCATAGATACATGTAATTACACGATTTTAATCAGAACAGCTTTTTAATCAAGATTCGCATAATTTTCTCATTTCTATACCACGAAGTAGACGCATATGTGCTTTAATCGCAGTCCAAACATGGTGAACCCTTTACATTTCATGTTTTGTGGCACTTAATCTTTTATGTTATTCATGTTTTTGCTTTAAAATTTCGTCGATATATGCAATACATGTTATTTATCTGAAATGACCGTTTTGCATTTATTGATTGGATAGAGTGTTACCAGCATCTCAGTTGTGTGGTGGCGGTTAGTGCACCAGTGCAGCAAAAACTGTATATCGGAGCAAAAACTTTTTTTATCCACGATAGGTGCACTACTTGTCATTCAATGCTTCGTGAGAGACGAGAGACATACGATATGTCGTTTGTTGAAGTCGGAAATAATGCTGCCGAAACCAAGGTTGGAACTAACAACTTCAGCTTTGAAAGAAAATGGGTAACCGACTGACTTTACCGGATTCGGCTTAAATATAAAGATTTAAAAGATAAAATCCTTTATGAACTATGTATAGATAAAACTTTGATTATGATTTCCAGAGTTGAAACAACATAGCAACACCTCTTCAGTTCAACCGTTCGTCGGGTAATCAGTATTATTGATGGTGACCTGAATGTTCTCTCGCTTCATTGTTTCAATATATTCTCACTACACAAATGGACGAATTTCGATTTAAAGTGTAGAAAATGACGGTAGCACGGTACACGCAATGGCACCCATGACATTAGAAAATGTTTAAATTTAAGAGATCAAATAAACATAATCAGATCAGGCCGCTCAGTCTGGCTAGAGTCTTCACTATGCGCTCGGTACACAATTATTGTCTCAATATTGTCCTATATGCCTATGTTTAGGCTGCCCACTGTTCTTTATTTGACCCAGTGTCATGCTGAATAACTCCTCTACAAAATTACATTAGAATCAAAGGGCTGACAACACTGAAAGTACTAAATGTGGTCGCATATTTTGAAAATTTAAATCATAAACAGTTCTTGCTCAAAAGGGACAAGCAGGAGGTGTACACTAGGATCAAACTACCTATATATATATATATAGTCTGATATTCGCCTATACATCATGTCAAAACAGGCATATTTCGAATTCAGTATGCAAAGGGTAAATCCGCATGCATGTTGTTTAAAATCTGTGGCACAAGGTCAGAAGAGTGGATACAGATACCCACACTGTCTTACATGATCTGTCACGAGATTTTCTTGAAACAAGCTGACCTTACCCGATTAATCGAGCCTTCAAAAAAGTCAACATTTTTACGGGTTTAAGATCAGCTTGTTTCAATTAAAAATGAGTTACGTATTCTTTCTCTGATATAAACCTTCGAAATGAGTCTTTGAGTAGGGGGAAATAGAAATCAATACCACGCAGTATGGTATGCTTTCACATGATGTGATTTGAATAAGAAAACATTGCTACTTATGTGTGAAAAAACTGGTCTCCGATTATTACAGAACAAAATCATCCTGCGGGGCAATAAAAGATTGTCATCTGATGGTTTTCCTTTCGTTGAAGAATCGTATTTCAAACGAAAGGGCTAATACGGAGAGAATCCATCATAATGATATGCTTTCATATCCAACATGGCGGCTAATGGCCTTGTTAATGTATTATTTATTAATAACAAGCCTTCGTCGAAACTTTCACGTTGGCAAATGGGAAAATAAAAGACAAAAATCCATATTCATAATACTATATTTATTAAAATATGTCCTCATTCGATTGGCTTAGACTTGGACCCGTGAGAGACATACACTGGGGGTCTTTTCCTCCAGAAGATTCGTTCTATCATGTTTAAGTGTCAACCATTGATACACAAACGTTTGTATTGTACTACTAAGACTTAAAATGTTTTAGAGGAAAAGACACAAAAAACCGTATACACTCAATTATACAACGTAGCTGCTTTAAAAATCGCCGTATATGTATTTGGAAGTTGTGGCTAATCTTTATGACCATATTTTTGTTTTCAAAATAACGCCGTTAAATATCTAACTCGAACTTCCTGCGATCGGGCATTCTCAAAATGCGTTCGTTCTTAGATATTTATGCATGCAT
Source organism: Fragum fragum (assembly GCA_946902895.1). Classification (NCBI taxonomy): domain Eukaryota; kingdom Metazoa; phylum Mollusca; class Bivalvia; order Cardiida; family Cardiidae; genus Fragum; species Fragum fragum. Next base: position 39,601,893 of record OX336372.1, read on the forward strand.
ATCGTACGTATTGCAGTATCTTCTGTCCGCTGTGACTTGACTTTTTTCCTAAAATATTCATAATCTAGTCCAGGAAACAGTGTTGGAAGAAGTTACATATCCTTAATTTATTGATAATTAATTTTCAACTCATACATATTAATTGATGTAGACGTCTTTTAACCTCTTGAATAGTGTACAGCATCTTCATCCTCGATATATGTTTAAACTTCCGACGGGGTGATTTGATTTCGAAATCAAAATTATTTGTGGAGGAGCTTCCTTTTCCCATTGTAAACCTATTCACCTTCAAATTTCTGGGAAAGATGATCACAGGCCCGTCTTTTCCGACATGGGTTTTTCTACTTGCGGATAAGTACTATGTACATTCACCAAGGTCACTTTTCTATGGACAAGTAAATACCAAATCAAATCTTGTGTTGGCATAAAATAGATCTGAAGGATTTATTATCCTAATGTTTATATTAGAGGGTAGAAAACAGTGTTGTTAATAAAGAAAATGCTGGTTCCAGAGAATTTCTAGCATTTTTCTCATTAACAAGAATATTTGTTTGTTTTTGGTTTTTCATTTTTTTTTTTTTTTTTTTTTTTATTATCATTAATTATCTTTTCACTTTTTTTGCGGGCAAGTTCATTTTGATTTTGAACAATAGAAAATCATCTCTTTTTTCTCCGGGGACAAGTGGAGAAAATCTGTATTTCCATACCCCTGTCGCCTATTAAATAAGAATACTCGCTCGCTATTTAGATCCAAACTTATTCTCGCAAACTTAGGTTTAAAAAGCTGTGTTTGCACTGAATTCACACCTTCGGTACTGAAACTGTGCTACGAATTAAGAACCACGAACTAAAGCAAGTTTGATTTCTTATCTTGACGTCAAATAATGAATACTGTCAAAGTGAAACAGAAATACCGGCGTTCTTTTTTTTTTCTTTTAATTGTTGTTGTTGTTGTTTTATTGTTTATGGCCATTGGAGAGAAATATTTTACAGTGAGGTTTGGGTAGTTTTAAAGAAAATAAACAAAAAGAACGGTGTTTATCTCGCCATTACAATCAGCAAGACGATGCGGAAAATGAGTCTTTAAGGATTACCTGGCCATTCTGTTCCTTGCGATTATGAAATAATAAAATCCACCAGTTTTAAAGTTACAATTATGTTTTCTAATGGAAACCGTTAGAGGAAACTTGGAATTCCCATAATTAACCATTTTCAATTTAGTGTTAATTATTATAACATTGAATCTCTGTCGTTCTTTTAATGGCAGAAATCGCTAATTATCGGTCGGATGGTGAAGGAGCTTTTTATTCGTTTATTGACTGGTTACTTTTTATTAATAATATTGCTATTATAATTTCATATATTTACAGAGAAATCATTTAATTTAAGTTTCATCTTTTAAGTTTCAAGCGTTTTTAATGGCTGATTTTATTCATACTACCATGAACAGAATATTTTTGACGCGGCTATTTTGTACGTTTGCGCACGAAGAAGATCCATAAAATTGTACCGAAAACTGGTCAAATTTTTGCTTCGTTTTGTATGAATATCTTTTGTTGTGTTTTCATTAAGGTTTTAACATAAAAATTCGCGTATTCATACAGTGTTAGAAAGTTTTCGGTTCACGCCCCGAGAAAAACAAACAAATATTCTCTCCATTTCTTAAGTGGAGTAAGAAAAATGACCGTCAAGATATGAACATAGATAAGCCTATAAGCATACCACTAACGTCTGAACTAGTCAAGTCATTTATGATCTATCAGCTCTCAGATAGCTACGTTTGGTGACCAAAATGACGTAACTACAGCTCGAAGCCGCGGGTACTATATGTTAGTCACCAACGACGAATAAAACGCCAGCGGTAATAATGGTATCAACCACCATCCACTGGAAGCTTTAACCCATTCCAACACTGTGGAATTTTGGACTGGTCCAAATTCAAAGAAGCTGCAGACGACAATTTCAAGTTGATAGAATTTTGAATTTTTTTCTTCATTTTGGGTAGAAAACATTGTGGATAATGAAGAAATTGCTTGATACAAGCAATTTCTTCATTTTCCACAATGTTTTCAAAAGCTTTTTTCTTGAGGGGTGTAAAATGAGGGATTGAGTTGTAATGAGTTAAGATGATTAAAACCTTATCGGTCAAACTCACGGATTAAAACCAGACTGATAACGATAATTATAATAAAATGATATAGAATTTAATTTACATATGAATCCCTTGAATTTATGATCTTGGCTTGTTTAATCTCACGAAAATTGAAATAAGTTAATCGATAATATTTCATAGCATTTCATTTATATTGGAATCGACCAATCGCGGATGTCAATCAAATAATCAATAGACCAATGAAACCATTCATTTAGAATGGTACTTTAATTTGAACTCCAACATTGGTCGCCATTTTGGTGAAATATTTTTGTTGGTTTAGCGACTTAAACCTCGTAACTACGACATTTAGGTCGCAATACAACCATTCTACTTTTTTGTTACATGCTGCTGGCCAAAAATTTGCATAATAACGCCATTTAACATCGAAGCGGGGCTTCCTGACGGAGTCAATGGGTGTGGCCCAAGAAGTAAGTGGGCGGGGCCAGCGATTGGCAAATTCTTTGAATGCGTGAAAATTGACGCACCACTGACCACACCCACTGAGCTACGACTGGAAGACCCACTTAGATATTAAACGGCGTCATTTATTGCCAATAACATGTTACGAAAAACGTAAGAACGTTCTTAAAAACGTTTGTGGTTGACCTAAACGTCGTGATAACAGCTTGAATTACCTCAAGGTACGACGCTTAAGCCGCCAAACAACAACAACAAAATTTCACAAATATTGGCCAATGTTTGAGTTCAAATTTCACTTCCTGTCTAAATGAATGATTTGATTGGTCGATTGATTCTTTGATTGACAGTCGCTTCGTCAATTATTATTTTGTTCAGTAATGACGTTCCTGTGGATTTCACAAGGACATCAACAATGAACTGAACGCTTGCGAGCTCGACAACTTGGTTTGACTGAGATCTCAATAGATCTCAGTTATTCAATGTATGGTTAAAATCTTAACCCTTGTCATGCTGAATAAAATTCTTTTCTGAATTTGCATTAAAAAAATCAAAGACTTGAAAGCACAGAAAGCACTAGTTTAGAGTCAGCAATCATATCGAAAACTAATTTCATAATCTGCTCTGGGTTGAAGGAGACAAAAGAGGGTGTACACTAGAATCAGTCTGCACAAATGTGCAGGCAGATCTTTGTCTATACCCCCTGCCAAAACTAGAATATGACAAGGGATTGAGAGAAAAGCAAGACCACATAATAACCACAGTTCGCAAAAACTATTACGAGGTTCAAGTCGTGTACAAACGAATATGTTTTACATGAATGTCGGAAAACAACATTGCTGTTCTAGTCTAATTTCAAAGTACTGAAAGTAATGTAAGCTAGCAAAGCTGGTTTGTCAAAGTTTATCATGATGAATAAACGTTTTTAACGTAACCCAGGAGTTAACACATGGCAACATGACAAAATCTTAGACTTTTTCAAATTGAAAGAAATAGCAGACGACAATTTCAAGTTGGTCAAATTTAGAAATTTTTTCTTTTGTTGGGGAGAAAATATTGTGGACAATGAAGAAATTGCTTGTTACAAGCAATTTCTTCATTGTCCACAATGTTTTTCAAAGCCTCTTTTCTTGATATGCTTAAGATTTGAGTGGGAATGGTTGAAAAAGTATGCTCTCTACAATTTAAATAGAGTTTGCAATATTCCTGAAATACATAAGATTTACTTTCTATGGTTAAGCCTCCAGTGACAGTTTGCACTCGTTGAACTTTGAGAAGACATCAGAATTTGTCTGTTAACTTAAGCTATCAAAGCTGACGCTTTGCTAGCTAAAAATTAATCATATGGTCGATCGATGTTCGACTGTCAGCACTAATACCCCAAAAATCGATCGGCCAATCAAATCATTTCTTGCTACTTGGAGCGAACTTTGAATCTCGAAATTTAGGTTAAGCATTTTTGTTGTTGTTGTTTTGCGACTAAAACGTCGTATCTACAGCTTATTAAAGCTGTAGTTATGAGGTCTAGGTATCTAACCAGCAAATTCACTTTTTTGTCACATGTTACTTTTAATCATTTTAATATCGAAGTCTAGTTCCTGCCGGAGGTCGCTTTAAAATTCATGATTCTCGATTATCTTTATTCTTACCTAAAACTTTACCTTAAAGATAATGAGGGACATTCCTGCGTTATCTTCCCTTTGTCCTGTGACGATTAAATCAAAGGTGTGCCAAAATGTACATTGGTCCTTTCACTTCATTACCTTTGTTTTTATCCTTGTTCAATATGGGGAACTTGCGACTTTTTATTTGCCTTTTCTAGTTTTATTATAAAAACAAATTTCTCGATGGTGTTAGTTTGTGGTTCAGAAATAACATAGAAATGTATTTTCAAGATGGGAAACGAATTTTCCAGCTCTAAAGTTTGCATTATACTACTGATCTTAAAAGCAGACAGTGCAAAGAAACCTAGGATAAAGTCCAAGTAAAACACTGATAGGGACAAATGTATTTCTGGAGAGTATTCAAGAGAGATAACCCAAGAATATCTTTCATTGACAGTTGTGTTGACAGACGATCAGACAAGTAACTTCAGGCTTATCATAGAATATGCTACCTGTCGAAGCTTGAGAAAAATCAGATGAATTTACGACATGTTTAAACCCTTGTCTTGTTGAATATTTCCCTCTTTTCACAATGATTTAAAACTTAGGCATAATTAGAAAAAAGATTAGTGCAAAGATTTTTTTAATCACAAAAAAAGCAAGTAGGTAGTGTAGGCTAAGATCTGACTGCACATCTGTGCAGGCTGATCTTAGTCTATACACCTGCCACAGCCATTGTCAAAGTAGTAATATTCCAGGGTCAACATGACAAGAGTTAACATTTTGAATAAAAGTAACATTTAATTCGAAAAAACGTTTCTTGTTAAAAATCATTCTAAAGCCCTTTATGAATTCTATAGGAAAGGATCCAAAAATGATAAAATGAAAAGCTTGACAGAACTTTAGATAAATAGAGTGATGAAATTCTAAATCTTTTAGTTTTCTTTCTTATCCTGTGTTGTGGGCCGTCATTGGAATTTACTTGATTGATTGATTGAATGGGGTTTAACGCCACTTTAAACAGCATTTCAGTCATATTGCGGCGACTGGAGCATCTAACAATGGATTCCTGGTATTTCTCACTCCAGTACTACCACTGCATCCTTCCTGCTATCACGCTTAGGTTTACGATTATCAATCCATTATTGAAGGACAAATGTCGGAAAGGATATGTGCCGCCGCCGGGGATCGAACCCATGACACCCCATGATTGAAGATTATAAGTCTGACGCGCTACCGACTGCGATGTGACGGCGGCTTGAATTTACTTGAAGAGAAAATTCTAATGAGAATTCACAATAGGCTTTCATAGGTAATTATTATCAGTTTGCTGTTGAATCGAAAAATGAAATCGAAACGCCTTCCTCCATCTCCAATTTTGAAGAGTGTGTTGGCAAAGATCATTCATATGCAGCCGGATCTGTGTCTATTTTGTCTTACAGAGATTGTATAATCCTGGATCATTTTATGGTATATGCTAGGAGCATTTGAATTATATATTCCGGGATCACCTGCAGGCTTGAGAACAATGCTTCAGTAGAAAAATAACTCAAGACACATGACATAACATTTCATCTTTAGTTTTATTTTTTCAAAATTTTTGTTTTCTTTTTTGTTAACACCATTCATACAATGTCATACATACAGTTCAAATGTTTACAATTTCTACATTCACTTTACAATCATACACTTTTTCTCATTCAATGTTTCACAATATCATATTCAAAGAAATAAATAAAGACAATGATTCTTAACATCTATGGTACTATCTAGATTTCTAAGTCTAACTGAAAATGGTTCCACCAGAATTGATGGATCGCTGACATCATCCACTGACCTCCGATAGGAAATTCCACTTCGAAATTAACCCTTGTCATGCTGAACCCGGACTATTTCGGTTTTGTCAGGAGGTATAGACTAAGATCAGACTGCACTTATGTGCAGGCTGATCTTAGTCTGCACCTCCTGTTTATACTTTTCCTGCCAAAGTTGTTTATGAAGTTGATTCCTAGAAAAAAATATTTATTTTTGAACAACAAGTTCTATCAGTGTTTTCAACCCTTTGAAATTACAGCAATTCAGTAAGGTAGAGCATGACAAGGGTTAAACGGCGTTACTTTGCAATGTTGGCCAGTATCGTGTAACAAATGCGTAAACTGGTTAATTGGCGGCCTAACATCGTAACTACAGCTTGAATAAGCTGTAGTTACGAAATGTACGTCGCCAAATCAACAAAAATGCTTCACATAAATGTTGGCCAATATTGGAGATCGGTGAATGAATAATTTGACTGGTCGATTTATTATTTGATTCACAGCCGTGATCCGTCAATTAAATGTATCGGTCTTCAACTCTGCACATATTGTAACTTTTACAATGAAGGTAAATATGGTTCTTTTTATATATATAAGATGGGATCAAGGTCATAATAGGGACACCTTAACGGTTAGTTTCTGCAGGAAAGCCAGGGGTCGAAACAGAAGCATCGCATTCAAATGTAAAAATCCATGTATTTTCTTAACGTGCATTTTTCATAATTTGACACAAATACGAATGTATCCAATCTGAAAATACACGAAAACACATTGTGGTTTGGAGAACAAATAAACTGATGAGCTATAGTGACGACGTTTGTTGTAGCTAACCGGCGATTCCAGGTATATCCAGGCGATTTTCCGACTCTTAAACATATCACATTATATGTTTATGATGGAAAAATAGCTATGTTTGCCACTTTTTTTCGTGATTTAAAGTACTAACTAAAATAGTAATCCTAATTATTTGGATTTATTCGTTCATATATGAGTTAACTGTAATGGTCATTTGTATCATTAGAAAAGAAGACATCATATTTAATCTAATTGCTCTCTATCTATGTACACATTTTTTCTACAATATCAACAAAATCCATAACAAGAACTTAAGAATACCCTGAGAGTCCGTTTGAGACAAATTACAATTACAGTCAGAGAGGCAACGAATATTTTGTACAGAAAAGCTCACCAAAAAGTGCTCAAATCGAAGCACTAAGTAAGAAAAGTCTTTGTAGAGAAGCCCCGATTCTATGAATTAATTTAGAGAGAGAGGATAAAATCGGTATTTGAAAAAAAAAAAAAACGTTGTCTAACAATCTATACTTTTAAGATTCTCAAAGAAACATGCTGCTTTTATATATAATTTGATTTTTCTTAACAGAATACCTACAGTGCAACTTTTTTTTTCATTTTACATTTATCTTTGTGAACATGAATATGATGATTATTATAAATATTTATGATTATAGCACTGCTATTTTATAAGCAGTTTACCTATTTCCACACAATAACACTATTTTACGCCTATAATAAAAAAGCATATGGAAATATTCTGGGAAATGAAAAATTGCTTGTCACATATAATATCTTCTTTATCCACAATGTTTTCTACCAAGAAAGACAAGGATTTTAAACGACACCAACTTTAAATGGTCGTCTGCACTTTTTTTAATTTTTGACCAGTCTAAAATTTTGTGGAGTGGGGATGGATTAAGTTACTAATACTTTTTTCCCCGTGTTAATATTCGGTTGCCTATATTCTGGATCACCTGTGTTAATTTAATAATGGACAAGTACTTTTATTTCATGTACCTTTCAATGATGATATTGTTACGGAACTAGTGAAACGCTATAAAGAGAAGAAACATTTTTTAATGTTGTAAATGAATCAGATTTATTCGCTGCCTTCCATAAATGAATTGCTCTCTTATGTACTGTACATTTTGTAAGTTAATAAACATGGTTACATGGAAACATAATTAAAGCATTTGTCCCTGCAAAAAAAGAGCAACTATAAGTCGACTATACTGTTCTATAATAAGACAGTTTATTTGGAAGGGCCATCTCAATTCTATGAAATAAATTTAATAACAAAGAATAGGCGGCTGTCAATTAAACAATCAATCGACCAATCAAACCATTCATTTAGACCGGAAGTGAACTTTGAAAATCCAATATTGGCCGACATTTATTTTAAGCATTTCTTGTTGGTTATACGATTTTTAAAAACGTAATAACAACGGCCTAATCAAACTGTGTTTACTGCGTTTAGATCGCCCATCAATCATTTTATTTTTAAGTAACATATTACTAGCCATAAATTTGAAATCATAGTGGAACTTCCTGTTTGAGCTCAGTGGATGTGGCCAGCGAGATCAATGGGCGTGGTCGAGATCTGTCAATGGCAGACTTAGTGAATAAAAGTGTGGACAAAAAGGGTGAGGAGAATGATAAGAAACAAAACAAGTTAGTATCATTTCGTTATACTTAATTGTTTTGCATGCATACTAGTGCAACTGAAAACATAAAATTCTTTTAAAAACAAAATTACTACAGCAAGATCAATATAGTTTTTTGGAATTTCCAAAGTGAAATTTAATTACTTTTTCAATCAGATAATATGCTTCGTCAATATGATTTCCAATGAGTACCCACAAAACGCAAGTCGTCGTTGGGTTGCAAAATGTCGTAACTGCAGCTGAATTCAAGCCGTTGTTACGGTTTTTGCACTCACACCAACGAAATAACTGATTTTGATTGGTGTTTCCCTCTCCATGTGTAATTCTGAAAAGACTCAGTTCTCAGTATAGATGAAAGGCGTCATAAAATTATCCTAAATATATCAAGCTAGCGCCTGTTGTTACACTGTGTCCTTTATCTTTTGTTGTTTAATTGATAGATTATATATGATTTGAATGAATTTTATGGTGTATTATAGGGACATATTTCAGAGAAGAAAACAGGTTTTTAGAAAAAGTTAAACTATAACCTGAATAATTATATTGTCTCTAAGAAAATCAATGATATCATTTGACCAGTCGTGGCTGACAATCAACGAATAAATCGTCTAATCAAATCAGTCATTTAGACCAGAAGAGAACTTTGAACTCCGACATTGGCCGTTATAAATGTAACACATTTATTTTTGGTTCGGCGACCTAAACGTCGAAGCTACAGATTACTCAGGCTGTTGTTACGACATTTAGGTCGCGAACCAAACGTTTTACATTTTTGTTATATGTTACTTGTCATATTTTTGCAAAATAATGCCGTTTAATATCGCACTAGAACTTTTTGATGGAGTCAGTGGGCGTTGCAGGCGAAGTCAGTGGGCGTGGTCAGCGATCCGTCAGTGATAAACTTATTTGTAAAATAGTTAAAAATAGAAAAGGATATTGAATTAAGGTGATACTGAATGTTACTTTTTTTATAAACGGTCGTGAGCAACCAGATATAACTAATATCAAAAGTGTACCGTGTCGTTATATAATTGACCGACCGCTGGTCCCGCCCTCTGGGCTTCAACAGAAAGTTCGCCATCAGTATTAAAGGGCAGAAGGTTCGCCATCAGTATTAAAGGGTGTTATTTTTTAAAGAAATAAGGTCAGAAAGATGTAACTAAAAAGTAAAATGGTTGGTTGGCGACCGAAAATATCGTAATTAATAAGCTGTGTAGTTACTACATTTGAGTCACCAAACCGACAAGAATGATTCACATCAATGTTGGCCAATGTTGGCCAAGGTAAAAGGTCACTTTCAGTCTACATGAATGATTTGGTTGGTTGATTGATTCTCAGACTGAAAAACACGATCCATCAATTATTTTTCTATCAATTACTTTTTTCTGTGTATCGAATTCTAATTGGCTAAATGTGTTTCTTCTAGTAATAAAACATTTGAAAATATCTGAATAGGGAAATATGTTGAAGGACTGTGAACAGAGTAGTTCCGTACAAACATGTTTAAAAATATTGAAATATTGAAATTTAATATCTTTTGATGACATTTACCTTGAAAATATTACATTATAAGAAATAAAGGAATTGTAAATGGTTCTATCATTCAATATTTTGGCTAGGATACCTACAAGTCAAACTCTATAGTTCAACGCCGATAAAACATTGCTCATAACGTAAAGTTGGCATCATGAACTTGAAATACATTTCTAAATTTTTCAATTTCCTGATCGTACACGCCGCTCGGACTTTTTGGAGTGAGCTACTATCCCTGTTATTATAGAAAATAGTCTGTTTTATTATATACCTATAAGAGATAATGAGTAAAACCTGGCTGTCAAATACAACTCGACAGAAAAAAAATCAATATTCGGCGTGTAGCAAAAACCGTATTCGTCGAGTACCGTTAAACATGTGTATTGACGTTCCGTTTTTTTTTTTCGGAAAGTTGGTTATTTCTTAGCCATTTAAGAGAATTTTCTTAATGTCATTTCCTAAAAGATATATATCTAAAAGGAATATTACAACAGTGTGTTTTTCTCTTTGTTGTTATCATGTTCTCGAATCGTGTGTAGGTATTTTTATTGGATTCGACCTTCGGTCTCATCCAATAAAAAAATACCTCCACACGATTCTCGAACACGATAACAACGCATAGAAAAAGACACTGTGGTAATATTCCCTATTTATTTCAAAATAAACCCACAAAAGAACAAACGATCTCTGTACTTTCTGGTTGTAGGATAACATATTCCTGTCTATAGTTTGGGCTTGGAAAAACTAATACTGTATGGTTATTAATAAGCACAAATGACGGATTAAGAGGGTGTTCGGGGTTTTGTTTCAACCCCCTACTGTAGCAAGATCGTTTCATTTGTATGGGGAAATTCAATGAAAATATGGATTTAATTTGACAACGAACATCCATTTGGTAAATTGAGTAACCCTGGATCCGCCATGGTAAATTGCTATCTAGACGACGTGCCTGTACTTGTATCTTTGCCAAACAATTATTGCCTCTGTGCTCCTAGTCTAGACTATTTTTGAAAAAAAAAATGAGAGTACATCGAGGGTTCCTATCAAAAAGTGCATTTTCTTTTCAATAAACTGTCCTTTAAATTTCCGTATCCTCCGGCATTGGGCTTATTGGATATGCGATTAACTCTTAAAGCAACCCGATAATTTCCAACCTCAGGATACAATGTTCAATGAAACTTATGAGAAAATGAAGAACTTGCTTCTCATAAGCAGTTTTCCTTTTCACATATTTTTCCTAATAGAAGGATTCATTTCAAATTTTACCAAGTACGATTTAGAGGGGGTTCGGGGGGATTCGTTTGAAACCCGTTCTATCTTCTGTAGGATAATTATTTCATTTCATGGAAAAATCAATAAAGATGTGCTGACACTAGGAAAACGAACCACCCATTGGTAAGTTTGACCCCCCCCTTTACACTAATCTTGGATCCGCCCCGTTGCCGTCTGTAAAAACATTATCTGTTTTAAATTCTGGTATTTACTGCGCCTATTTCTATGTAAAGATTAACACTAATGTCGAGAATTGATTTTTCATGGTGAACACGACTTCGATTCGTCCACTTCCGGTGTCATCCCGGTATTTGCACGTTCCCGATAATAGTCCGAGTCATTTTCCGGTTTCGTTCGGTCCGGACCACAGAGTTTTGGAATATTGTTCTCTTTCTTCCATTTCATCCTTCTATTCTGAAACCATATTTTTATTTGTCGCTCTGTTAATCCCAGCATGTGAGCTATCTCGATCCGCCGCCGTCGAGTTAAATATCTGTTGTAGTGAAATTCCTTTTCAAGTTCGAGTGTTTGGTATCGGGTGTAGGTTTGTCGTGTTCGCTTCTGCTCGTAGGATATTTCAGCTGTAAGTAGAAAAAAAGAAAGACTATTAAATGTGACATTTCATGAAAAAGGGACATGGTTGGTAGTGGACAATATTTTGATCCCTGTCATCCTGTGCGGATTGCGTATTTATATAATTTTATTCGTCTTCAAGTACCAACCGTTGTTGGCCTCTGCTGGAATCGGTCATTTTTTTCAAACATTGGAATTTTTCGAAACATTTCGGAACTCTCTTGTTAGCTCTGACTTAGCGCTTTCACAAGGTAAAATACGTAGATCATTGTTCACCCCTACCGACAGTCAAAGGGAGTTAATATTATATTTACTATTTGACCATCCCTCACTGAGTAACTATCCTTGATCTGAATTACATAGTTTGGCGGTGCCCCATGTTAAGGCGAATCAATCAGTATTTGCTATTTTGGGATTTGAAGCTTATATTCTAATCCTGTCTTTTTACGCCCCGCAAGAAAATGCTTGGTAAAACACTGAGGAAAATAAAGCAACTGCTTTAAATAAACAACTTATTCATTGTCCACAACGTTTCTATCCTATAAGTTTTTTTAGAAATTCACAAATTAAAAAAATGCCGTTTGCTACTTCGTTTAGTTTAGACGAATTTGAAATGCTGTCGACCGGTAATGAGCTATAACATTGTAATTTCCATAAAATAAACGATCAGTGTTTTACGGCGCATCGACAAATGAAGTCCTTTTGCGCTCTAGAAGTAAAAAATATTTGAAAAGATTCTTTCTATCACAGACGAGAGGGCAACATTTGTGGAAATAAACGTATCCATAGTACCAAACATGTTTTTTATTCGTTATTTAACTGTATTATTATTATCAGTATTATCATTATATTTTAGATCTCAAGCAAAGATTCCATGTATAAGTCAAATGAACACTCAATCGCTCAACATAAATCAAATAATTTCAATAAAAATAAACAATTTGACAGCAAAAGTTAAGACTTCAAATTTATATTTAGTATTAATAATTAACAATCAGAAGTTTTATTGCAATTTAGTGACCTGCCTCTGTCGCACGTGTTTTGTCTTCATTATCGAAAAGATCATAAATATTGACTGTTTAATTGACCATAGGTGTGAAGATACCTTTAACTGACCACATCAAAGCGAAACCGCGGACAATAGAAAACGTAAAATTGACCCGGGGTAAATTTGATAAGAAATACGTGTAGGTATTTGACCACAAAATATTTTGTTCTAACAAGATTTACAGCTGGTAGATTTTGATAATACAAAATTTATGGTATATAAACGATGTAAGACCGTTATATAAGGTCTCGTTTTGTCACCGTGTAAATCAGGAAAACCATAAATCATACATGAGACCCACATATTGCCCATAGGTAACGAATGACCCAAAAACTTTGAGATTTTATTTGTAATGTCATCACAAGTGTTGAATTAAACCATTCCCACACAGTCATGCTTTTAGACGCCCCAAGGAAAAAAGCTTTAGTCAACATTGTGAATAATGAAGAAATTGATTGCTACAAGCAATTTATTCATTTTCCACAATGTTTTCTTCCCAGAAAGTTGAAAAATCCGAAATTTCATAAACTTTAGATTGTCGTCTGCAACTTCTTTCAATTTGGGCCAGTCTAAAATTTACCGTCTGGTAACGGGTTAAACCCATTTCAACACGACACGTTTTAGACTGACCCAAATTCAAAGAGCTTGCGGATACCATTCAAAAATTGGTGTTAATAGGAATAACTGCATCTTATAGGATAGAAAATATTCTGGGAAAAGGTGACATTGCTTCTAAAAAAGCAATGTTTCTTTTCCAACAATGTTTTCCTCAATATTATTCTTCATCGGCGTCCCGTCACATATTGTTTTCTACTAAAATATGAAAGAAATCCCAATGAACACACTTTGAATAATCTTCTGCTGATATCTGAATTTTACTAGCCTAAGTTATGTCGTTTAGGAACGGGTTAAAGATAGGTTCCCCCCTGACCGAAAAGAGGACGAGCTATGGATTCTGTTAAAGTAATAATAGAAAATGAGAACGGATTAAGATTAATTCAATAAGGGGTGAAGAATTAACGCAAGTTAGATAGATTGACCAATCTATATTAAGAAAAGGGGTACCAAGTAAACATGTTCGATTATTATCAGACAGCAAATTTTAGAGAGATTACCTCCTTAGCATGTTAACTCATTACCACACAATGACACTTTTTGGTGCCCTAAAGAAATATGGTATTGAAGCAAAAAGCAATTCTTCTTCTTCTCACACTATCTTTTATCTTATTTGGAACTTAATTTCCAAATTTAGGTTATTTTGAAATGGTTTCTGCAGATTCTTTCAATTTTGACCAGTCTAAAATTATCATCTATTATTATATACCTTGCTGTGAAATTTTGGGATTTCTCGGTGTAATTAATTTTGATATCGTCACTGGAGTGACGATAACACTTTTCAGTTTAATTCTCTGTAATAAATTCTTAATCATGCATTCATCCGCACTTTTTTCAATAGACCTCCTCTCTATCTAAAAGTTTGGTTTCGATATTTAAATAAAAAATAAAATAATAATAAGGTATATAATAAAAACAATAATCAACTGGTTATTCCAGATATGAAAGCAAGCATTTGGATAAAGTTTAATACATAGACATGTATACGATAAGGACAGTGTTTACTCGAATATAACTGATGTTGGACAGAGAATTGAGTTCTCGCGCTGTAATAGATTCAAATATATACTTGCAAAAATATTATTCTTAAAACTTGAATTATAATTATTGAAATTTAAGAGATTATGTCTCTAAATGGATTAATCTAATAAAAAGACATCCAATATCGGAAATTAGTACAGATGGGACAGGTCAGCTAGTCTAGACATTTTTTTTAATATAGATGAATGTTTGTCTTGGCGCTGTACTGAGATCGATACAGTAGACTATTTTTCATACAGTGAACTGACAAAGTTGCAACAGATAAGTAATCAAATGATTAAATGAATATAAAAACACATTCGACAAAACATATGAATTACAGGAAATATGTAGATTGTTGTTCTCACGAACCATATTTCAACCGATAAACAGACGACACACTTTTAGACTGGTCCAAATTCAAAGAAGTTGCAGACACCAATTTTCGGTGGATGAAATTTTGAAATTATTCGTCTTTTGAGGTAAAAAGAAATCTTGTCGATAATGAAGAAATCGCTTATAACAAGTAATTTCTTCCCCTTATACAATGTCTTTCAAAGCTTTCTTGGGGGGCGTAAAAAAGCGGTATTTTGTGTGTATGGTTTAACTTGGTTGACCCTGTCTTTTAATGTTGCTGGTTGAATGGGTGTTTCAGTTCCCTGTTACTTAAGATTATCACGAAATCTCTTTTTATCCCTGATAACAGTTAACTACATATATGTGTGTACATCAATGAGATTAGGTAATACTATCGTAAGTCATTAAACATTATTATAGACATTACCTTAGCATTCTTATCGCCATATTTTTACGTGCTTTACTACGCACAATCAAAATGCAATGGTGTCTCGTTGCTTTTCTGATGTTTAGAAATTGGGTTATGATATAAACATTGCCAGACGAATATTAACCAGTAATTAATAGAGAGACCTACTGATTCAATATATTCTATATATAAATAACAGAGACTAGAAGACAGTGTCTCTTGTTGTAATATTTCTTGCCACTAAGGCCTACATACTTAAATTTTGTCTCGTCATAACGTGACTGGTCACGAAAAAAATGGGACTCATAATTGCGAATAGTAGTGACCGTGGTACTGTTTACACAAGCCAGACTTTTTTTTTTACAAATTATTCCCAACCAAAACCTTTTTTAGACTCGTCGAAATTGAAAGAAGCTGCAGACGACAATTTCAAATTGATAGAATTTTAATTTTGTTTGTCTTTTTTGGATAGAAAACATTGTGGATAAATAAGAAATTGCTTGTAACAGGCAACTTCTTCATTTACCACAATGTTTTCCCAAGTCTTTTTCCCAAGGGAGTCAGAAAGCGTGATTGTGTGGGAATTTGGTAAAATAAAGCACAGGGCATGTTAAAATGCTTTGAATGTAAGTACACCAATAGCTTATCGAAAAATATATAGATGAGGGATTTGGGGAAAGTTTTGAGACAACAGTCAACATTTTGAAATTGTAATATTGACAGGAAAAATATGTATTTTATTAATGAACAAAAACAGTTGTAACTTTGTAAAATTTCTGTAAAAAGTTTGGGTTTTTTTCTAAATGGAAAAAATGGAAAAGTCATATAGGTGGATTTCGCAGGATAACGGATCAAACAATACCCCATGCGCGACTAAAGCATATGACAACGCTGTTTACGTTGACGTCGAATCGAATTTACGGCTTTACATATACAGTGCATTTTAATAAATATATGCTTGGTTCAAATAATCTGTATAAGAAGTATTCATCTAGATGTTGCATAAATTTTTATTTAACAGAATGGAATCGAGATAGTTTGCTCTTTTATTTCACTTTGTCACAAAATCATTTAGACAACTTACTAATGCTGTGACGCTGATTGGTGGCAGAGTTTGAGTTAGGCATAGAAATGTCACAGAAATATCTCAGAAAAAATGATTGCTTCAGTAAATCAGTGATCGTTTTCACGATCTCCCCATTAGTATCTTTAAAGTCCAGAAAACGCCTTTTTATAGTTTACCCGTCGCCATTTAGTTAAATTTGGCCTAATATGTTTGAAAATTTCAATTTTGATTCAATACAATGTAGGTGCGATTGTAAAGATATTTTACCATCAGCAGTGGTGCTCATAATTTTGTCTATATGTCCAAATTCTTTCGAAGCACTCCCTTTGTAATAAAACGTATTTAAGAGATGAAGAGAATATTTTTTGTTTTCATGGAGGTATGAACCGAAAAACCTAATCACACTGTATGAATTCGCGAAGCGGATTCATACATTGTGTGATTAGGTTTTTCGGTTCATACCTCCATGAAAACAAAAAAAAATATTCTTTTCATTTCTTATAATTTAATAGCATCGAGCGAAAAAACAAAAGCTTTACAAATTTTGATGTCTTTTTTGTATGGGACTATTTTGTGCGGAAGCATTAAAATCGCTGCGTGCTCAAAATTTTGTTCATGGAGTTATGAATATTTTTTTTCGACCAATCAGAACCCTCGTTTTTGATAGACGAAACTAGGAATTAAATTATAAGACTATTAATCAAAGTTATTTTTACTTGTTACTTTTTACGACGTTCCAGTGACGTGTGCTGAGTAACGATACCCTTTTTCAATAATAAATCATATTTCCCTTTCTAATTGAACGTAAAGTTGAATTTAATCCATTCCAACACAAGAAAATTTTAGACTGGTCCAAATTGAAAGAAGCTGCAGACGACAATTTAAATTTGATGGAATTTTAAATTTGCCAGTATTTTGGGGTAGAAAACATTGTGGATAATGAAGAAATTGCTTGATACAAGCAATTTCTTCATTTTCCACAATGTTTTCCAAAGCTTTTTTCTTGAGGGGCGTAAAAAAGAGAGCTTGAGTTGGAATGGGTTAAACGAGTCTCTGAAGAAAAAAAAATATTTCGTGAGAATTTTCAGATGAGTCAGGCGCGTAAGGTTCTGTCTGAAAAAATACCCATGTTGTGTCAAAACTTTCCGAACAGCCCTCGTATGTAATCTGTCTCAAGAAAGGGGACTATTAGCAAATTCTGTTACACAAAAATTGACAGATCACCGCTGTCAATCAAAAATCGATTAACCAACCAAATCATTCACTCAGTGGGTGGGGCCAGCGATCTATCCATTATGGGTCTGAAGTTCTCTGAACCTATCAATAGAGTGCATAATGGAGAGTGGAGAATGGATAGGCTGATACAAGGCTATACTGAGCCACCATGTGATTTCCTAGTACAATATTTGACACACATACTCATATAGCACAAGGTATAATGACCATTGTACTTTGAACAAATCTTTTCAGTCAAGGTAGGCTCATCGACAAAGTTGAAAAAAAAAATATAAACTTCAAACTTTCGTCTGCAACTCTTTTCCATTTGGACCAGACTAAATCTTTGCAGTCTGATAAGGGATTATATTTTTTATCATTATAATCATTTGTTTTCATCAGAACTAATATCTAAGAGCCACCATACTCATGTTAGTTTTCTTGATTAATGCAAAAGTCGTTTTGTACAGAATATGGAATTGAAATACTACACATTTCGATCATCAGAATTTTAATGACAATTTATACCATTCTTCAAATGTAAAGACCTGGTAAATGTCAGCATTCTCTCTCGAAAGAAAACTTTATTTCGTGAAATATAAATAACAAATATAAAAAGCAAGTTTTAATGAATGAATTAATAAATAAATTAGGTAAATAAATGCTTTGCCAGCTAAAACAAGGCTATAATCAGTGTTATCTGATCAATATTTAGGGCAGCATAAAAATCATTATAAAGTTTGTAGAAGATATTTTTTACAAAATGTGTATTTATTCAATTCCAACACAATCCCACATTTTACGCGTAAAAGAAATACAGCTGTAAAACAGTGTAATAAAAGAAGACATTGCTTGTAACAATCAAATTCTTCTTTTCTCACTATGTTTTCTATCTCATTTTGCTCTTTTTTTTGTTGTTGTTGTAATTAAAACCAACTTTATTTCATCTTCTGCAACCTCTTATTGCTCATATCTTTTTGTAATTTCCATTGCCTTTAAGAAGATAAGTTTTTTGTTTGTTTGTTTTTTTTTTTAATGTGTATTTAACCAATTCCCGCATTTTGCGTGTCACAGAAAAACATCAGTGTGATAAAAGAAAAAAATGCTTGTAACAATCAATATCTTCTTTTCTCACTAAGTTTTTTTTTTTTACCTCATTTGGCTTTTTTTTTTTCTTTTTTTTTATCAGAACCAACTTTATTTTATCTTCTGCAACCTATATGATTTTGTCGTTTTGGAATGGGTTAAAGCGTTATGAGGAAAATAGAGAACACCATGAAATGGATTTTGTAACGAAAATCTTCAATGAGGAATCAAATATTTTGTATCTTCCAGATAGAAACAAGACATTTGATTGGGTAAATATTTGAAAGAAATAGTGGAAATAAGAATAATGCATTTAAACAAAACTTCCTCAATTTTTCTTCTTACACATCATCGTTTCGGGTTATTGTCAAATAATTGAATTTTCAGTTTCGTCTATCAAAAACGAACGTTTTGATTTGCCCCGCCCCCCGAAAAAAATTATAACTCCTTATATATTTTTATTTATATGTATATTTTCGCTAGATGTAATTAAATTATAAGAAATGAACAATCCATGTAAAATTCTAAGGCAATATTTCTAGATAATCAAAACGATCCTTCTTTAAGATTAATTTGTCATATGAATCTGAACCTCATTTATAGTTAATTGGAGACTAACATGTCGTTACTACAGTTTATAAAGGCTATCATATCATTATAATGATGTTAATTAATATTGTTACCTTACTGGTGATATGGATAGTAATACTGATTAAAATCACCTCTGTGATAATGACACTTTTTAATGATTAATAAACAAAAATAGATGATTAAGAAATTCTCAATGAAAATCGAAATAAATCGGGAAAAATAAATGAATAAATAAATACATAAATCAATAAATACATTAATTAATTGCTAGATAAATGAATAAATAGATAAATGAATGAATAGATAAATGAATAAATAAATGAATAAATGAATATATAAGTAAGTAAATAAATAAGTTAAGTTTTTACGCTTGAAAAAGATTTTTGGTAATGATTAAGAGAAAATATTTAGTTTTATTTTTATCTCGTTCACTCAAACAGTAACCGTGCCAGTGGATCAACTCTGCGAATAAATCTTGCCCATTTATCATTACGTTGTTGTTTGTTTATGATAATGATGGATAGTTGTAGATGTTTATATCATTTTATTCTATTCTGTCGCTACGAAAAAGGTTTGTTTTTTCATTCCTTTTTGAAGTTGATATTTGACAAGATCTAATTTGATCTTTTTCCGAATGTACTTTCCTTTTGATATTATGTTAAATTGCTATTAACTTTGTTTTGTCTTATTTTGAGTTTGTTTAAAGCAAATTTAACTTCAAGTAAAAAAGTGTCTAGGTTTAAAGTTTTGGTCACTAGCCTATAGGTATAATACATATTGATGAGGAATTACATACCTATTCAATTTCTCCCTATTAACGGTCGATGAGTCAAATAATTATTTTTACTAATATCATTTAAATAATTCATTTTCAGACCGTGTTTTATTAATTTCACGAGCCTTTTCCCAAGCTTTACGTTGTTAAATGTTCTCTGTTGTTTTAGATATTTGCTATTTTTATATTAACGCATCAAAATTTGTATATTTATACAAGTTAGGGCATATACTACATGAAATAATCTGGTTTTAAAGCATGGTTGTCGTTCACGAGTGTATTTAAAATATTTAAGATAAATCCAAGAATACCCAAAAAGAAGTTCTTCGTGAAGATACTGTAAAAGAAAATCATATTTATGGACTAATTATGTATATAATCGAGTTAGAAAAACTGTATCTTTTTTCTTGTCGAGTAATATGTTGGTATGTGGTGGCATAAAACTTACCCTAACACAATTTGTTATGTATGCAGAATTTAAGCTCCTCCCACTTTAACCTTTGCTCATCAAAGCGCTGAACATTAACATATAATTAACATGCATATCAACATTCACGGTATATGTGTCTCTAGGCAATATGTTTATAACTGTATCAGAGCTCGAGTTAGGGAAAAATACAAATTAATAGCTCATATCAAATCGCGTGGAATTTAAATATAAAAAAATACGTATACATAGACGAGATCATTAATAATCATTTTTTGCCGATACAAAATAGGACATATTCATACAATATTCACGAAATAGAAACATCCATTTTCATTACAAGATAAGACTCTTTATAAAAAATAATCTCAATTTAAGTATCGCATATATTTGAAGGTACCTAACATCAGCGAAATTATAAAATTGATCAGAGTAGCAAAGTCGTTTTAAATAAATTAATAAAAAACAAAACAAAACAATAACATACAAAATAAAGAACAAAAATAAAATAAATGAAGAACCCCCACAGTATTGAACGATAAATCTCTTCCCCTATTTTTGTTTATTTACTATTATTATTATTATCATTATTATAATGCGATAAATATATAAACATATAGTTGAATTTAAAAAAAGAAGGATAAAATTCAACGACGGAAATTGGTATTCATGACGAACGAATTTGAAATCTTATTAAGTTTATTTAGAATATAGCTAAAAAAATTAAACAAAAATAAGCAAATAAGACAATCGGAGAAAAGAGAAGACAGCTTATCATTTATATCCGTTTAGTGTAATTTGTAAAAACATACGAGGAAAAAAAACAATGGTTTCGTTTATGAACAGTATTTTTAAGTTGTTCATGGAAATCATCTGTTGAAAAGAATAGTAATTCGCACGACATTCACGAATAGAAATAATTCTACGAGTGTCTAATTATGTCAATTTAGCAGGAAAGAGAGACCTCATAATTTTGGAATAACTACTGGTATATAAATGGTTCATTATAATATATAGTTATATCTGTTTATAAAGAAAAAATACTTAATAAAGCAAAAACCTAAAATACATCTTGTAAATGTGTAAGGTCCACGAAAAGTGAACAATGTAGTAGTTCTATATAGAATGACCGATATAAGGTGACTATCCGAACATGTGTCCTTTATTAAGCCCATGAAAACATCACTCGATGACAGAATACAGTCGATATCATTTTATAAAAACAATCAACATGTCACTTTTTGTATTGCACATAACAAGATAAGTTGATGGTTTGATCTTTGATTTCTTTGTTGCGGCAAGAACTAGTATAACATTGACATTTAGTATGTTTTTATCTATCTTGAGGTATTCTGTTTCACATAGTATCACAAATCATGTGTCCATATCGTCAACCATTGACTAACAGATTGTTGTTATACTATGATTCATTAATTTTAAGTCTGTTCTTGTAAAAAGCATATGAAAGCCTGCAAAGTTTGACCAGTTTTTACAAATTGGTCAGTAGGATACCATCGAGGCCGAATAGTAAGGCATAAACTGCTAGTACACAGAGTATAGACAAAGATCGGACTTCATGTACATACAGGCTACTCATTGACTGTACTCCAGTCAATAGTAAGATTTTTATGAGAAACTTGAATAGTAAGTAGAAAAAGCTGCGGTAAGTATGCTTAGTACACCGTTCATGGTTACTAAAATAACCTAACGATTCTATTGGAATCTACCAGCTCTTTACATATCATTAATCGGTAATGGTTCATGTCCATTAGTCATTAATTCTCACTCTTAGCAGGCGATCTAGTATCGATCCTACAAAACGGTCGATGTGATAAAAGGAGGGTCTGCGCTTACATAATACAAGTAACAAGAAGAATATCTTAAAGTAGATCTAAGTCGAAACCGCATTCATTGAAGCTGGCGCTGGTTCTATCTGACGACAACATTTAGAAGTTCTGACATTCGACAGATCGCAGACTCATAATATCGATAAACCAATCGAATCGTTCAGTTTAATTGGAAGTGAATGCTGAAGTCCTACATTTATGTTTAGTATTTTTGTTGGTTTAGCGAATTACATGTCATAACTTACGACATTTAGATCGAAAACCGACGAATTTTTCCTGGGCTTAAATATGATAAACAGAGGTCGTTTGATATGTAAACGGAACTACATTGTCGGGGACAAGTTGGCGTTTGCAGAGATGCGTCAAAATGAGAGATAAACATACTTGCATATATGCTGTGATTTGAAAAAAAGCGATATGTTCCAAGAAGTTGTCGTATAAATACGGGCGGCGTGTCTTAGACAGTGTGGTCAACGTTTTTACACAAAATGGTCGCACAAGTTCAAGAAGAGGAGGAATTTTTAGTACTGTCAAACTCGTGTATTTCATGTTCTTGCAAATAATAATAAAAAGAAGAAGCAATGTTGAGAACAGTTATTACACCATTTACTGACGCCTCCGTAATTGCAGATAGTTTGTGTGACGTAACGCAAACACTGACTCAATAAGATATAGACAGACTTTCCTTTTGTATAACAATAAACATGCAGCGGTGTGCAGTTCGTGTTACAATACCCAGCAAGAAATGAATTATTCAGTCTGGTTAAACGTGGCATTAGTAAAGTAAATTTTGGGGTTTTAATCGAGGTTTTAGTTAATGTCGAATCCCAAGCTGATTCCACAACAACTGTTTGCTTTTGGATATTTTCATAAAGAATCCCTTAGCGCTGTTTGTCAAGATAATTTTGGCAACGATTGTCTGGGCGAGAAATGTTCCCGCGTAGAGAGCGAAGCACTAGCAATGTGCCAGTTCTGTAGAAGTTACTAAGGTGTGGATCATCATACGGCAACATAAACCTGTATATCTGCTCAGACGGAACATCTTAAGCCCATTCCTAGACGACAAAATTTTAGATTGGCCCAAATTGAAAGGGGTTGCAGACGACAATTTAAAATTTGTGAAATTCAAGATATGTTCAATTTTATGGGTAGAAACATTGTGGAAATGAAGAAATTGCTTTTTGGAAGCAATTTCTTCTTTCTACAATGTTTTCCCAAATGTTTCCTTTAGGGCCTCTTTATGTGCTAATGGGTTAATCAAGAGTGTCAAATTTCATTAAGTGCACGGTATGATAACCAACATTGTCCTGTTCGTTACTCTAACCAAACACCTCTGCTAAATGACACGATTCTCATCAAACCAAGGAATGGAAAATAAATTATCTTTCTCGGTTGTTTCGAGAGAAATAAAAGTTTGGAACATAATGAATTTTATGCAAGATACATTATATGTGCATTAAAACTTAATAATTTACCTTAAAAACACAGATCGACTTTTGTTTCAAATTTTTTGGAATTGCTATTGAAATAAACTATCATAAACGTGCGACAGTTTTTTTCAATTGAAATCAGTTGCGGTATATGACGTCATGTGACAACATCATGACGTATTGATGGATTATTTACTATGCCCATTGCAGAGGTGAATGGGGTAATTAGACCGGAGTGCACGAGAGTGTAGTACAACCTGTAAATCCAAATGGTGCAAACCTATTAACCCATTCCCACACAAGCCCTCCTTTTTACGCCCCTCAAGAAAAAAGCTTTGGAAAAAATTGTGAAAAATGAAAAAATTGCTTGTATCAAGCAATTTTTTCATTATCCACAATGTTTTCTATCAAAAAAAAAAAAAAAAAACAGAAAAAAATTAAAATTCCATCAACTTGAAATTGCCGTCTGCAGCTTCTTTCATTTTGGACCAGTCTAAAATTTTGTTGTGTTGGAATGGGTTAACTGCCTTAATTGCATTTATCTCGTATCTTATGTAGATAAATACTGGCTTTTACAGTAAATAATATAGTTCAAATAATCATTTTCATTGTATTTATGGCAATTATTTAACGAGCTGACGGATCGCCGCTGTCAACCAAAAGTCTATTGACCGATCAAAACAATATTTTAGAATGTTAGTGAGGTACCAACGACATGGGGTTTGGTGAATGGATTAACGGACTCACATTTGCATTACTCTCTCGCATCTAGAGCTCTGTGGCGATTTAATAAAGCAAAGAATCGACATTATTGAAGTTACCTCTTTGTATGTGTTATACCCAGGTTGACAAATACACGGAACTTTAAAAGTTTAAACCCTCAATCGATGGATCAGATACGATTGTGCTGAAAATCAAATAACTTGCCGATGATCTATTAAAAAGGAAGAAACGTTCAACTTAACGTGTCCATCCACAGTGAGGTTGGAAAAATGGCCTTGTTACAAACTCTCTACTTTCCATACATTTTCTTTTCATAACTATTTAAGTCGACGAAGCAAGTGACTGCATGTAGAAGGGTTAACACACGAGAACAAAACGACCCCAATCCTATAAGCATGAATCGTTTGTCTATTTCACAGGGCTATCTATAACTTTTGGTTTGGAAGTGGGGTTAGATCGCTCAGATAACTTTTGTAAACATTTCATGGTCCTGCTAACTTGGTTAAAAATGTGTTTTAAAAGGCTATCGTATTGCGACACTGAATCGTTTATTGACAGTCGTTGCACAGCAATTGATAATTTATTGCAATAGTGTCGGGGGCTGGACAAAACAAGCGGAATATGTAATTGAGCTATGAATGGAAAACCTTTATAAACTTAATTTTGTATCATTATCCAAATGCTAAAAAGTTTGCTGTTTCATTCGAAATTTAGATGTTCATTTGAAGTTGGTTCATTTTGGCTGGCTTCGAGATTTAATTTATCGAGAACTAGTGTTATATTTGCAAGACGGTTTATAGATGTCGTTATTTCAGACTTTGTTGTTTATTTTATCATTAAATTTATGGAACGTAAAGTTCGTGAAACAAGTTATGCAAGATACACTGTTTCCTACTTGATATTCTTCCAATTTTTTCAACCCATTACCAGAGGACAACATTTTAGACTGGAGCACATTAAAACAGATGCAGGAATCGGTTAAAGTATTGTCTACAATTACTTTTCCATTCCATCCAGTTTTCACCCTCGTCATCACAAAAATTCAAAAATGAAATTTGACTGATCCATATCTACATTGACTGGTGTACAAACCGAAAACGAAACAGTAGATTTTCATTCATTTTATCTTGTAAAAGGAAGTGCCACAATCTTAATGGTGGCCATATTTATTTCCTGAAACTTCACCGTATTCACGTTTATCAACGTTTCATAAGAATTTTAACCTATATGATTAATTACTTTTCCAAATATGGCCGTAAAAGTAAAGTTAAGTAAACGTCTACTGCACAATTACAGACAAGATAACATTTCACCATGTGTAAAAAGCGTTTTAAGTGATTTCTAGTGTAGATCTACGGATAAAACATGGCGAAATCGAATCCGCCCTCTAATCAAGATCATTTTTCCATAATTTACGGCACCCATTCATTCTTCACGACAATGAAAGCAGACGACATCTTGTTGACGTCAGATTTACGACTTTGCAACATACAAAATATGTGTTTGATGTGTAAATTTAGCTTTTCCATTGATTCCTTTTTAACACGTGATGGAGAGAGTTAATCGATTGTGTCACTCATAAACCAATAGTCATTTTTAAGATATTTTTTATGTCGATTTCTCTTCCTATTTTTTTCATATTGACTTTGTCGGGGCGGAACTATTGTGGAATCGCTTGTAGGCGAAATGACGAATTATAATGTTCTAGTAAAATTGGCTTCACCTGTTTAACCCATTACTAGACGGTAAAATTGGTCAAAAATGAAAGGAGTTGCAGACGCCAACTTAAAGCTCATGTAATTTTAGATTTTTTTGACTTTCTGGGTAGAAAACATTGAATAAAATGACGAAGTTGATTGTCACAAGTATCTTCGTCATTTAATACAATCTTTTCCAGATTGTTTTTGTTGGAGGGGGATGGGTGGGGGCGTCCAAAAGCGTCACTGTGTGGGAATGAATTAATTAACCCATGTCCATATAATCCCACTTTTTTACACGCTGACTTAACGTTGGCTGTGGCTAACATTATGACAAAGAAGGCATTGCTTCCTTTCTCACAATGTTTTCGACCCTACCTGGCTTTTATTTTTCTATTTACATGCATTTTGGCCGTCTGCAATCTTTTCGAATTTGGACCAGACTTAAATTTTGTCCTCTTGTAATTGGTTAAAAGGAAGATACTTTTGACAACGATTGCCTTTTAGTTCGGTTTTATTTATCGATAGGCTACTGCAATAGGATTTTTCATTACATAGCTGCCACTGTTCATTACAGCGAACAGCCATTACAGATCAAACGTATATAATTCTATTACAGGACCTATGACTTGGGAGTGAAATAAATTAGTTGAATATTTTTTTTTTTTATATTACATGGGTGATTTTACATTAGCGAAATAACTATGTTAATTTGCTGAAGCCTATGGTAAGACATTTATTTTACCGTGAAAAAGACGTCACATAATATAATTGCGTCATTTCGCAAACAACGTTATATGTTTCGCGGAATATCTTATATCGATAAGGTTTAGGATTTTATCGATTTATCGCAAAAATTGTGTAATACCCTGAAACGACAAACAAATTCGTGCTCACGAAATACCGAATTTATTCAATTCGTCATGTGAAATAGATAAAAACTCGCCATACCCTCGTCTTTATATGTTCATAGAAAAATCGCCTAAAAGAATTCAGTATTTAATAACCGCAATTTCTTACACGTGTCAATAATCACTTATTCTTCATTGTCATCTGATTGCATTTGATCATTTCTCATTCATTTTTTGATAACTTTTGAAATAAGTTGCCTATTGAAATTATTATCCCTTGTCATGAAGAATGATTTTTTTCCAGAATTTCATAAACATGAAAGTGCAGAAAGCACTTGAACGCTTTATTGTGGGATAATATTTTCTGATAAGTTTTTTTGACAATTCTCACTTTGAAGGGTCAGTCAGGTGAAATAGACTAAGGTCAGACTACCCATTACGAGAAAAATCTGATCTTCGCCGGTACTTCCTGTCAAACATGGAAAAACTTCGGGGATCTGCATGACAAGAGCTGATACTTTAATTCTAACAACCAACGTTATTACGCTGTGTGAGATTGTGTTTGTGTGCGTGTTTGTTTGTGTATGCGTGCGTGCGTGCGTGTTTACTTTTTTTCTCATTGTATAGAGGATCTTGTAGCCTATTAACATGTTCGTATTTACTAGTGGAACAGACCTCATGAATAATTCAGATATTTTCTTTATTTACCTGTATCATGCGAAGTACGCAAACATGAAATATCTTGAGCTTTCAGTTCCGCACGAAGATATATTTTCTGGGACAGTTGACCGATCGCGAGAGTCAATCAAAGAATACATCGACTAAAAACTATTCATATATGAGCCGGTGCGTGACATTTCCAACAATTTCGCATGTGCGTGACTCGCACACATTGAGCACCCTGCACAGCCATTCAGGGCAATTAAAACTTTCGCTAATTGTTTGGAGAAGCTTTGGGTCAGTATCTTTCTACAGAGCGCAGAGTGAAGACTCTGATCAGACTGTGCGGATGCACAGACTGATCTGAGTCTTTACTTGGCGCGCATGCGTAGTGGTTGGAAATGTCACGCACGCGCTCATATATAATTGAACTCCTACATTGGCCAAAAATTCCCCAATTTATAATGTCATAATATTTATCTCTTCTACAGTACCATGAAGGTTTTAGTTGTTTTTTTTTTGTTGTTGTTTTCTTCTTGTTGTTGTAAATGTTGTTGTGTTCAAAAAATGATAATTTTTATAATACTAATGATAATAATACTTATGATAGATATAAGAATACCAATCAACCTTTGCTGCACAAACCCGGGATTTTTAAGTCGCTTAGATTTTATGCTTAAAAAAACATTCTGATAAAAAAAGAGAGAAATTGCTTGTGACAAGCAATGTCTCCTTTTCCCACAATATTTACTGCCACAAAGGACTCGGAAAAGGGTCTACTGTCACGATCAAATTACTCATTACTTATGGAGAAGATTAAGAATTCTAAAATTCACACCACCTCGATAAATTTCAAAAAGGATTTCTAATCAGTTGCTTTTCTTAACCCTTGTCATGTTGATCCCGGAATATTCCTATATTGATAATAGCTGTGGCAGGTGTTTAGATTAAGATCGACCTGCACAGATGTGCCGTCTTATCTTATTCTACACTATCTGCTTGTTCTTTTAGTCTTGAGAGCAAATATTTGAACACAAAGTTGATCTAGATTTGACAAAAATTCACAATTTTCTGAAGAAAGGATTAACACTCAGCAGGACAAGGGTTAACCTCTATTCTTTATATTTGAAGGTAAACGAGACTTATGATGTCTCCGTCAAAATCGTGTTAAAATGTTGAGAAAATATAATCCCGAAAGTATAGAATCCACAGAATCGGTTATACTCGAGTAAATCAACGATGCATGTACAATACGAACCAGTGGTAAAGAACGCTACAGACAAATATTTCTTGTTTTATCTCTAAACAACCAATAATATCAGCGTGTATGTCATATTTATGAATATTTATTTGACATATGTAAATATCTACATATTATTATGTTGAGTGGCTCAATCTGGGCAGTATGTATATTTTCATTCAATAGCCGTTGTCATTAACTAAAAATTCGTACAAAAAATATATATATTTCATCACTTCTGTCTCTCTTGTGTAGGCCAAATAAATCAACCTTCACAGTGTGAGCTTCAACCAACAGGTGAGTTAAAAAAGAGTAAAACATTTAAAATACAGTGCAGATGTACAGACAAAGCTGTAGTTGCGATAGTTCAGACGCCAAACTTCAATTGACCAACTCTGGCCCCGCCCACTGACTCCATAGGCACCCACCATTAACTCCAACAGGAAGGTCCGTTTCGATTTTGAAGGGCGTTATTTTTCAAAATTCATGGAGCAAAAAAGTAAAGTGGTTGGTTGGCGATCTAAACGTCGTAACTACAGCTTATTTAAGCTGTACTTTCGACGTTTAGGTCGCCAAATCAACAAAAAAGGCGAACAATGTCTGAGTTGAAAACTCAGGCCCGGGCTAAATAAATCATTTGATTGGTCGTTTGATTCCTTGATTGACAGCCTCGATTGGTCAATATGTTATAAGATCTTAGATTATGCTCTTAAAGATCAAGGTAAAAGAAAACTAAAATGAAATAAAAACTGTTTTTTAAAGAAAGTAGTAAGCGAGTTTAGTCGTATAATTCATTAGTCATTCAAAATATGGAATGGCGGGATGAACTGCTATATAAATATATTTCTCTTATTCAACATTTCAAAGGAAGCAAAGTCATTTGTCATTATTCGCAAATAAAAAAGTGAGGCATGGTGTGTAAATTGTTTGATTAATTTTTAAGAACGAGCGATCTCTGTTAGGTTAAAGAATGAGAAATGTATGCTAATTGAAACCACTGTCATGTGATAAATGAGTTTACTATGTTATGCATCCTTTCAAGAGAACAATACATGTAGACTTAGGTAACACTAGTACCATTTTGAAACCATTATGTGACAAGGAAAAGAAATATTTCACATAATGATGGCAAGTTGAAAGTCCAGAAGCACCACTGTTCGACATTGTATAGCAAAATAAGAAGAAAAGAAAAGTATTTGTAACAATTGACAGACCGCCAATTCCGCCCACTTACTCCGCTAACCATGCCCGCTGACTCCTACAGGAAGTTCCTCTTCGGTACTTAACGGAGTTACTTTGCAAATTTTGTGGACAGTAGCATGTAACAAAAAAGTAAAATGGTTGGCTGACGACCTAAGCGCCGAAACAACGGTTTGAATAATTAGTAATTAGGACGTTTAAGTCGTCAAAGCTACTCAATTCCTTCACTAAATTGTCGGCAAATGTCGTAGTTCAAATTTCACTTCCGGTCAAAACGAATGATTCGATTGGCCGTTTTATTCTTTGATTGACAGCCGCGATCGGTAAATTATGCTTTCCAAATAAGACTTGCCTGAGGCACAAGCTTGAATACTTAGTCATAATATTGAAACTTTTAACAACTGTATATTAATCAATCGAATTCTGACTGCATTCGTTATTTAAAATAGAAATAAATTTGCAATACTTAAAGAGCGTCAACTAAACAGATGCGGTTTCTCAATTAAATGCAAACAGGGGCGAAGTGTCGGGTCTAGCTGGAACCCCTGTTCAAATTCTTAAATCTAATATCCGGACGTATTAATAATTTGGGGGTCAAAAGATACCATACGCTCTGTGCACTAGACTTCTGACAGTGTGTGACCATGAAGAGGAAAACAATTCCAACCTTTCAACGCCCGTCCTCGTCGGACCATAAAAATGATTTACATGTCCCCATCTCGTCTTTGAGGATTCTGAAGTCAAGTCGAAATCTCACGGTAACCGGTCGCTTCACTGGAAAGTAGGTGAAGCAGTAGGACAATATAAAGAGACGGTATTTTTACGATGGAAAGGAAATAAAACTGAACTAAAATGTAGCTAATTTGAAGTATGAGTACTCTCTCCAGTGGCATAAGGCACTTGAAGATTGTTTATTTAACAACAGTCATTAAATAAAGATAAATAGACTTCGATTGACAATCTCAAATTCCTTTCCATTGTATTGTACCTTATTTATTCCGTATTTGTCCGAAATTTGTTAAGTGACTTTTTTTTCGAGATTCAAGTAAGACTTGTAGTAATACCATCGTTGTCTTTTTCATGAATTATGTATAACTGTAAGCTATTTACACTTTTTTGAAATGGCCAAATCAGGTTCCCTTTGACTTTATCTATCGTATTGTTACCCGCTATTTTAATCGTGGAAATAGTCAAATCATCACTTTATTTATCCTAATCTGGAATTTTCTTTCGCATGTAAATAGATCAGGCTGAAAAAAGAATCGGTGAATTCTAAACCTAGTGGCCTGGAAGACAAACTATCCCGAATTTTTCAAATCCAATTATCATGTTATCTTATATATAATCATGTTATCTTATATATATTAAAAGTATTGTAGGTTCCAATACGACCGTAGATTATGGACTCTGTTTAAAAATTAACTTTATAAATGGAACTTCATTCGAGCTAATGATATGATATTTACAGCTAGTGTACGCCTGTTTATCATTTAAAATCCATTTATTTGACGCCATGATGACAAGAGATGTTAGATGTCACAGTTTTGTTACGCAATAAAACAAAGCTTAAATAAAATATGAACATGCACGTTACATATATCAAAATTTGAGTTTGTCTGCCTAGTTCCTCGGTATGTTCTTAACGACCCGGCTTTAATATGTCATACTTAAATTTCATTGACAATAAAGATTTCTAACCATCTTATTGCGAATACATTTTCGTCTTAAGATGGAACACTATAAACATTTAGATTGTATGATGTAGAAGTTCCAAAAATCCGTATAACCATATTCTGATTTAAAAGCATTAAACATGACATTACAGGCGTTCGTTTAATTGTCCGTGGTTTGTCTATAGGTACGCAGATTTGTTGTGCCAATACTCTGACGATAGTGTATACTCAAAGAGGTAAACTCAAGTGTTTGGTAATATGACCATGCATGCATGATTGTTTATGCTGTTGTTGTTGTTGCTTTTTTATTCATTTAGATAAGGGCTTAGAATTAATTTATCACATACTACCTGTGTCAGACATATACTCTAAATATTCTATCTATCTCTTAATATACAAAGTAAGTGGGGTATTTCGTGGTTTCTAAAAACTGACTTTTTGTATCACTTGAGAATCGCAACATATTATGCACACAAACACAAGAAGACTTTAATGGTACTAAATTGCTCACCTAAATGATAAACCCAATAAGAGACATAATAAGCCAATACGATGAGTCCTTAGTGAGCCTACCCAAACAGATTTTAAGGAAGTTAATGCCAAATATATGCAATACGGCTGTATCAGGAGAAGATGAAATATTATATACTTTTCTGTTACCATTGTAACCAGATCATGACTGAATTATTTCGACAGCTTTGATCTACCTTTATCAAAATAACACCCTGCAAAGTTTTAGCTTTATTTGCAAAATTATTTTGGAGGGGAATTTCTTTTGATTTAGGGCAAACAGATGGACGGACAGATTGGCTATAAGCTATCACTAACACTAACTTTGCATTTCGTGCTCAGATAAGCTAAAATCGTTGAACATATTTCAAATCATCTTATTGTTTACAAAACATTTGACAGGTCATTGCAGGAAGTTGCAAATCGATAGGTAAGTGCTCGTATTGGCACTTACAATGTTGTTGCACTAACCCGTCGAAATGAGACAAATGTTAAATTTTGCACCCATTGGAAAAGCACACATTGAGAAAAGGGGAAAAGTAGGAGCTTAACTTTTCCTCAAAGTGTTACTATTTCCTGGAACAAACAACCGTGATACCTTGCAGACCTGAAAGTAGGAACTGTTTAGAAAATATTTTTGAAAGGGTTAAAGGGGGAGAATTATGGGCGCCAGTGGAATTCTTCAATAAATTCCCAAATGAAGACGATGTATATTTAAGGAAAATATACGAGACTGAAATTGAACAAGATCATATCAGATTATCTATGGGCCGGGGCATAATATAACGCTGTCTATAGGCAGCCTGGTACATGTTGGACGGTTCCATGACGGTGTGAATTCTCTTTGAAAACTGTTTCAATGTTAAGGAGGCGGCCGCTAACTGTTCTCCTGATCTTAACCCTTATCAAATTGAATGTTGAAAATTCATGTTTTTGTAGCAGGTATAGACAAAGATCAGCCTGCACATAGGTGCAGTCTGGTCTTTGTCTATACCTACAGCTTGTCACACTTATTGTACTATATTTTAGATATGTCCTCAAAGGGTCTTGACACATCTTATGCTCAAAGCAGTGAATTCCTAGTTTTATATCTTACAGTATTTAAAGGTTCCTTTTTATCAACAAGAGGTCGTTTGTGGCGTTTTTTTTTTTTTGTGTGTGTGTGTGTGTGTGCATGTGTATGAGTGGTTTGGTGTGTTTGTATAATATGAAAGGCTTGTACCTTGGTAATTATATTAGAACTATACACTATATACATACCGTGTGGGAATTCTTACAAAGTTATGCTACTGATATTGTTTTATCTTCCTTTGATTTTGTTTATACCTTAATAGGTTTAAAATAGGATTAAGAATCATGACCTAGTCTTGTGTTCATATGTAGCAAGATATAACAAATCCGTTATTCTTAAAATTCTGCCTAAATATTTAGACCCCACATTTCCGAAAGACCCCCCCCCCCCGATTAAGATTAAACTATTTTCTGATTCACAAACCGAAGTAGCTGACGACAATTTTCAGTGGATGGAATTTTCAAAATGTGGATTTTTGGGAAGAAAACAAAGTGGATATTGAAATAATACTTCATTTCCCGCAATGCTTTCCAAAGCTGTTCTGAGGGGATGATCAGACGCTTTTTGGCGACGTCAAAACATTCGATTTCTCCAACATCAAAATATAACGTCATTTAAGCATTCCTGAATCACGAATCATTTAGATTCAACAAGTGGGTAAATATGTCCTTTTTGAACTAAACTATGCATATTCCTATTCCATGTGCATTATGTGCATTTCCATTTACATTAAATAAATGGTGATAATGATATCCTCGATAATTAGCATCAATCATTTCGGATCTTTAGTTTTGCAACTAAAACGTCGTAAATTCAGCTTGCTTGAACCGAAGGTATAAAATTTTGCCAGCCTATCGAACAAATAATGAAGGGAAAAAACTGAATATTAATGACTTACAAATTGTGATTAATATCAAACGTCTGTCTAATTTCATTGTTTTCAAAGAAAGGCCTTAATTACTCCATCCAATGTCTTCTTTTGTCGGAAATATAATGTACCGTTATGCATATATATGGCTTTGGTACTGAAATTAAACAGATGTGTCTAAAAAAAAATAGTGGTTTTAATATAAAGTATAACTTTTGTCAAACTACTTTGAAAATTCTTAAACCTTGTTACCATGCTCAATCGTATTCCATTTTAATTCACTAGAGTTATTGCAGAGGTCTAGATAAGAGGGGGTAACATCATTCTAAAGTCCTTATTTCTCAAGGAAACCCTATGTCGTGGGTACTCATTTGAATCGTCTCCCGAGACGATTCAAATGAGTACCTACAACATAGGGTTTATGATAGTATTGTTGAAAGCTGTAAATCTAAAATACAAATTACGCCCTCTATCTATAGCTCTGGTTTCATGATCATTGGTTCAGGAATTAGTAACAACTCACAAAGAAAAGTACCTAGATATGGCTGGCTGGGTACATTTAGGCTAGATCTAGTGTGTAAATAACTCCAATTAATTACCAGATTCCCTTGGCTAACAGATTATTTTAGGTTAATCACCCTTAGACGATCTGCCAATTGAAATTAATGGGGCAATGTGAAATTGGCCCAACATAATTTTAGATCCTATTTATGAGGGCGAGACTATGTTGAATGTGTATAAAATGTAATGACATCTAGCACTGCCTTGCGCTCCCCATTCAGAATGTCTTCGTAAATAAATATGTATAAACGACATGGTTGTGTCGAAATGTAACCCTAAATTCCCGCTTTATGAACAATGTGCAAGCATACTTTACAACACTCCATATTGATTACGTGAAGTGTGTTACTATAAATAGATCTGTGAGCGGTTGTAGTTTTCCGTGCTTGCATCCCAGCCACATTGCTCTTTCATAAATCATTGATCAGAATTTAGTACTTATAATCACGAACGCGAGTGAATCGGCACAGACTATTTGTGGTGGTATTCAAGTCAAGATCTGTTAGCCATGCTCAATGTAAAGGATTTGAATAAAAAACAATTCGTTTCGACATAAAATCGCCATTTGAAGAAAAAAACTCGAAATGACGTTGTTAATATTTTTTGATTCAGTGTTCGCATTTTGAGTGTATTGATCAAACGACCACATTCTTATAAATGTTCAAACTTATTTCTAATTCTAACCTTTTCCCACGAACGTCTGTGTTTCTGTTTGTTTTTGTTTTGTTTTTGTGTGTGCGTGTTTGCGTGAGGTTGTTGTTGTTTTGTTTTATTTTGGCGGGAGTGGGTAAATGGCCCGTAGACGTATCATGTATCTGTACAAATTCTCACTTTGGTAGATTTCAATTTGTCATATAATTCGTTCACGTAAATGAAAAAAATGAAAAAAATAGCAAGCAGCTTTCCGTTATTCTTACCATCATGACTATCTTTTTCTCCTGATCAATTAGTAGCTAATAAGCATTATGAAATAAAGAATATCATGTTGTAGCTGTGACGTTGGAAACGAACTGCCTAGGAACATTCTGATATTTCACGAGATCAAAAGTCAAATGAAATACCAAGGTTTCCTATGCGCCAAGAATCCAGTACAAGGTTTTGAATCAATAGTTAATTCTAGTATTCCATTCGTTATATACCTACAAATTTGGGGACAAAAAAGTTATGGCTCATGAAAATGAACCTAATAACGCTGTTTTGGCGTGACGCTATTTACCTAGAACGACATTTAGCCATACATGTATTAGACAACAAACGTTGTAAAATATGAAGGATATGATTTTCATAAGCAAAGTCGTATTTTCCTACAACACCTCCCCATGTTCTTTTCTGAGATGGGTGCCAAAGCGCGATATAGTGAGGCCGTAAAAATGGTCAACAACGTGAGATGACGTCTAGCATTCTTAAGTTTGTAACTGACCAATGTCGGCTGTCAATTAAAGAACCAATCGATCGATCAAATAGCAATTGAACTTTGAACTCCAACATTGACCAACATTAGTGTGAAGTGTTTTTAAGCTGTTGTTATGGCGTTTAGATCATATTATTTAAGGAAATGTGCGGATTATATGTGACCATACATTCTAAAATAGCATTTTTTCCGAAAAATTATGTCAATAGTACAATCGCAAAATTACACTGTAAATTGAAAGATATTGTTGTCGGTAGAAAAAAAAGGAGATAAAAGGACAAATTCTTTTTAAATGCAATTTCTTCTTTACCATGTTTGTATCTGCTAAATAACTTTCCATAATTGTAAAGCATTGCTGTATCAGAGGAAACTATTTTCTTATTCATAATCCGTAGATATTTTATCCTCAAATCTTTGTCCTCAAACCACAAAAATATGCACCCACATATTGAATCAGTCATATGGTATTTGTATTCCGGACAAGTTCCCCGTTTTTAAGCCACATCGTCATTTAGCAGACTTTGCAGTAAACAGTCAAATAGAACCAAGATACAGGTATGAACCTAAGAAATTTAGGAATATATATCACAGAGCAAAAGTGAATATTTTTAGACTGTACACCACAGAAAACATAGTTCAAGACTTTCAAAAAACGAATATGCATTTCAGATATCCCAAAGTATTAATCTGAAGTAAGAAAAACTATTTCAATGGTCAAGTGTAATAATTCTTTATTGCTGAATGCAGATACATTCCGCTTTTTCTTTCAGTTTATACACATTTTTTTCGAATTTAGCAAATCTATTATAATCATATATTAACTTTGACATTTTAAATCAACTTCAATTACTTTATTCAATTATGTATTATGATTTTGGAACATGATTCAAAAGCTCACAACAAAAAAAGTCGTACTCAAGAATGTGAAGAACGCATTTCTCTGCATCAATACTCTTTTCTACAATTTACAAACAGTCGTTACAGTTGTCGAATCTTTTATATCTTTGTTTTTACCCCGAATTCTCGAATTTCCATGGAAAAAAGACACGTAGTGACTTTCAATGTAGTCATCCTTTTCTGTTCTTCTTTACTTAATACTCTCGTACAACTGATGTTTATAAAGTTCATTAAACCGCGGTTGCTGAAAATTGCAGAATATTTACTCCCCTTAAAACTATACTTGATCAAATTTATGAAGATGTATGAGAAATAGGAACAGATATCAAAAAATATATTTTAAGAAACTTCTGCCATTTTACTCTCGTCTCCGCTCTAATATATAGTGAATTAATGCAAGTCTTGGATTGAAACATAAAATATATTTTCGAGTATAATGAATAGTGTGTGATAGAAGTATAAAGTAAAAAATAAATAGGTTTATAAGTTAAGGGTATTTTCTACCTCTTGTCGGATATTGTGTTACTGTTGAAAGACGGGATGAGACAGAGAAAGATTTATTTGTGGCTTTTGTGGTCGTCATTTAGCTTTGAGAACTTTCGCTCCTTTTTGTATTGTTATTTATGCGTATGACTGGTGTTAGCTTGCTAAAATATTCTTCATCCATGAAACCTTTCGTTGAATGAAAATGATAATAAGATTTTGATAGGATTTATGACTTTAACCATACTGTTCGGGAAGGAGAATAATGGTACTTGATGTAGAACTTTTAGTTTGTTATTTCATTTTTTTTTCTTCTTTATTCCAGGGTACAAAACGGTTTGAATAGTTAGAAATTTTAATTTAAATCGAACACTGTACATGCTTTTCCACTGGATGTAATTATTTATTTAGATGATAACAGAAAGATAACAGAAAGAAAATGTAGAAAAAATATTAATGTTTTAAACCATTTTCACCCAATGACGCGTTTGGACGCACCTCAAATAAAGGGTTTCGAAAAATTTAGGGAAAATGAAGAAATTGCTTGTGACAAGCAATATCTTGATTTTCCACAACGATTTCTATCCCAACAGACAAAGTCTTCTTGTTTAAATTTCGTCAACTTAAAATAGTCGTCTGCAACTTCTTTCAATTTGAACCAGTCTAAAAAATTGTCATGTTTGAATGGGTTATATGCAATCGTATCCGGCCACCAACAACGTGTAACGTCCGTGTAAATGGAATATACGATGAAACCAGTGTTCATGCATCTCTTTTCCGTTTTTCTTTCTATTAAATAGCTACATTTGCCATTATTATAATCATCATTATTATCTTTGATATAATTTTGGACATCAAAATTCACCAGCCTCACTCATTCTTTATATGAATTTTATATTATGCCAGACTGTTTTGGTAGACGTAATTTTTCACAATACTATGTTTGCTAATTTATCTAATTATCAAAAAATAATTTGATTTTAGTTTCGTCCACTAAGATTCAAGTGTTTAGATTGACTGATTATTATATCTATTTTTTCTAATATGTTCATTTTCAGCAGCATTTGTTTGTGTGTGTGCTTACGCAAAAAATAAATATGTGAAATTTCATTCAAAACTAGTAAAATATTTACTTTGTTTGCTTGATTGCATAAAATTGAAATTAAGAGAATATTGCTTTGTTTTCATTCAGGTATGGTTCTTAAAAACCTAATCACACTAATATATGAAACCGCTTCGCTTATTCATACAGCGTGATTAAGTTTTAGGTTCATAACTCAATGAAAACATTTTTTTTCTCTTCATTTCCTAACATTTGTACGTGCGAAGCTGACTGGCAATGCGTAATTTACTAACCTATGAACAAAATTAATGTTTTTAATGAAGTATCAATCCAAATTTCTAATCGTAATAACAAAATTTCACTCTATTTTTCGCCTTCTTGATAATCACAGATTTATATTATTAGTTTATTTATTTACATGTAAACATCCTTATGTATTAAATGTTTATTTGATATTTTGTGGGAAACTCTTATAAATATTTTCTATTCAATTATCTCTAGTAACTAAACAATAGTAATAAAATAGAAAAAATAAAATCCTGATTCTTTTTTCCCTTTTCATGAAAATGAAATTAGCCCTCGCGCTATAGTTCATTATTACATTCGGTTTTGCTTGAAATTTACCTAAAATAATTCGAGAAAAAGTATCAGCGTATTTTATCGGCACAAAACAGGATAATCACGCAGATGCAAATTTTTGAAATTGTTCGGAAAATAACAACTTGGATGAAAAGATGTTTGAATCAGAAAAAAATGTAACTCTTTTCCTTGTATTGTTCGTTGAATTTTCCCATTCTTCTTTGCATTGGACTATTTGAATAATTAAATTGTACTCGAAAATAAATCATATTCATTATTACCAGCATTGGTGATCTATGCTCAGATACAAATTAGACATTATTTCCTCCGTTTCTATCGAAATTTTTTCCATTCGTTTCATTAAAATTATTTCCCCTTTTTTGTATTTGACAATATAATGTCTTCCCATTCAGCGTTACTTTGTTTTAAATTTTCTCGCTAAAGTAATACTAAATAACGAAAAATCGTTGAGGCGAAAATCTAAAAAGCAACATATATCAAACAGAATTGTAGATATTTTTTCCAGTTCGCTAATTTTAACGACTTTTAAGATGTGAAATAATGCGATGTAGAGATCAGTAATTCTCTATTGCACATACGGTTTCGTGACAATTTAATTTGTGAGTTAGGTATGGCATATAAGATTTACTCGCTAGGTGTTTCTTTTTTTCTTGCAATATCCTTTATTATCTAGAAACATTTGAAAATCAAATCACCAATTAAAAAGAATAAGGAAAATTGATAAAAATAATTCTGTTTGTAAGAAATATCTTAAACATTTTGTTTTTCGTGTATTATATCTCTTTAATTGCATTTAAAAGGTTTCTTTTCCACACCTGTGAAATTTGAATAATATATCACACTTCCGTAGTCGGCAGTCGTTTAAAGATTTCGTGATAAATAATTATCCTGAAAAACTAAATAACTTCATAAATATAGAATGGCCCCGTTTTTACCCCTAAATAAGTATTCTAATGAATAACTTTTACGAACTCTGAACGACTCGTTTTCTTTCTTTCCTTTCTTTTAATTATTTGAACGTATTTTGTTTCCAAAAGATTTGATGTCCTAGCGATCAGTCGAAATGAACATGCTATGCTGTTTAAATGGAGAGTATAAGTACTACTGAATAGATAGAACAAAAATGGCATAAAAACCTTGCAATGATGTTATAAAAAAGAGTTTTGTAATGAACAATTCTGATAATATTGAACTTGAACTGCTATAAAAACAGAAAAAGTATAACAATGTACACAAAAATATACAAAACAAATTAAAATAAAATACACCCCGCCCCTAGAAAAAAGAGAGATAAAAATAAAAATAATAATAGAAAAAAATCTCCAGGGTATTGCTACTTTTGGCCTCCACATTAATAATCTAAGACTTAGTAATTTGCAAATTTTAAACTTAATTTCACAACTCTGACGGAAAGAAAGAAAGTTAAAAGATGCAAATGCCTGTATGATTGGATTTCTTTTAAATAATGTCTGTTCGAAGGCATATAATATCTCAAAAAGTGGTTTCATATCTGATTACTGTATTCAACGGAAAAAAAATAGGTTATGTCGATTTTTTGTCTGTTCCGTGGTCAGTTCTACTAATGAAACAAAAATGTAATATCTAAATAAAAAAAGCTCCATCTGACCAACTTCTATAGAGTAATAACAGACTAAATCAACCCTTGTCGCATTATGTGAAATGATAACTAAGTAGCAGAGGTAAATACCAGACGCAATGCATATAGAATTGTGTCCAATGTTGTCTGTGAATGGAGGAAAAAATTGGTTTCACCCCGAGAGCAAAGTTTGTTTAATTGCTCTACTCTATCCACTACACGGCCTATGTATTTTTTATAGGAATTTCAGAGTTAGAGCAAGAAAATAAAGTTTAATGATGCTACTACTACATACCAGGTAACTGTCTCATCCATGGATATGGGTTGTTCATCATGCCGTTACAATGTTGAGGCAATGGCGGGCTTCCATTCATGGTATTATGTGATGAAATATCCGTTGGCGATAGCCCGTGATGTATATTATTATTTATATGATTATATGTATGTTCATGGGGTGAGAAATTATTAGGGGGCGGTGTTGGAATACAACTGTCCTCCGATTTCACGTTTCCGAGTCTGTCTGCATTAAATCTATCCTCATGGAACGGACCCCCTAAACCCGGGGGTGAACAAGTGTTTGTATTTACATTTACATTAACATTGCACGAACTCATGTAACTATTTGGATTTTGGTATACATATCCGTTCATATTACCACAATACGGATTTGAAGTCTGTTTGCTTTGTAAATTCACTAATCTATTATGTCCCGGGTTTTCCAGTCTGTCGAAACTTTGTTGAAATCCATGGAAACTATTCATCCCAAAGGAATTGTGATTGTCATTTTCGTAGCACATATTTGGTGGGGTCGAATGAAAATTATTTTCCAAGGATTTACCCTCGTTTCCAAAATAAATGTCCGTCTGTCCGCCGTTTATCGACGGTACGTGCGCCGGCACGACGCTCCCGTAGTATGTATTCATTATTAAAACAAGTCCTATGACACACTTTTTAATTAGGCAACAAAACACTCTATCAAATGGATGCAACCGATATATGGATATCTACATACAACTTACTGTGTAACTTCATATTTAGTCTTCAATCAACTTCAAACAACGTCCAATGAGAATCCAGTAGCTGATCACGTGACTCCAAAAAATACACACTTCAGTATTATTCGAACGATATGCTGCTTAATTTAATATATTTATGACAAGTTTGACAGTTATTCTTTATGACATCTGTCCTTATTTTTCCGCTGGATCAATAATTTCTCCGAAAGAGTATGTTTCGCCGAAAAAAAGTCGAAGTTCACCGTTATTTGACCAGGTGAGTGGATTTTTTACGAATGCGAGAGTATTTTCCGAATACGAGCTATTAAATGAATTGTTATGTATTGCAGTCGACTTTGAGATTATTCAAGTGTGACGCCCTGCCCATTTACAATATACCGTCAAAATTGAAACGAATTTAACCATCAAAAATACTGATAATTACATGTTCTAAGGCTATCTTCAACACGTTTCAAGGTTAAAACCTTGTTTCTTATCTCGCGTTATCTATTGTTTAACGACGTTTAATAGAGATTATCAAACGTGCAATATTTTACAAGCGTTGTTGACGTAAGTTAAACATCAACTTTTTACAGAGTTTATTTTATCTTTTATTGTTTTACTTTTACGGTCAGATTATATCCATTCTATAATACGGCTCATTTAGAAACTTAAAACTCACCGGAAGAATTTATTTCTCAGAAATCAAAAGCAAACACACACACACAAAAAAATAGAAAAGGAGTGGAGCATATTGGGAAGACAGATAATAGCAACTATTGCAAGAATTGAACAGAAAAAGAGACAAAACAAACTTAAAAAAAAAAAATATATATATAAAACCTTGGAAATAGATAGTAAAAATAAAGTAAAGTGGTAATGGTAGAAGTATTGTCCAACATTATTACACCAATAAACAACTTTTCAATAAAAAATGAAAATAAAGCAACGATCAAGTTTGCTTGATTTGAAATATTAGTCAAAATAAGTTTGAAAATAAGTCGATAGAATGATTGCGAATAGAAATGTTCTAACTACACTTAGTTTTATCCACTCTGTTTAAATTCGTGTTATATATTAAGTGCGTAAAATGTCGAAAATGAGTAGGAAGTAATTCCAAATTGTGTGTATTCGTTCTGTAGAATGGGCTTATCTGTCAGACAGTTTACTTATCATATTCTTCTTTTTATTTCATTTTTTTCTGTAAATTACATGTGTATG
The DNA here is from genome assembly GCA_946902895.1 of Fragum fragum. NCBI lineage: Eukaryota > Metazoa > Mollusca > Bivalvia > Cardiida > Cardiidae > Fragum > Fragum fragum. The sequence continues at coordinate 39,644,928 of OX336372.1, forward strand.
GCAGACTGACCGATACAAATTCGAATCGTTCAAATGCATTTAATTTCAACTCATTATGATGGTGGAATTTTTATATATTAATTCTTTAAGATGAAAATGACTTGTCATAATTTGTCGTTTTATATCATTATTTATTAATTGAAAAGATACACGACGACTGCGAGGAACCAAATGCACTTTATTTTCTTTCTCTGTAAAATCATTGGAAGAAAGTTGTTCATACACACTTGATTTAACCCATTCCAAAACAGCAAAATTTTAGACTGCTCCAAATTCAAAGAAGCTGCAGACGACAATTTCAAGTTGATTGAATTTTGAATGTTTTCGTCTTTTTGGATAGAAAACATTGTGGATAATGAAGAAATTGCTTGATACAAGCAATTTCTTCATTTTCCACAATGTTTTCCAATTTTTTTTCTTGAAGGGCGTAAAAAGGAGGGATTGAGTTGCAATGGGTTAACTGAACTGATATCAAACCTACGAGTTTAAAGAAATTTGCAAGAACAACGTTTTGTTGTACATAAATTTGGGAGTTATAAGTTATCAAAAATTGAGTTTATTTGGGGAATTTTATTCTTGGAACTAAAAGACTATGATTAATGTTCGATTGATCATGTTCAAAGATATATAAACGGACATAAAATACTTAGAAAATATCCAAATTTTTCAATCACTCTACATATTGTTTTGGGCTATGAACTCAACCCATTTCTCAAATGACATAATTCGAGGTTGATCTAAATTGAAAGCGATTGCAGACGACAAAACAAAGTTAGTTTGAATTGAAAATAAGGGCCATATGAGATACAAATCATTGTGGTGAAAGAGGAAATTGTGTGTAAAAAACACTTTCTTCTTTCTCACAATGTTTTCCAAATGTATATTTCTAAAATAAATGCGGGATAGCGTAGTAACAGATTAATCATAATCATTGATTTCGATGTATATAATTTCTAAAATGTATCAAAAGATGTTATAAACGCGCTTTTTTTCAAAATGTAATAAATTTTGATTCTTAAAATTTGTGCGAGCATTTCAAAATATGCTTTTGTATTACAACAGGATGAGGTATTTGCAGCCAGTGGAGAATTATTCTGTATTAAAAGTTCTCAAACGATCTAAATGTTTTTACAAAAATTGTGTCAGCTGACTGAAAAAAATATTCATAATTTCTTATGAGGAAAAACTTTACGAAGTGAGAGATTGAAAAAAGCGACTACGGACGTTTACAACTTAAGTCGTAAATTATCAATTCAATCGGTGCTTATCTTTGATTACAGTTGTAAAACCTACTTCTAATACAATTACACTCTTTATCATTCCATCTTATTTAAGATGCGAGCATTGGACAGCAAAGACCTCGCCGCCGGTCATCGTGATACAAGTGATCTTGACTACTACTGTAATTATGTTGTAGTGGACATAAGGGAGCTGGTAGGGGACAATACTGACCCTTGATTTACACTGATCAAACAGCTATCTTCTTTGATCTCTGTATAGATAGAGAGGACGTGTTATGTAAAGGCTGTCCTATCACCCCTGATAAGTTCCTTGAAGGGCTATGAAGATTTATTGGAGGGAAAGTAGGCGGCGCGATCTGACAAGGGGTACTGCTATCGCGCTTGTGTGGTAGTTCTTCCACAAAAGGAAACAGAAACCAAAAATAAAATAATAAATGAAAATAAAATGCACAAAAGAGAGATAGCAAATTGAAAGATGTACTATTTTCATATTGAATGTGTTTAGAAAAATTAAATACACACGCACACACTTGCACACAGAACCTCAGCGATCATTTCAAGATTTTCGGCGCACATATAAAAAAAATGACAAAAATATTCATACCACACATTAAAATTAAAGAGAATAAACAAAAAAAAAGTCGAAATGTTGGCTCTACAGAAATATCCCCCTTAACGAAGAAACCTTTTGATAAGTTCACTTTTAACATAACAAATATAAAACCTGTGACCCTTTCCTGTTTTGCAAAATTTTAGACCAGTCCAAATTCAAAGGCTTTGCAGATGAAAATTTTAATTTCATTTAACAGGAAAAATAACCGTTCAGTAGGGTAGAAAATAATGCGGAAAAATAAGAAATTGCTTGGTATAAGCAATTTCTTCTTTTTCCACAATGTTTTCTCAAGTATAAAATCACAGTGACGCAAAAAATCGGCTTTGTACAGGAAAAGGTTAAAACGAGGGTGTGAAGAAAGAAAAACAAGAGATATAAAGAACTGTTGTTCCTTTTCCAATATTTTTTCCTTTCTCACAATGAAATATTTAGATATGATTTATAAATACCCAGAACTGTAACGTTGTTTCTGAAACTTATTCCAATGAAATTTAATAATAACACGTATTTCCTCTCGCCAGTAAATTAAAACAAGACGAAACTGCTTTTCAAAATTTCTAAAAAGCTGTTGTACGTTTTTAATACAATGCGATAAATAACAAAATATAAATGATAAAATAATAAATATTTCTACCACATGAAAACCAAGTAGCCCCCTAGCTAATTTTGAGCTTATGTTTACCATAACCTATATACATTTGTCACGTCTGAAATCAAGTCTTGAAAAATCTTTAGTACTGAATTTTTTTAAAGTCATACAGTCGTCATAATGAAATACAGCTACAATAAATTTTTATTTCAAATATTCGCTCCTATCCCAGGTTAAAAAGGGCAAAGAACTGACTGTTCCTATCTCTAAATTGGCTATTCTTAAATGATAAAATTGTTTAATGGAAAAATTCTAAAGTATTGCGTAAGTGAATTTGCAATTTGTTCAGTTTGTTATAAGCGTAAATCTTTGAAAACTTTCCCTGGCTTTTGCGGAATTCATGACGTTTCATCACGCATTTATTTCGAAGTCAACAGTTTCTTCAACCAATACTAGCTCAGATATCTTTTCTACTCGGTTTCAATCATTGCGGACTTTTTTGCTGTCAATTTTTTATTTTATTTTATTTTTTTTTAAAGCTTGGAATAATAATTCAGAATTATCAGACTTTTTATTTGGAATTACGCTCAGGTAGAAAAAAGTAAAGACGTTTCGGAAAATAACAAGAATGTTCTATACAAAATCTTGCTCATTTAAAAGTATTCTTTTAACCTTTTCCTCACAATCCCGCTTTTTAGGCCTTTTTAAGGATAAGATGCGTTTAGGAAAACATTGTTGAAAATAAAGAAATTGTCTGATAAAAACAATTTCTTTATTATCCACAATATTTTTGCCTCAAAAGACAAAATCTTATAAAAAATCAACAACTTAAATTGTCGTCTGCAGTTTCTTTGAATTTGGACCAGATTAAAAAAAATGTCAGGCAGTGGGTTAACCATTTTCTGTACAACCGCTGGTTTTTACGTCAATGTGATTTTATACTTGAGAAAACAATGTTGGAAAGGAAGAAATTGCTTGTAACAAGCATTTCCTTCTTTTTCCACAATATTTTCTATCCTACTGAATGGTTATTTTTCAAATTAAATCCACTATAAATTTTTGTCTGCAAAACCTTTGAAATTTTGACAGGTCTAAAAAAGTTTAAAACAGGAAAAGGTTTAGCAATTAATTTTCTTTGTTACATCGTATACTAGTTTGTCTAGAACGACAACGACTTCTGATTTGATGGTGAGGTCCTTATTCTTCCTATTTCTGCTGTCAAATTGTCGCCTTACTTGAAAGTTTGAAGAACATTTGGCGGTACTTTATTTTGACAAGTACGGTCGAAATTTTCAAACAGTTTGAACAATTTATGGTCCCTAACCTATTCAACTTGTCCTTCAATTCTCGAAATTTACGACCACGAAATACGGCGGATTTCATTAGTTATGAAGGGCTCACGGCAGCCTGTTTCAGTTTTTTGATAAAACGATATTCCAAGTAATCAAAATCAAGTTTGTACATTTTTTTTATCTAACACAATATTTAATACAACAACGTTTATCTATTTGAAAATATTATTTTTAAATGAATCAGATTATTATGGAATCAAATGAAATAATCCCATTACCAGACGGCAACATTTTAGACTAGCCAAAATAGAAAGAAGTTGCAGACGACAATTTAAAAAAAATCGAATTTCGGATTTTTTTCAACTTCTTCATTTCTTACAATCTTTTTCAAAGTTTTTTTCCCTTTGGGGCGTCTAAAAGCGTCACTGGGTGGGAATGGGCCAAAGACACCCTAGTAGTTACAATAAGGAAAAAAAGGAAAAACAAACAAATACTGATAATTATATTAATGATAATGAATAGATCGATGAAAGTCTTACTCTAAAACTTTTCCCTTAGTTACGACAAAAGGCCGTTTTTTTGAAAATAAATGTATTTCTAATTTACGCGGTTTTAGATAGACGTTTGCGTGGTCAAATGAAAATAAGTCAATTCATTATTTAGTCCAATAAATTAATGGTAATAGATTTGGAAAGCAATAATTATGATAAAACGTGTTCTAATAGATATATAGATGGATTAACGTATAAATGTCTGATTATTGCTATACCTCTCTCCAAAGAAAGCTTCGGAAAATATTGTGGAAGACGAAGATGTTTTACGAACAATTTCTTCATTATCCGAAATGTTTTCTATCCCTTAATAGAGATTAAAAAAAAAAGAAATAATAATAATTATCATCGACTAAAAATTATCGTCTGAAACTTTCTTTGAGTATGGACCAGTTAATGTTAATGTTGGTTAACCAATTACAAGAAGGCACAATTTTAAACTGGCCCAAATTGAAAGCAGTTGCAAACGACATCTTAAAGCTTGTGAGATTTTGGACTTTTTTCAACTTTCTGGGTAGAAAATATTGTGTAAAATGAAGAAATTGCTTGTTGCAAGCAATTTCTTCATCTTCCACAATGTTTTCCCAATTGTTTATCTTGGGGCGTCAAAAATCGTCATTGTATGGGAATGGGTTAATGTACAAAAACAGTTGTAACTTTGTCAGTTTTTATAAGATAATGACATTTTTTCACTTTTGTGAATCAGAATAATAGTTTAATCCACATCTTGAAAAAAAATAAAGGATAAAGTAAACAATTAGATCAATAAAATTAAATTAATAACATACAAATACAATATTCAAAATCAGTCATCTCTAAGTTTAGAGTTGATGTATCATGACCTCAAATCAAACAATCAATCGACCAATCAAATCAAACTTTTTGGTTGGAAGTGAAATCTGAACTCCGGCATAGGCCTACAGTTTTGTAAAGCATTTTTCATAATGTGGCGACGCAAATGTAGCTACAACTTATTCAAGATGTAGTAAGGTAGATATGCAACTATTTCATTTCGTTGTGCCTGAAATAAATGTAGGAGTTCAAAGCTCTCTTTCGGTCTAATTGAGTTGATCGGTCATTTTTTTATATCGGATCATACCAGAGCACTAAATGCTGACCAGGTCCATATTTCCACTTTCGGTAGATTATAAGGTTTGTTTTTTTAGACAATTTAAGCAGATGATTTTGCTTGATAAAAGCAATTTCGCCATTTTCAACAATGTTTTCCAAAGTTTTTTTATTACTATTTTTTCATTGAAGTACGAACCTAGATGCTTAATCGCACTGAATGAATACGCGAAATTGACTCATACACTAGTATGATTAAATTTTCATGTTCATACTTCAATTAAAAAAAAAACCAAACAAACAAACAAAACCTATTCACTTCATTTCTTATAACTTATTGCCATCAAGGAAAACGACGCTATTATTTTACTTGTTTAGAGTAAAATCTTCACTGTTTGGGAGCAAGCATACAAAACAGTTGCGTCATCAAAATTTTGTTCATGGAAGGATGAAACAAAACACCCAATCAAAACCTTTGAAACTTGATAGACGAAACTAAAATTAAATTGTTTGCGTGTATTTGAATTCTCGACCTTCTTTATGGTTTATACATAAATCAATTTATGCAATAATTAGTAAAACTAATATTCAAAACCTCGAGAACGATGTGATCCAACTAAATAAGGCGATTTTGTGCAACGGATGAGGCATATTTGCTTTTTTAAGGTCTTAAGGTAAAAATAATGAAATCTCCATTTTTGTCAAGATCAGTGGACCAGCTGAACGACCAGAAAACTCAAATGTTTGCAAGTGGTTCTTCGTTGCCAAAGTTTTCGCTCGCGTCTGTAAGGGTGTCATTTCTTTAAGGCTAGAAATGGACAGAACTATAAAAAAAAACACTGCTATGGGGACATATTTTCATCATACCCTGAAAAGAAATTAATGACATTGGCCCGATTTTTTTCTATTCGAAAGTCAGCATGTGACATGTAGTAATGTGTAAAATTTCTCATTTCAAGAAAATCTTGATACGTTAAAAAGGGCTTACAAACATCCTTAATTTCGTAAAACTAAAATTTGCAAATACTCATTATATGATATAAACCAGATCTCTTTCAGTAAACGATAGACTTTGTACAATTTCCTGACGATAATTGAAGACTAGTTATTAATCAATATTACAATACATCAATAGACCCTCCGACGAATCGATCCAACGATCAATCAATCAATCAATTAGTCAATCAATCCATCTATACTCTTTAACTACCACCGACCCAACCATCCAGGCACTCTCTAATTCGCCCATTAATATCCCCTCCCCCCTCCCTCCATTCCCCCTTCCCTTCCACCTCCATTACTCCCTCCATCCATCCATCCATCCGTCCCACCATCCATCCATCCATCAATCCATCCATCTATCCATTTACCCGTCCATCGATCAAACCATCCAACCACCCGTCCGTTCCTCCGTCCGTCCATCCATCCATCCATCCATTAATCAATCCATCCAACTATTGTGGTAATAGAAGAAATTGCTTGTTACGAGCAATTTCTTCTTTTTCTATAATGTTTTCTCAATTATAAAATCATGGGGACGTAAAAACCAGGGATTTAACAGGAAAAGGTTTTGAGCGTATAAATATAGCGAGGAAATATAACTATTCCGAAAAGAAAATGCGACTAAGCAATTTCTACTTTTAAATGGGCTTTTCCCTTAACATTTTTCCCTCTTTTCAGTCAACGAATTATATTATGATACCTTCTTTACTTTTTAATATTTTGTCTGTCAATAATCTAGATAATAACTTAATAACAAAAAAAAGATCACCCGGAGATAGGTTAGCTGACATGGTTCAGATTTATAGAACCGCTTCTAGCGGTTTTCACTAATTTTCGGAAAAAAATATTGCCTCGTCTATATATTAATCACCGTTGAAATAAAACCCTAGCGGTTTGCCCTTTAAAGCCATAAATCAATTAAAGCTATGCTAGAAATGTGGAATATTTTCACGGAACAAATCATTGATCATGAATTGTTGCTTTTTGTCAATTTTCATCAATTCATACACGCATTTGTTGATTATTGTTTTGCCTTTCCCTATTTTTAGTTCCTTTTCCTCTTGAAAAGAATACGCGTTTGAATGTGCTCTTATCTACAGTTTTAGAATTTTCAGGGGATAGGCAGGGGCCTGTTTCTGGGTCCGGGTGTCTGCGTAGATAACATACAAATATGAACGCTTATAATGACGTACGGCACGAGAGTGAAATAAACAATTTCACTAATTCATATTACATGGGTCGTATAACACTGGTGCAGTAACTATGGAAATGATGGGAGTCCATATGGCAACACCTTTCGTTACATACTGTGAACATGATGTAATGACGCATTTAATGACATCATTTTCCAATTGGCGTTATATAATTCGGAGATTTTCAATAGATAATTTCAGAAATTCCATTGTATTATCTCGAAGGCTTAGGTCATATTATTAACAGACAACCGTACTCTTATTTATGTAATACCAATTTTCTTTAGACTCGTCACATAAAACAGATAAAAACTTGACAAAAACCCCTGTTTGTATGATAATAAATAAGTCGCTATTTCCTGACCACCCATCAAAAATCCTACCTACACTGTTCCTTTCCTTTCATTGTAGTCACTCGAGCAGTTTCTAAGAAAAATATGTTTATTGTATTGTCAATCGTGGAAATCAAACATTGTACCTCCGTAAATTGTACCTCCGTAAATGGTTAAGAGATGCTTTCCCACGCTAAGCATTTTTTTTATTATTTCCAGCTATACAATCTCACCTTACTAAATTGGCGAAATATAAATGTCGTGTACGAAGCGATATAGTAAAAATGTGTGATGGGGCTTCTTTGGTGTTGGCTTAATACAGTCATTTTCGTATAGCCCATAGCGGACCTAAACCTCGTAACTAAAGCTTGAATACGATGTTTTGGTCGCCAGCTGATTTATAATATATTAGGTCTGCGTTGATCCAGGATACGTGTATTCTGATTGGTAAAAATTTTGATCTCAAAGCCCAAAGAAAAAAAGTGTCTCAAACTATCAAAATAGTTCTTACTACATCTTTTTATGGCACATGCACCTTGATAATAACAAATTTTAAAGAACAAGAGATAATTTATTTTTGTCATTGAGAAACAAACTAATCCAACATCAAAAGAAAGAAGAAATGTCGCAAAAAGAGAGAATATAATATGTGTTTTGTTTTGGTTCTTTACAGCATGATATTTTCTTGTATAATTAAAGAGTAGGATTTATACTATAAACATATTTCTAGATTATTACATGTACGATTTGTTTACTTGTCTATCCTAAAATGAGCTTATTACGAAATGTAGTTGACAAGACGCGTATATTGTAAATCAAAGTGCATATACAACATTTGAATGTCAATGTTGGGCAATCGATTAATATAAAAATCTTAATTTCACTTAATAGTTCATACATATAGTCAGTTGTCACAAAAATAGTTTAAAGTGAGTTAAGACAGGTGATTCTCAATCCAACTTTTCATTTTATTGTGAGCAGCTTTCAAGAAAGATTAGTAAAATAAGACGTATATGTTTCTTCTACACATAAATAACACCCTCTGACCTGACAGCGTACCTTGTTTTATAGAATTGTGGGAAGAATTTTCTGACAATCATATTTTGTCGGCAACAACAGTTTGGGCAAATTGATAAATGGATTCCGTCGAGCTGCTAGCAGGACCAGCGGCGATGAGGCCATATATTATAGAGTGAAAATGAGTGGATTTCGGCCGCCCGTGAACTAGAACTATCCATGATTGGACTTGCTGTCTTTGATATACTGATATGGCTTTTCTTTCGAAAGCAAAGAACTGTTGAAAGAATTATCAAAAGCCCATGCGCAGGAAATCAAACAATTGTTCTATAAATCCATTGAATAGCATATGGGTTAAGAACAACAGGATAAAAACACCAATATATCTCGTAATTTATTTTCCTAAAAATAAGTATAAGATCTTATTTTCGTTGAGTCAATCAGTTTTCCTGCTTTCTGATTGGCTAAAATTCGTTTCATTACTCAACATATCAAAGAAAATACGAACGGAACTATTTCGTGTGCTTGCACACAAAGAAGGTCAATGATTTATTTCCAAATTCTTATTTTTTACCTATTTTGAAACATTAATATTATATGTTAAGAAATGAAGAGATTGCTTTCGTTTTCATTAGGTTATAAAACTAAAATCATAATTACGCGTTTGCGGCTTCATACATGTGGTGCGAATAGGTTTTTGTTAGTTTACTATCTCAATGAAAATAACAACAACAACAACATTTTATTTAATGTTTTCCGGTGCATTATCGAAATTGCTCAGTAGATTATCACTCGATAATTTCACCTAAATACACTGAAATATCAAAATGATAATCTCACTGTTTTTGGTAGATCTAACCTTGCTATCGTTCACTGCTACTGAACGTTATCTCCGCGGGGCCAAAGACACTGATGACGTCATCAGGTTTCATTGTAATTCATGTGCGAAATAACTCTGAATCTTAAAGCTTTGAAAAAATAAAATTACTCCTAAACGGTCTGATAGACTAGTACAAGGAATTCGTACAGCAAATGGAAAAGACGTTCTATTGAAATTGTTAAACTTGCATTACCGCTCCAAGCTCCTTAAAGGAAAACATGCAACTGTACTGATAGAAATAGCTCAATGTGATAGAACTTGTTAAAAACAAAATGTCCGGTTGTGTCAACAATTTTAAGTTTATGTCCCCCCCCCCTTCCCTGGTAGATAACATTGAGGAAGGTGAAGAAATTGCTTATTCAATCAATTTCTTCATTTCCCAATGTTTTCCCATTTTTTTTTATTTTTTTTTTCTCGATGGGCGTCAAAAGGCACCATTGTGCGGTAATGGGTTAAAGCCAGTTGTCAACGACCCGTGTTCTTTAATCTCTAGAGCCATTTTAAACAGTAATTAGAAGGCAACTTATTTATTTCTGGGTTATTTCTGACAATGCCCCTTAATATAAGAACAATGGCGATTCGATGTTAAGGGCGCAACTGGCTTCTTGGCGAGAAAGCTATACAGGAGTAAGAAAGAAAATTGTAAGAAAATTATTATTGCTTACTGTTCCATCATTTGTTTAACCTTTTATTGAACTAACAGATAGACATGGAGATGGAAATTGATTTACTAATGTAGTAATTTACTAAGTAATATATTAGCAATGAATAAGTAATCACTTATTTGGGCTTACATTAGCTGGTAAAAACAATATATGTTTTAAACAGAAGGATAATTTAGAATCTTCACACTAAATCCGACTTTCCAATTAATATACGATTTTTACTGATATAGTAATACTTCGTTATAAGCGTTTCTTTTACCGCACGGTAAAATGGACAGGACACTATGAAATGGTGTTCGTCTTCAATTGCATTCTTAACTCAAAGTGGTATCAATACCGTGTATTTCAGTTACGTCAGGGAAGTCCAAATTATCATTCTATCATTACGCAAAAATATAACGTCGATGTTCTACCAAAGCCTGTAACCACATCTTAAAATAAGCCGTAGTTACGAAGTTCTGGTAGAACACCGTCGAAATACGACTTAATTTCTCCAATGTATGTTAACCAAAATAATAGCAAAACAGACATAATATAATGGTAGTGTTTGTCCTCAATAAAAGTCTTAACAAATGTTTTAGAACTTTTTTCAGTGAAAATAATATTTCAAATATCACGACTGTTATAGCTGAATAGTCATATGTTCTTTCAAAGGCAAACTTTCAGAAAACATATTTATCACGTTATTCAGCGAGAATATTGATGAGGTTCTCCCCTCTTTTGATGTTATCCAGCATTTGATCCTATCCGACTATTGTTGTTCTCAGATTTAAATGTATTTTTCTCAATTAATTGTTGATTTTATTCTAGTTCATGAAATATGTGATTCTCCGACTGTCGTTTTTGCCTAAAATACAGCGTGTTAGATTCTCCGTTTGCTCTATGGAGATAATGTTTTGTTTTGAAGAAAAATCAGGAACGTCCGTTTGTTACATTTTATTTCTAAACGAAAAAGAAATTATAATGATATCATTAATAAGGAAAATGCATTTATATCATATAAAGTCATAGGAGAAAACACTTTTTTTCGGTGTAAGATCGGTCCATCTTTGAGTGAATATCATAATTTACATTTTTACAAGTACCGAAGTAGCGGGTGAAAGTATAGTATTTTGTGTTCATGAAACGAAAGATTAATCGATCTTAAGCGAATTCTACTTGTTAAAGGGACAAACTATGAATGATCTCGAAAGCCCGTCATTACTCAGGTGAATTACGTAGCAACATGATGACGTAATCGGTGACTTGGGCCCTGCTTAGATGACGTTCAGTAGCTTTCAATGAACGCGAGATGGGTTAAATCTTCAAAACAACGAGATCTACAGATAAATCTCCGAAACAACCGAAGAAAAGATACCCCCATTCGTTGTCATTTATTGTTCGTCTATATCAACCCTTGTCATGCTGAATAAAATCATGTTTAGAACTGTACTAAAATTACGGGTTCTAAAAGACTTGAAGCACTAGTCGCAGGTCAATATTTCATATGAAAACTGATCTTATAAATAATTCTTGCTTGAAAGAGACAAGCAGATGGACTAAGATCAGACCACCTGCTCAGACATGAATATTCGGGGTTCATCATGGCAAGGGTTAATTGTCTGTAACAGTTCTAAAAATAGTTCTGACTTTCGGAGATCATTAAAAAGAGCTCAAATTCAAGTTTTCTATTTACAAAAATATATGTAGTGACTGACAGCTCTTTTCAGTAGGATAACGCGATATTCATTTTTTCTTTCTTTTTTTTACAACGCAATTCTTTTCAATCGAACAGTTGAAAGGATTTAAATAAAAATGATTTTTATTCGATGCATCTCATTAAAGCAATAAATAAAGGTGTAAAGTGGACGTATTCAGTTCATTTCATTATAACGGTAAACGAATTTGCGAAAAATCCGTGGTCATTTAGAATTAGCACACCCCGGGACATAGATGAGTTTTAAATGATGGTAGATGTTTTAATTGCGTTATACATCTTTAATGTAAAAAATGGGATATCAATCAAAACTGAAGATCAATTCAAAAGATCAAAGCTATGGAAATATTCAAGTAGCTTGATTCTTTAAAAGTTTGAAAGATAATTATTGTTATAATCAAGCTTATATTTATTGTCAATTCTTAATTCTACGTCATAACGACTTCAGCGTTATCATCATTTCGCCAAGAATGCTTCCAAAGGCTGTATCGTTTCATTTGAAATAGAATATTACCCCTTCGAATATTTTCGAGATAATGAGAGTTTTATTTTTTGCACGATTCAAACCTTGTCATGTTGTCTGCGGTAAATGTTTTAATTCAGTAAACATTTACAATTCAATTTTAAGTTTCGTCTATCAGAAACGAGTGTTCTGATTGGTCGGAAAAATATTTCCATGAACAATATTTTGAGCACGTAGCAATTTTGTATCCTTGCGCACAAAATAGTTCCGTAATAATTGCATCAAAATTCGTGAAATATTCGCTTTTTTTCCCGTGATGTCATTGAATAATAAGAAATGAAGAGAACGTTTTTGTTTTCATGGAGGTATGACACGAAAAATCTAATTACACTTATTTATGAATCTGCTTCGAGTATCCATATAGTGTGATTAGTTTTTTCATACCTCCATTAAAAACTTTTTTTCTAAATCTCTTTATTAAAAAAATAGAGAAAAAAAAATCGGAAATACATGAAAAGCATCTTCTGTCGATTTCTGTATACAAGCACTTAGATATTAGACGCATTGATTATGCAAAATGCCGGTAAAATGTACGAAAAAAGTAAAATAATTGGTTAGCGATCTAAATGTCGTAACTACAATTTGAACAAGCTGTAGGTGCGGTGCATAAGTCGCAACACAAAAAAATGCATCACATACATGTCAATGTCGGAGTTCAAAGTTCATTTCCAGCCTAAACTAATATAATAGGTCTATCGATCCTCTATTGACAACCACGACCCGTCAATCGTCCGCCTCGGTAAGATTGTGTGCAAAAGGAATTTCGCCGTCATAGCGCAGTTGGTAGCGCGCCAGACTCCTAATCTTCAATCATGGGATGTCGTGGGTTCGATCACCGGCGGCGGCACATATCCTTTCCGACATTTGTCTCTCACCAATGGGTGGATAATCGTAAACCTAAGTGGGATAGCAGCTGGAGGCTAGGAAAGGATGTAGTGGTAGTATTGGTGTGAGAAATACAAATGTACCAGGAATCCGTTGTTAGGTGCTCCAGCCGCCGCGATATGACTGAAATGCTGTTAAAAGAGGCGTTAAACCCCATCCAATCGTTGCAAAGTCATCCTCAATTCAGAAATTTCTCAAAAGTTAAGATATCTAGTGAAAATCCATCACTCCCGACCATGTTCATTCATACTTGCGTGACTGATGTACTTAAGGCAAGTGAAATAGCTGTTGACACCTGAACTAAAGGTGTTAAGTTAAATGTATCGTAAATTGAATAATACCTTCCAGGGATATGTATGGTTTAATCATTTGCACAAAAGTTTATTTGGTGCAATAAGTTTCTAAATGTTTTTTCTTTTCTGTTGAAATCAGCTTGTTTTTTTTTTGTTTTTTGTTTTTTTTTTCAATCTCTGCTTTTTAGTTCAGTCAAATAGAGACGTACACATTTACTTGGGCTACAATGTAGTTGCTATGGCTATTGGTGGTGACTTTTGAAAATCTTTTTCCCTCTTACCCGTCTGATTCCCCTCTTATCCGTCTGGTCTGGTTGCTTGAATGATAAAGAGCCGTCAGGCGGTGACGGTATGCCGGAGAACCGCGTCGAATTTCGCGAACAAACATATTCAAACCTATTCCAACACACTCCCTCCTTTTTACGCCCTCAAGAAAAAAGCTTCGGAAAACATTGTGGAAAATGAAGATATTGCTTGTGTCGGGCATTCTTTTAATTATCAACATGGTTTTCTATCCAAAACGGCGAAACAGTTCACAATTCCATCAATTTGAAATTTTCGTCTGCTGCTTCTTTCAATTTGGACCAGTCTAAAATTTTGTTGTGTGGGAATGGGTTAAGAGGTAAGGACCATATCGGTTCTGAAAATCTACAAAGAACAGCAATGTTCGATCCTGGTCAGGCTAGGCAGTTCTCACAGTCCGACCAGCATCGAGACCATTCGTAATTTCAGGATAGTCCTTTTCTCTTGATGGGTCATGATTATTTCGTTCTGCAAGTAAATACCAAATGGATTTGAAAAACAAAGGAAAGTAACGCCCATTTCGATATATCTTCTATTATAAGTGAAATACATATTTCAACAAGAGGTCATGTATCTTTACTGCAATCAGTGAGCACGATGTACAATTTCAAGATTGTACATGTGTTTGAAAGCGCGACATGAAACTTAAACTGAAATTTACAAAAATATATTGAACCAACCGCCGAGATATAACTGAAATACTGTTAAAAGTGGCGTTAAACCCCATTCAATCAACAAATCAACCAAAACGAATGGTTTTGAAAATTGTTTATGGTACATGATTTAGGCTATTCACTTGATTCAGAGAAGAATTCATTTCACGAAACTTTGCGGAAAGCAACGAAAGTTCCTGGAAATCGTTAAAAATTATGTGTGTGTGTTTTTTTAGCAAAGTAACCTCAGTAGCATCCTACCTTTTTCTCATAGGTTGTCCATAAAAAACGAGTGTTTGTTCATGCTAAAATGAGTTTGTTTGGCTTGCTCTGCATCTGATTTTCAGGAGTCTTGCTTTCTCGTTGTCATATGCAATTTGGTGTTTACCTTCATCGTTTCACCGATACCTTCATAACTGGTTTATTACTTCAACACAGTATACCGTTTTTCAATATTTGACTTAGAGGCAAATCAAAATATAGGGGAAAGGTCTCTAGTTGACGACCAAGAATAAAAATGTTTTCCGGCATAATGGTTGCTTGACCCATTACCAGACAGCAAAGTTTTAGACCTGTCCAAATTGGAAGGAGTTGCAGACGACAATTCTAATGTTATGGAAGTTTTTATTTTCTTTACTTTTGGAGCGGAAACGTTGTGAAAAATGAAGAAATTGTTTGTAACGCGCAATTTCCTCATTTTCCACAATGTTTTCCATTCTTTTGTCCTTTGACCTCTAAAGGCTTCATCGGGTGGGAATGGGTTAAAGAATGACCGATTAGAAGTTAGTTAAGCTAAGGCTACAGGGGAATTCCGAAGAAAGGTAACACTTGTATCAAGTCTCAAGATGTCGACAAAAGGGCGTGATTCGATCTGTTTCAATGACACAAGATGAAACCAAACGATGAATATAAATATCGGTAAATATTGCCAATTTGATGCAAATGATGAACTGATTGTCGACTAAACGGCTATGGAATACGCCTTTTTGCAAGCCGTTGTTATTTTCTTGACAAGAATATATTAAAGTTTATAGACCCGCTTAAGCATTGTTGATAACAGTAAAACTTGATTAACTTAATCAGCATGAGATTGTAACACCTGTGATAAATTGTGCTACTAAAGTTACGGTTTTACGGTACCAATAGTTTGCACTCTTTTGTTTACCGTTGATGTTAGTTTTCTTGTTCAAGCTGTTTCTTTAATAAAACAACAAAATGAATGATTCTGCAACGAAGGGAGCCTTCTCTAAGCTCTGGTAGATATTTTGAATTTGAGGTAAGCTGCAACGCCTTTCCTTCGATTAACTCATTACCAGACTGCACAATTTTAAACTCTTCCAAATCGAAAGGAGTTGCAGACGACTATTTAACGCTGATTTAAGTATATATTTTTCAACTTTCTAGATAGAAACCATTGTAGAAAATGAAGAAATTACTCGTCACCAGCAATTTCTTCTTTTTATACAATGTCTTCCCAGTTGTTTTTCTTGGGGATTGTCAGAAAGCGTCACTGTGGGAATGGGTTAAACATTTCTGTAGAAACCCGGGATTTTACGCCGCTATTATTTTATACTTGATAAAACAATGTGGAATAAAAGGTAATTGCTTGTAACAATTAAGCAATTTCTTTTTTCTTTTTTTTTCACACAATATTTTCTATTATCTATAATTTTGAAATGCACCCAGATTTCATACTTGTCTGCAACCTCCTTTAATCTGGACCAGTTCAAAATTTTGAAAAAAAAACAAACAAAAGAAAAAAAAAACTCCCCACAACCGCAAAAATCACAGTACTGAAAAGTACTGTACAGTTTAGCGACTTTCGTACGCAATCTGCTCAGATCTGAGCTGCAGGAATACATAACAAATTAACTTGACAGGAGAAGACAGCTTGACCCTAATTATCACACTATTAAACAGGACATGTGCAATAAATTCTCCAGTGGAACTGATAAGCCTGTTTCTGTCATTCCCTAGCAGAGGAGCCCGTCCTTTTGATAACTTGAATCCTACATTGTTGTCCATGTAACATAATATTTATTAACTGTTTCCATATAATTACTTGCTTTGAAAAATTTGAGATCATTTTGTTTTTCAACAACAAATGTCTCCTTTTCCAACCCAGTTTCCAATGTTATTTTTCAAGTAACTTTCACTTTGAACTACTTGTTTTAACACTTTCCCATCTTTTGGAAATTTTAGTCTGGTCCATATTGAACGAGGTTTCAGAAGACAATGTAAATTGGATTGAATTTGAAATTAAATCATCCTATGTGGTACAAATTATTATGGTAAAAGAAGAAATTGTTAGTTACAAGCAATTTCTTCTTTTTCCACAATGTTTGGACAAGTGTAAAAACACAGCGACGTAAAATCTTGAGTTTGTACAAGAAAGGGTTAATTTTTCAGGATTATAAGAATTATGTAATAACCTAATTGATAATTATTAAAAAGAAACTCAGCCAGATGCTTTGACAAATAATACATCAATATTTTTCGATTTGTTTCTTTCTACATTAAATTCATCAACTCTCTTAACATTTGAAAGTCGCTATTTACAAATTACTGATATTCTAAAGATCACCTTTCAAGGTCAAACTTAAATATGAAATAAAGAACTTAATTTATATTAAGAACTTTAATATGGTTAATAACTTTTGAATGGTAAGTGATGGGACATCTTATACAATCCTTTTAAGAAGGCTTTTTTATCTCACCTGAGCACAATGTGCTGGAGGTCAGGGGTCGAAACTAACAGTGTTCCGGGATCCCGAGGACCCCTTTAAATTGGAAGGGACCCCAGCAATCTCAGGCTAGGGATTCCGTCAGGATCCTTCAATATTTCTCCAGTACAAAAGATCCGATACAAAAGATCTTAATGTATCAACTAATGCTCCTGATTTCTTTTATTTTTTTTTTTTTTTTGCTTTATTTTGTAGAAAACATTGTGGATAATGAAGAAATTGCTTGTGACAAGCAATTTTCTTCATTTTCACAATGTTTTCCGAAGCTTTTTTTCAAGTTGGTCTTAGAAGGACAGGATTAAAAGATCTTCTTCTCCTAAACCATAAGGCCTAGAGCTTTGATATCTGGTACATATTATCATAAATTGACCCTCTACCAAAATACTTCAAAAAATTACATGTAATACACTCAGAAAATTAGCCCTTTTCTGTGCGATCCCTGATTTTACAAAGGAATGAAGATGGAAATCTTTGAAAATCGTCTTCTACCAAACCATATGGCCTAGCTAGAGCTTTGATATTTGGTATGTATCAAGGTCTATTGGCCCTCAACCAAAATACTTCAAAGAATTGCTATACTCTGAAAATTAGCCCATTTCTGTGCGATCCCTGACTTTACAAGGGAAATCTTTGAAAATCTTCTTCTCCCATACCATTAGGCCTAGAGCTTTGATATTTGGTATGTATCATCACCTTATGGCCCTCTGCCAAAAATCTTCAAAGAATTACCATGCCATGAAAATTAGCCCTATTCAGTGCGATCCCTGATTTTACAAAGGAATGAAGAAGGAAATCTTTGAAATTCTTCTCCTCCCAGAGATTGGATATTTGGTATGTATCAATGTTCATTGACCTCCTACCGAAACCATTCCAAGAATTACCGTATTCTGAAAATTAACCCTTTTCTGTGCGATCCGATTTTACAAAGGAACAAAGAAGGAAATCTTTGAAAATCTTCTACGCCCAAACCATAAGGCCCAGAACTTTGATATTTGGTATGAATCAATGTTTATTGACCCTCTGCCATAAAAGTTTAATGAATTACTGCATTCTGAGAATTAGCTATTTTCTGGACAGACACCTGACAATGACCAATCACAATAGCTCACCCAGAGCACTTCGTGCTCAGGTGAGCTAAAAACCATTTTCAATGGGTTATAATTGAGCAAAAACATTACATTCCAAATCATTTCACATGTGCACAGAGTAATGTCTTAGACCAGATCATACATGTGTACAGTCTGATCAGAGTCTTCACCGTGCTCTCTAGATAGATATAGACTCTAAGTTTCTTAAGCTGATAAGTAAATACTCTTTTACACTGTAACTGCCCATGATTCTCAATATCTGTTCGCATACTTTTGAAATTGTGTATGAAATGTTGTGCACTGGTTCAATTATATATTAGGCTTTGTTAATCCATTCCCATTCAATCCCTCTTTTTGATGCCCATCCTGAGAAAAACATTGGAATACAATGTGGAAAATGAAGAAATCTCTTTTTATTGGCAATTTCTTCATTATCCATAATTTTTTAAAGCAAAAATCCTAAAAGATATCTAAAATTTCATCAACTAGAAATTGGTGTTTGAAATGTCATGGACTATGAACCAGTCTATTTTCATTTCGTCTGGTAATGGGTTATAGTGCTCAACTAGTTGAAGAGAAACTATAATTCTGGCTGCGGTTTAAGAAGGTGTATGAAATTTCAGTTGTAAGATGAAACCATCTGTATTCTTAGCTGCTGACCAAATACTGACCAGGCACCATAACTAGGAGATAATGGGTATTTTATGATCTCTGGGGGTAATTGATACTTCATGCATCATTTTGATAGGGTAGGCCCCATTTCTAGCCTGGCGTAAGTCACTAAAGTGTGTAAGCTAGCAATGCATGGTTGAATTTAGACAATATTTCCCTTGTTCGGTAGAAAACATTGTGGACATTGAAGAAATTGCTTGATACAAGCAATTTCTTCATTGTCCACAATGTTTTCCGAAGCTTTTATCTTGACACGCTTAAAAAGTGGAATTGATTGGAGATGGGTTAAATAGCATGATTATGACAGAGTTCTCTACAGTTTGAATAGAGTTTGCAATAATCCTGAAATACATAAGAACTACTTTTAATGGCGTAGGCATTTAACTGATTTAGTGGTAAAGCCTCCAGTGGCAGTTTGCACTCGTTGAACTTTGAGACGACCTCAAAATTTCGTCTGTTAACTTAAGCTATCAAAGCTTACGCTTTGCTAGCTAAAAAAACGAAAAGGGCTAACCGGTATAAACTTATGGGTCGCCAGTGCTACCCTTTGCTCTTCATCAAGATGTTGTTCCCCGTCACTTTGTGAAATATGTGGTGAGGAACTTAAACAAATGGCAAATCGTAGACTGTCGACGTCAAAGTAGCAACAACTGCTTAAGTAGGGTGTAGTTACGACGTTTGAATCGCCCAACCAACACAAATGCTTAACATAAATATCGGAGTAAAAAGTTAAATAAACGAGTCGCTTGGTCAATTGCGTTTTTAGTTACGATCCTTCAATTACCGTACAAAAAGTTCCCACATATTTCACACTTGTACTCTCAAGGTGATGGATGCCCATTTAGAACCAATACGTATGACCTTGTTGCCATCGAAACATTTTGGTGAAAAACTCAAGCCTTGCTTACATTTTTCCGAATGTTTATGCCTAAGATCACCACACTTTACATACTCCCATAGGATGACTTGTTTTCACCTTATACCTTGCAAGTAACCTTGGCATCGACCATTCCATGACTGCAGTCACATACACCAAACGCTTTAATCTTACTTATATATTTTGACTCATATATCTATGGCCGTCATACTGCACTTATCAGGCGATAATATCTCATTTGAGATTTGGTTCCTTGTCAATGTGACCTTAACATTGGCCTTTGACAAAATTTCTCAAACAACAAAGCTTAAAATTTTCGATTTTGTATACATGTTTACAAAAAAATCACCAAATTTCAAATATACACTTGTCATTAGGTCATGGCTGTGTTAGCCTTTCACCTGACACTCAGTACCATGACCCGATTCTCTTGATCCTGACTTTTGACCTACTTTTCAAAAAAAAAAAAAAAAAAAAAAAAAAAAAATATATATATATATATATATATATATATATATATATATATATATATATATATATATATATATATATATATATATATATATATATATATATATATATACTTTGTCATATCAGACACCCTACCTCTAGGTTCTCAAATTACATCATAGAATAATAAGTTTTTACATAGCATTGAGCGGTGTGATCCTTTGGCCTTGACCTTTGACCTACTTATTTAGAACAAAATAATTTTGGATATATATCTTGATTTCATTGGCCTTAGGCAATTGAATTTGTCATATGTACTAATCGGGAGGAGGATTTCAGCTGCCATCATCTACAATTTCACTTTGATCTTGGCTCTTCCTTTTGACCTACTAATTAAACTTTATACACGTCAAATTGTAAATCTTCCAAACCTAAGATATTCATATTTCGTATACATTTGCAATAGTAGTAGACGGGCTTTCATTTTGTATCTAGAAAAGTGACTTTGATTTTAACTTACTGAAGGTGAACAGTTATCTTAATAAGCTTGTATAAAAATGTACATTGGCTGTGCATATGCTCGACAGGTCTTTCATTTAATGACTTTATACGAGATGTTTGGCCCAGTAGCAAATACGTATTATCCGTGGGCTACCAAAACATCGTAACTACAGATTGAAAGAAGAACAGGATTTTCTAGTCGCAGAGCTAGATGTATATCGATATTCAGATAATATCATTTTACTTTAATTTATTCTATGAAGATTTTAACGTTTTGATTCGCTAATTGTTTCATACTTATATGAATAAAATTGTCATCATGCAACGTTTTTTATGTGCTTACGCGCAGAGTAGTCCAATAACAATTACTCAAAAATAGTAAAACGTTTGCTTTGTTTTGCATGATGACATTAAATTATAAGAATTGAAGAGACTATTTTTTTTGTTTTGCTTTCATTGTGGTATGAACCTAAAATACTTTCATACTGTATGAATGCGCGAAGCGTGTGCATACATTGGCGTGATAAAGTTTTTAGTTTCATACCTCAATGACACTAAATAAATCTCTTCAGTTCTTTATTCAAACCAGTTCCTTTTCAATCACGCTTTCTGGTGCCCTCAAGAAAAAAAAAACATTGTTAGAAATGGAAAAGCTATAAAGGTGTAAAGTTTCGTCAACTAGAAATGATCGTCTGCAACATCTTTGCAACATCTTTGAATGTGTACCAGGTTTAAAATTCGTCGTCTAGCAGTGGGTTAGGTAACTGAATGCAAAGGGTTTATACAAGTTTTCTTCATTTAGAAGACATGACTGATCGCTTTCGAACTATGTGACCTAGCGATATCACAAATATCGTTTGAACTTGGGACGGACAGAAGGTAGACTTGGGGGGAAAAGCTATCTCATTGAACATTATGCCTGTCGTTAAAAACAGCCATTTATGTCACCTCGCTTTATTAATTGCTACATTTTGTCCAGCGGTTGGCTTCACGTTAGGTTAGCGTACTGCAAGCCGAAAATGTCTACCTAATGATATATGTTTGGTTTGACTATTCCACAGAATTTAATAGGCATTATAACGAGCATTAAAAGGAGGAATTCCCCCATTAATGGTTATGTTCTGGCTATTTAGAGTCATTTATATTTCTTTATTATCAAGTCCCCCATTTGTTTTAGGCATATAATGCGAAACGTGATTTTTGGTCAGTCATTTTACAAGTGGATTACAATAAGTTGGGCTGTGTTTTTCGGCACCTTACTTTCAGTCTTCTGAGATTTGGTTTAAAAGGATTTCTTACCCTACTAGTTCTTGTGTTGTCATAGTGTCAAATGTTGGATTCTTTCTGTACCACTTAAGAAACCCAGGCTAAACGTGTTATCTAAACAAGCGAAATCTATTCATTGAGTGTAAATGCTTACTCAGTTTTCTCGGCTTACGTTGTATGTATAATGTATAGTAATTCTAGCCTACTGCTAAGTCAGTTTCATTTAGTTGACAAACATTAGTGTTAACCCTTGTCATGCTGAGCCCGGAATATTCAGGTTTTGGCAAGAGATGTAGACTAAGACCAGACTGCACTTATGTGCAGGCTGATCTTAGTCTACACCTTCTGCTTGTACTCGTCCTGCCTGAGTTGTTTATGAAGTTGATTTCCAAAAGAAATATTGATTTTTGAGCAACAAGTTCTATCAGTGCTTTCAGACCTTTGATTTGACAGCATTTCAGTAAGGTAATTTATACAGCATGACAAGGGTTAATTTGCTTCAAGTATATACATTATCTACTTGTTAAACGTTCGATCGGGTTCGAGCCGGGAATCGGTAGGCCAGGCGGCATTGCGCCAGTTCATCAACCATAGCCTTTAAGTTTGATCTCGGAATTTGGTTTCAAAAATAACGTAACTACAGCTTTATTAAGCCGCAGTTTCGTCAATTTGGTAGTCCAACGACTATACCCTTTGTGACATATATGTCACAAACACGTCGCAAATCTTCCATGGTACTGAAAGGGTTAAAATCTGTTTTGTGGTCCTATTCATTTCATAGCATTGGATATATCATTGTGTTTCTTAAATCGGATGTACATTCATAGGTATGATGTCACAAGGAATTCATCAAATTGACCAATCGCGACTGACAACAAATAATCTGTCGACCAATGAAATCATTCATTTAGATCAGAAGTGAATTTTGAACTCCTATAATGGCCGCCAATTTTTGTTAGGCTTTTTTTTTTTGTTGTTGTTGTTGATTTGGCGACTTACACATCGTAACAACAGCTTATTATCAGGCTGTGGTTAGGACGTTTAGGTCACCAACCAAACATTCTCCTTTTTAATACATGCAACTGGCCATTAAATGTTTCAAATAATGCCATTTAAAATCGAAGTGGAGCTTCCTGTTGGAGTATTTGGGTAGAGCCAACGCATTATGTCAGCGTGGCCAGCGTGGCGAATTAAAGACACCCTCGTCAATAAAATGAATAAAAAGAATGTAGACTCTGAACCTGTATTAACCCTTGTCATGTCGAGCCCCGAAATGTTCCTGGTTTGATAGGGAATAATATATATATGCATTCTGGTCTTTTCTGGTCATGGTCTGCTTGTCCAATTCTCGACAGAAGAGTTGTTTATCAAATTATATCTGTTTGCAATATTAATCCTCAACTAGTTCTTTCCTGTCGTTTTAGTCCATTAATTCGAATGTAAATCTAAAATAAAGTGTCAGTATGAACAGTGTTAATCCACCGCATGCAATAAAGAGTTGAACATAGTTCATATAGTGAAGCAGTAATTCAACATCAATAGCAGCGGAAAGGCAGTGTTTAGTGAAACACAGGTCTATATATGGATTGAATCGATTGATAACACAGTTCATATTTCCGTTTTACGAAATAGAAAGAAAGACGTGGATTCAAACTCTCATAGAGTTATTAGGTAAGACGACAAACAAGTCTTTGGTCTTCATTAGTTCTATTCTAAAGATTATATCATTATAGTGTTTTTACGAACAAAATAACTTTTCCTGTTTCATTATTCACCAGTTTCCATCAACAAGTGGGGGACAAATGTCGGAAAGTATATTTGCCGCGTCCGTATACTGAACCCTGGACCTCATGATTGGGTAATCTGGATAACTTGTGAATAATGATTTAACATATAACAATGATAATACTAATAGTCAAATTATAATAACAACAATTATATTGATTATTATAAAAACATTAAAGACCCATACTTTGATTTTGCTCTCATTTCATCATTAAATAAGAAATTGAATTTAAAAACTCTAGAATTTCGAATCAATTCCTCAGAGATCAATAGTTTACTCGGGAGCTACCCCGTCAGCTAGAGGGGCTCGTAATTTACCCCATAACTATGTCATTGTAAACCCATGACGTTATCGATCGCCTGTCTACCACGCCCCTTTCTTTGATCTCTTTAAGGTCTCGTACACCGATAGTGTCATAAAGCAGGGATTCATGAAACATTCATGGCGGATGATTCGATCTTTATCAAAGGGGTCCTCATAAATAACTGGATAATTGAACGTATTTCAAGTTAGCCATGTTTCAGATTGCACGGAAAGGGCTACTAAAGAAAACGTTGTTGTTATGATCATACCTGTAGAGACCCCGGAAAACTATGGTGAAATGCAGTTAAAGCAAACCACAAAACGATCAATTGACATTAAAACATCGATTAACCAATCAAATCATTCATTCAGACCGGAAGTGAAGTTTGAACTCCAACATGAGTGTTGAACAATTTCTGTTGGTTTGGCTACTTAACGCCGTTTTTAAAATATGTTGAGTCGAACAACCTGTCGGTTGTACGTGGGTGTGGGCGGAGATCCGCCATAAAACTTTGCATTACGTAAATGTTATTGATAAAAGTCTATTGCAAAATATACCAAGACTTTTGGAAATAATAAAAAAAAGTTGGGTAGATAAATTTGGCCGTAGTCGAAGTACACCCCGACATGATAAAATGAGCAACAGTTACATTATTTTAAGGCTGATCTCCCAATCATCTGTTCTCATGAAAAAAAAAAAAGAAAGAACAGCTAAGACAAATAATAATTAATGTACAATTCTCAGTAATAATGATATGATGATAATAATAATGATGATAATAGTAATGATATTCATTATAATAAACATAATTTACATAGAATGATAATAATGAAAGTATTATCAATATTATTTTTATCATTAGTAACTTGGTGTGTTTTATAATTATTTTTAAGTTTATTATTATCATTATTAGAATCCAATTTCATCATTAAACAGAATATCATATGTATGATGAAATGGAAATTCAGGCTTACTTGTTCAATATGTAAGGACGTAAGACAATAATACATTTTTATTGAGTTGATCAAGATTTTAATTACATGAGGAGAAATGTTTTACATCTCAAAAAAATGTGGTGCAAACAGTATTTTATACTCCTGCGATGAAAATAGTTCCATAAAAGATATCGTATCATTAGATGAAAAGAGACGAAAAACTAAAAAGAAATCTGGAAGTATAATTTTGTATAAAACCTCTACGCGGGTGAATCTTGTGTGAAAAACACAAAACAAAACCAAAAGTCATATGCAGTGGAAAATACTTTTAAAAACTTAAACTTTTTGCTTATTTTTAAAGACCAAGAAATATTTCTACTTGACACTCATTCTCTTGTTAAGGAATTGTAGAAGTTTCCAAAAATAATTTTGTTCAAATGACCATGTGTAATTCGTTCGCATTAACACATGTAATTCCGGCCCGTGCTAATTGTTTTTGAACACTGACTTAAATGTAAAAGTATTAATTCACTTCGACTCAAAACTTCTTCAATGGCCTTCTTCTATTCAAATAGGACTGACAAGACATGATCTTATTGAATCAATTATAAAGTATTTTCCTTTCTGCATTTCCAAAATAAAATATCTTAGATTAAGGGGATTTCTTACCTATTTCACAACAATTCCGCTCTTTGACGCCTCCACCTCAGAAAACATTCTTCAATATACTCAATGTTTTCTACCTAAAAAACAAAAGAAAAGAAGAAACTAAAAAATGTTTTCTGCACCATTTTTGAAATAGAACCAGTCTAAATTTGTGCGGGATCTGGTAAAGAGTCAACAGAGAGCCATTGGAGGCATTTTCTCAGCGAAGGGCGATTTAACACACGCTTGCATAATTCTGCAGATATGTAACCTCTCATCCGAAAATGGGGCAATTCGGCATTACACAAATTATATATTTGAAAAATAAACTGCCTAAGGAGATGTCATTATAAAAAAGGGATACAAAAAACATACGTAGATATATCAAGGTAGAATTGCCGCTCTGCATTCTGAGAATGAACAAAAAGTTACGACATTTGCCACATTCTGTCAATCGTGCAGTCTGACTTGAATCGATACCGTTAGTACTTACTGGATTATTCGTTTTCGCGTATCAGGTCATAATTTACGTAACGCCAGTATTTCCCCTGTGGCTACGTCTGGAAGTTTCACTTCGATATTAAACTGTGTTATTTTTTTCAAAATTCATGGTCGGAAATTTGAAACAAAGTTAATGGTTGGCTGGCGACCTAAACATCGTAAGTGTAGCTTGAATAGCTTGACGCCCCCCAAGAGGAAAAGCTTTCGAAAACATTGTGGCAAATTCAGAAATTGCTTTGTACTCTTTACAGTTTACGAAATTTTTGATTTTCAACTTTCTAGATACAAAAATGTGGAAAATGCCCATTTCCAAATTGGTTTTCTTGAGGGGCGTCAAAAGGCTTTACTGTGTGGGAATGAGTAAACATAAACGTGTCTGATAGGCTACAAAACATTGTGAGAAGAGGAGAAATTAACCAAGACAAGGAATTTTTCTTTTTTTAAACCATCTTTCTTCCTATTTAAAATTTCATAAGAAAGTTATAAGTCGGGAGTGTGGCAATGGGTCAAAAGAGAGCTATTTATAAAATAGCTCAAAATGAATTGTCTTGGTTATCACATTTCTTTCGACAACCCAAAGATACCGTTTGTTTTATTGTTGTTGCTGTTGCTGTTTGCTTGTGTTTTTTTTTATTTATTTATTTATTTTTTATTATTATTGTAATTATTATTTTTATCATTATGCATTCTTTATATCGCTCTTGTAAGGATCTCTAATATACAATATCATCTTTCATAATGTCGCATACGAGACAACCAAATATGTTTCTTCACGGGAACTGGTTAATGCTCCAATTCATCAATTTTATGTTCTCAAGAACTACCGCCAAGGGAAGAAGTCCGCTAACCGAAAAACGGCCCTCAAATTGATTTAGATCTCAACCTGATTAAGGAAACATCATTGGATGCCATATATATAATGTTATTTGGAATGGGATTTGGTTTTTGATTAGTTTCCTTTCAGAGCCGTTATTGGTGGGATGTCATGGAAAGGCTTTATGGACAATGAAAAGGATTCTGTCTTCAATTTGGCTGGGATTCTGTTTAATTCGACAGTTCCCGATGAAACACATTTAGAATTAGCTTTCGACTAACTTGGAAATGGCTTTATTGTTTATTAGATACCAATGAATCAGTGCGCCTACGTCGCTTGTCGTCTTTTTTGTAATGAATTGGCGTCCAAATGGAAATAGAGAAATTCTTGATTTTCTTTTAACTTGGTAGCTATACTGACGATGTTTTTTCTTCTTTTTTTGAAAGGGGGGGGGGAGTCTTGTCCTTTTTGCCTATGTTTCTATTAACCAAATACAAATGACAACATTTTAGACCCGTTTAAATTCAAAGGAGTTGCATAAAACTTTTTCTCCCCTTTTCATAATGTTTTCTCATTTTCCAATTTTTGCGTAATTTGAATTGTCGTCTTCAACCCCTTTCAATTTGGACAATTCTAAAATTTGTCACCTGGTATTTCGTTAAACCTCAAAGTAAGAGAGGCATACAACGAATGTGAATCTTGGACAATTTTTTTTCTAACATTTTTTTTCTTTTATTTGAAAATTTCGATTTATCGTTTTGGCGACAAAATTATTGTATATAAAGCTTTGTTGGGCCTTAACGGAACGCCTTTAATCCAATACCAGACGATGAAATTTCAGATTGGTCTAAATTCAAGTGTTTTGCAGACGACAATTTCAAGTTGATAAAGTTAAACATTTCCTTGCTTTTGGGAGTAGTAAACATTGTCGATAATGAAGAAATTGCTTGCAACGCGTACTTTCTTCATTTCCACTTTGCTTGCTAAAGTATATTACTTAAGGGGATTTGAAAAAGTGTGTTAGGAATGGTTTAAACAAATATTTGATAAAATAGCCTTGATTCATTTGGCGGTAAACCAGGGGTCGCATTTCGAATGTAAATATGTAGTACGATATAACAATCATTCTAGATTAAGAAAATCTGCAAAAGGTTGATTATTTCGACCCAGGCCAACCAGTGCAAGTGCGCAGTCCGTCGAGGGTCAATAGTTTTTGCACTGCTCATGGGGTCTCTTTCCGCCAGACGGGTCACATCATGTTTTTCGGTGCCGCGGACTAATTACATGTACCCGATCCAAGATTAGAATCATGGTTATACGGATGCAGGTCCCGTAAGATCTGCAGAAGGTCCTCCGGAATCTAATAAATCAAGCAGTGAAAGCGTGGGGTTGACTTAAATGGGCAATTAGATGAGACAGTGGACAGAATTTTAAATGATGTCATTAAGACCGGACATTTCCATTCCTGCATTGTTTACATCAGTCCATACATTGATATGTACAACATGACATTTGGATACCCTTAAAGTCTCTAGGTAGTAAATAAACATTAATCACGGTGACATGTTCAGGTCTTGTCTTATCCTAGTCCCCCGAGAGGCTTAATGAGCTGATCATTATGGGTGTTGCCATTTCTATGAAATATTTCGAAAATAGAAAGACGTTCGTCAAGGTTATAGTTCATTTTTGTTCGTTTTTGATTAAGGTATCTAAGATCTAAAATAAACAAAACAATGTCAATGAATACATTTCAACCAACTTACAGTCTAAAACTATAAACTCTTGTAAGAAGATAGCTTCCACTTCGAGAAAATTTGTTCTCCCCATTCAATCCTTTGTCATTATTTTTCGCGACTCTCTCTCTCTACATATATATATATCTCTCACACACACACGCATGCACACACACACTTACTCTCTCTCTCTCTCTCTCTTATTTTGTGCATTGCTGACACATGGAATCGAAATCACAATAGTGATATGATATATCTATGTTAAAGAGAATGTGTTTTTAAAATGCAGTGAATAAGGATAATCGTCTTTTGAATCAAAGAATCAATCGACCAATCAAATCATTCATTTAAACGAGAAGTGAACTTTGAACTCCGACATTGATCGACTTTCTTGTGATGCATTTTGTTAGTTTGGCGACTGAAACGTCGAAACTACTGCTTGATTAAGTTGTAGTTACGACGTTTAGGTCGCCAACCAACTTACTGTCAGAGCTCAGTTGGCCGTGCCAGTGATGCTTTAATTCCTATTTCTGAGCTGTTTGATTCTCTACATTTAACAGACGTAAAGGCTAGATAAAAAAAAAAAATCAGGATTTTTTCTTATTTTGTCTTGATTTCTTCAGAGAGCGGGTTAGAGGGGGGTCTGAATTTAAAGATACATGCATTTTCAAGAACGTTGCTTTGTTTTAGAAACAATTCACATACAATTCATACAATTCACACACTCGTATATAAGAAAAACAGCGGAAACGATTAAAATGTCTGTTTTTCTTTTATACGAATATCCACGAGGTAATGTTAAAGTTGAACTTCTTTGTCCTCAATACATCATGTTTTTGCTGTATGTTTCATTCGGACACCAAATGTTCCAATTACAGCTCGTCAAATATGTTATCCTGTCATCTAGTGGCAAGTTGGCTTTGCCAATTACTTCGTTCAACTCTCGTCAACAGTCAGATTGGCGTTGATTTGAAATACATCTTCTAATGCCAGTTTTCTTAGATATGGGAATAATGTTTATTTCAAATGCAGTGGTACTCACAAATTTCACATTATTACTGGGTAGTACACAATCAGTGTGTGGTTAAATGTCTAGAATTTAAGGAAACGCTATTTCCTGGGGATGACCTAATGTAACTTGTTCATGTTCGATAGTTCATTACAATGCATGTATCAAAATGATTGATTGATTGAATGGGGTTTTTACGCCGCTTTCAACAATCTTTCAGTTATATCGCGGCGGCTGGAGCAACTTACAATGGAATCTTATTATTTCCCACACAAGCATCACATCCTTTCCTAGCCTCCAGCTGCTATCCCACATAGGTCAATTATCGACCCATTGGTGAGAGTCAAACATAGTCGGAAAGGATGAGTGCCGCAGTCGGGGTTCGGACCCGGGACCTGTGTAAATGAATACAGCTAGAAGTTTAAAGTTCCTTAATTTAACCCTTTCCTGTTTTTCAAAATTTTAGACCTGTCTACATTCAAAGTTTTTGCAGACGACAATTCAAAGTCGATTTTATTTGAATGATAATCATTCTGTAGGATAGAAAAAAATGTGGAAAAAGACGAAATTGCTTGTCACAAACAATTTCATCTTTTTTCCACAATGTTTTCTCAAATATAAAACCACAGGGACGTAAAAACCAGGGATTGAACAGGAAAGGGTTAAATGATAAGGTGTTGGACTTTCCCGATACATGTCAATATGTTAACACGACCATCAAAATGTATAATTCTGTGAATTCGAGAAAATTATTTTCAGCAATGACAATAATAACAGTAATGATTATGATATAATTAAACATTAATAACAATAAATATATACATGAATAGTAATAAAAAAAATTCTTCAACTAGATATTGACGTCTTCAAATTCTTTAAATTTGGACCAGTCTAAAATTGTATATTCGGGTAATTGGTTACGTGTGCCGTTGCATATCATAACTTAAAAAAAAGGCACCAACGATTTGGTCGACCGTTTTGCCGATCACTTTGTTAGTTCAAGTCTCCGAATATTCGTCTTCATTTTGGTTATCATTGAGAACGATATTATCAGCGTTTGGATAGACACCATGTATTGTACCCGACTTTGATGGATGGGAATAAACCTCTCCATCTTTTCCTTGTTAGATAAATAGATCGTCGATTGGCGACCAAAAACTCGTAAATACAGCTTGTACAAGCTGTATTTACGAGGTTTGGGTCACCTACCGACGATATGATGATCCTGCCATATGGTCGATTGGAACAAATGAGGGATCACCGATCACTGGCCACGCCCCCCCCCCCCCCCCCTGAGCTGAAACAGAAAGTTCTCCTTAGATATCAAAAGGAGTTATTTAGAAAACAAATATGACCAGTTATATGTAGCAAAAAATAGAATGGTTAGATGGCCACCTAAATTGCGTAACTGTATCTTGAATAAGCTGGAATAAGCTGTGGTTAGGACGTTTAAGTCGACATAACCAACAAGAATGCTTAACATAAATTTCGGTTTATGTTGGGTTAAAAGTTAATTTCCGAGCTAAAGGAAACATTTGATTGGTTGATTGATTCTTTGAGAGGCGCGATCCGTCTATTACAATCCATAAAAATACGACAAATATGTGTTTTCATTCCTGACAAGATCGTTTTGACCAAATAAAAGGGAATCGCAGACGACATTTCAAAGTGAATGTAATTTTAATTCGTTATATATAAAAAAAAAAAAAAAAAAAAAAAAAATCAGTCGGAAAAAAAAAAGAAAAAAAGAAAGTGTCTAGCAATTGAAGGTTTAAAACATAAAAAAATGTACGGGAGAGAGTTTAAAACTGGAAACGCCCATATCGTCTTATGTATTTGCTATTTTTATATTTTCATACCATTTCGAAATTCAAAATTCAATGGTTAGTAGTCAGATCTACCTTTCTTTGTCAGTTGGTCATTTATGATTGGTTGAATGCATTAGGAGTGACTGTGGTTAGTTGTGAAAAAATATTTTTATAATTTCTGGGAAATATCTTCAGCTTTTTTTTCTGGGTAGTTGGAAATACTTAGTCGAAGAAAAATGTAAACTAAACTTATTTACAAAAGAAATATTCATTTATCAAGTTTGCAACTCGCATATATAACTAACATGTATCAAGTTTACATTTTCGACCATTAACCCTTTCCTGGATAAACCCGGGATTTTACGTCACTGTGATTTTATACTTGAGAAAACATTGTGGAAAAAGGAGAAATTGCTTATAATAAGCAATTTCTCCTTTTCCCACAGTGTTTTCTACCACATAGGGTGGTTTTATTTGGAATTGCATCCAATTTTCATTGTCGTCTGCATCCTCTTTCAATTTGGACCAGTCTAAAATTTAAAAAACCAGGAAAGGATTAAAGCGAAAAATGACCTTCTGTGGGTTGCGAGAGGTCAGCGCGGGTGGACTAAGTCGGAGATTTTCATTTTTGCACATTTCCCGAATCTGAAATACTAGTTCTACCTCATGAGTACATACTCCCGAACTGCGGTCTCTTGTTTACCTCTGCCGGACAAAATTTTAGACTGGTCCAAATTGAAAGGAGTTGCAGACGACAATTTAAAGTTTTATAAAATTTTGGATTTTTCAACTTTACGGGTAGAAAATATAGTGGAAAATGAAGAAATTGCTTGTTACTAGCAATTTATTCATTTTCCACTATGTTTTCCTAATTGTTTACCTTGGGGCGTCCGAAAGCGTCATTGTGTGGGAATGGGTTAAAAGTGTTTAACTCTAACATTTCCTCCCTTTAATTCCCTTGAGACCCCTTTTTCACCTGAGGATTCACATTTGTAAATCAATCTTTGGAATCAGGATTTAACAGTTAAAGTTGATTTCCGTGTGTCTTAAACAACAAAATATTCTGACCGAAATCTATCTTTTTTCAAAGTAACTCTTCGAAGAGATAGGGAAAAAACTTCCGTAAGACCAAGAGTTAGACCCAAAATGGAAATTTG
Source organism: Fragum fragum (assembly GCA_946902895.1). Lineage (NCBI taxonomy): Eukaryota > Metazoa > Mollusca > Bivalvia > Cardiida > Cardiidae > Fragum > Fragum fragum. The sequence continues at coordinate 39,678,014 of OX336372.1, forward strand.
TCATCTTTAAGATTAGACTATTTAGCTATGAAATGTATTCCGCAGTTATTACTGCGTTGCAAAAGTTCTACACATAATTTTTAGTTTACAAGGAAAATTCATTCAAAAATGACGCCAGCTGAGCTCTAACAAGAAGTTCCACTTAAGCAAAAAACGGCTTTTTTTTTTGCAAAATTTATAGTCAGTAAAATTGTGATTGGTTGGCGACCTAAACGTCGCAACTACAGCTTGAATAAGCTGTAGTTACGACGTTTAAGTCGGCAAACCAACAAAAAATGCTTCATTTAGATTTCGATCAAATGTCGGAGTTCAAAATTAATGTTCGTTCTAAAGGAACGAATTGTACTGTCGATTGATTCTCTGATTGACTTCCAGATCTGTCAATTAAACTGTCACTATCATGAAATACAACTTCATATTTTTTTATTTTTTCATTTATTCTATTATTTTCATTCATTTATTTTTCGGGAAAGACGGTGTCGGTAAGAATTCAAAGACAATAATTCTTCAAAATAAAACTGTCATTTTTGATAAACATCATAATTTTCGAGATGCAATCTGTAGATAAAATCATTACTTTTGATATAAAGCTCTTTGTACCTCTCCCATTAACATGTGTTTTGAATGTTTTATTACATTTCTTCATTTAATAATTATTAGAATGAATAGTCAATAAATAAAATGACCTGTAATCGATATGAAGAATTCGGCATCTGATTTATTAGATTTTGATCCAATGATTTTTTTATTGGATTGTAATAATTTGATTCATTATTGTTTAAAAAAATCACCAATGAAATTAAAATACTAGTGTTTTCTGTATTTGTTATGATATATACATTAATATTTTCTAAATTAAATAGTGCAAACTCATGTTAATGAATAACATAGTTAATCCATTCCCAAAACGACAAAACTTGAGACTGTTCCAAATTGAAAGAAGCTACAGACGAAAATTTCAAGTTGATCGAATTTGAATCTTTTTCGTCTTTTGTCGATAGAAAATATTGTAGATAATGAAGAAATTGCTTGATACAGACAATTTCTTCAATTTCAACATTTTTTTCATTTTTTATCTAGAGGAGCGTGAAAAGGAAGGATTGTGTGGGAATGGGTTAAACTTATGTTAATTTTGTTTTCAAGTTTACGTGTATACCTATATTCACATTTTATCTATTTACTTTTTCATCTTATTCCTTAACTTATTTATTTATTCATTTAATTGTTTATATTTTCATTTGTTTATTTATTTATTTGAGCCTTTGCATGATTTTTCCAACCATTATATATTTGCGCCAAATATAGACTCAGATCAGGCTGTGCATCCACAAATAGATACTGACAGGCCCAAAGGTTCTTAAGGCGATCATTGAATATTCTAAATACCCTAAATGGAGTCCATGCTGCTCAGTGGTTTTGCATTTCACGCACACGAGAACTAGTTGGAAATTCCACATTCGGGCTCATTTGTTTCAATATCCTTTATAAAGAAGGAGACGGTGAAATAATATTTTACTTGTTTATGGCAGGCATTTACGGGAAAACAGAGTATCAACATTAAAGCTGCATGTCATCCCGACTTTAAACTTAAAGCCGAAGTCAAAAATAAACTTTGGTTTAATACGATATATTTGGTTATTGTTGTTTAAAGTCAACATTTTTTCAAGCAGTCATTGCACTAGGCCTCTCGTTGTATGAGTATATTTTACAAAACGAATATACAAAACGAACACTTATGATTCATATCACATAACTCATTTTTCATCTCTGTCGGTATTCGAACACCTGAGTACCAAATGTCCGGCTAACAAATTGCTGTGTATTTTCATTAATATGATATCTTATATATCTATACCATATTTCCCGTGCTCAAAAATATATTAATAAAGGAAAACATATTACCCAAAACTCATTTACCAACACACCTGTTCTAACCAAAGTTAACCGACTTCTATTATGTGTGAAAACTTATTTATTTTGTAACTATTTTTTTTAACTAGTTTGTTTATGATGTCAAACAGAAATCGATTCGTGCATTTGTACGTATATCTTTGAGTCCCATCTTTTTTTACAATATCGAATATTTGTTTATCCTCGATTATTTTGTAGGCTTGCAATATACCTTGTTTCGTCAATAGCATGAGGAGGATGACCCATAAGAAACCTCTGTTAAAATGATATTCTCCCTTAACCATTGCCAGACAACCAACATTTTTGGCTGGTCCGAAATCAAAGATGTTGCAGACGATAAGTTTCAGTTCATGAAATTTATCATTTTCGCTCATTTGGGGTAGAAAACATTGTGGTTGATGAAGAAATTGCTTGTAACAAGCAATTTCTTCATTCTTCACAATGTTTTCAAAAGTTTTTTTCTTAGGGAGCGTCTAAAGCGTACTTGTGTGTTGGTCGGTTAAATGGCAAATGAGCATTTTTCACCACTCATTGCAGGTAAATTACATGTATCAATAAGGACGTCTGGCCTGGCTCGAAAAAACGAGCATAAGCTAGTTTAAACGAAAATCTTAAATAAGTATTTAAAGTGTTAGAGTCGATGTTTGTATCATTTAACCCATAAGGAGACGACAAAATTTTGAAATGGTCTAAATTCACTGAAGTTGCAGACGGCAAAACTTTGTCGTTGAAATTTCAAAAATCTCAATCTTATGGAAAAGAAAATATTTTGGATAATGAAGAAACTGCTTTTCACAAGCTTTTCTTTGGTGGATGGGATGGGGGCATCAAAAAGCGTCTCTGTATATGAATGGGTTCAGACTATATACGGAAAATGGCCAACTACGTTGTTCATATACCATGAAATAGGTCTTGTGATGGATCGAGAATGAAAAGTCGCTTGATAAATATTTTAAAATTTCAATCATAAGTGCAAACAAGCCCATTTAAAAAAGTGAAAGAGAACAAGTAGAAATAGGGCTTGATAAACCACCAAGCACTAACTGAATTAGGCATTTAGCCTTCTAGTGAAAGCTGAAAACATCAAAGCTTATATAATCTAGGCCCCCCGTGATGCCTTAACTTGTAAAGACATAGATATCCTGCAAATGTTAAACAAAGACTACATGGCTTTCTGGGATATCCAGATATTTTGGCAGAGAACCCTTATAGTGCAAAATAGCTTCATTTTCATTTAAAAAAGCCCGCGTTTGCCAATCTTAAAGATTCCACTTTCGAAGTAAGGAATCTTTGTTAAAATCTTTGCTGGCCTAGGTGCTCACAGTTTTAGACATTTTTACGCCAATTCACCAACGCGAAAAGAAACGAAGGTCTTTAAATTTTGAAATGAAAAGGGAACAGTTGCATTTGATGACTCCTACGTTACTGTATTTGATTTCAAGTTGGACAGAAGGAGTAGAATGCTAGTTGGTTAATTATTCGATTTTAGCGCCAATCTGCATTGTTAGTTAAATACAAATACGTTACAAAATTAACTGATCGCATGTCATGTCCACTCACCTGAGGTAATCATCGATATTATTTCGTAAAATACGTGACCAAGGACATAAAGTAAAAATGAATATACATAGAATTGCGTCTTAAACAGTGTTACTTCAGCTTAAATAAGGTGTTAAAAGCAACAACAACAACAAAAAAAAAAGATTACACGGATGTTATAGTTCAAAGTTCACTTCCTGTTTAGATGAATGATTTGATTGGGCAATAGGTTTTTTATTCACAGCGGAGATCGGCAAATACATTAGGTAATTGGCACTAGATGTTGACTTGAAACAAGGTAGAAAAGAAAAAAGTCATCAGCATTTTTCTCAACACGGTTTGTGCAAACGATATTACACAGAAATAAGGGTTGTACCAAAGTGTAGGTTAATGTGAAAAATCAGAGATCCGGTTAAGCGCCCATTACTGGCTACATATTCTATTAACATATATTCAGAAATGAATTTACTGAATGCATTTTCTAAAACGTTGATGCGGGGAAGAAAACCATTTACCACCATGTCAAATTCATTAATATGTTCCCACACTAGGACAGGGTTTCGTTTACTTCCCTATAAACTTGTCACATAGTGTGAAAAAAGTTAGAAATAGCATATATGTAGACGGTAGACATACATGTATGTATATACGTGTATGTATATGTGTTATTAGTATTATTATTCTTTTTTTTTTTTTGGCCTATAAAAAACCTTTTGGCTACTTCGGCCGTTCCTATGTACTACAATATCAGAATGGGTAACAAAGTTCGTTGATTATGTCAGACTCTATTTACTCGGGCCATACCGAACAAAATATTTCCTTTTCAGAATTGCGTTAAAATCAAAGGAATGAAAGCACAAGGATGCTATCATAAACGGATCGTTTTTTCTTTTCATTTTATCTGAAAATTAAAATTATTAACAACTCTGAATTGAACGGGATAAACAGGTGGTATAGATTACGATCCGACTGTATATGTGTGCAGGTTAATCTTAGTCTCTACCTCCTGTGACAAAAAGGAATACCCCGGACTAAACATGACATGTTCATGGAATTTGCAAAAGATTATCTTAATTTCTTCATGTTGTATTTAACTGCTTTTTATGTTTACCTAAAGAAAGAAAGATTTATTTTTTTTTACTTAAGGCATCAAACAATCTTTATGATTACGAGAACATAGGGAATATTACAACAGTGTGTTTTTCTATTTGTTGTTATCGTGTTCCAGAATCGTGTGTAGATTTTTTTCATTTGGTGAGACTGAAGGTCGAATCCAATAAAAATACCTACACACGTATCGAGAACACGACAACAACAAATAGAAAAACACACTGTTGTAATATTCCTTTTATTATATACCTTTTTGGTCGAGTTATATTAGATAGCCAGATTTTAATTCATATTTTTATAGGTATAGGATAAAAGAGATTTTGGAGCTCCTAGATTAAGAGCAAAGCTTGAGCCGACCTAGAGGTAGTTAAAACACACCATAATAAACTGTTTAAGAAAGTAGTTGTGTGGAGTTTCATAATGACCAAAGTTTGACTAGAAAGGAATACGGAAGAGTTTTATTATACAGGCTTCAAGTCTCACTGAGTTGTATTTTTCAAATATGTACAATTTTAGATGAAACGTCTCTCTCTGCCCCTCTGTCTCTCTGTCTCCGTCTCTCTGTCTCTGTCTCTAGCCTTGATGGCTCTGTAAAGCATGAGTAACGTACCTTAGTTTCTTTCAAACGTACAGTCACTGGCAGCCTGTTGGACATGCTAAGAGAGCTATTCAATCATGGCAACCATTTAGCAGATAACAATATTTTAGATTGGTCCAAAGTTGAAAGAAGATGCAGATTGCATTTGTTTCCAAATTGATGAAATTTAAAAGATAATTTGTCTCTCTGGGTAGAAAACAATGTGGATAATGAGAACTTGCTTGTTACAAGCAATTTTTTTTCATTTTCCAAATTGTTTCCCAAGCTTTTGTCTTCACAAAAGTTCAGGAGCGGATTCAACACGTTGAAGAACAATTTTTTGTTCGTGTGTGCATTTTTTTTAAGAAATGCATATTTTTCCTCTTGATATTCATACACTGGTTAACATAGTGTTTTCAAACATTAATCAATATTTAAAACGAACAGAAAACCTGTCAGTTACGGATGATGATAGATTACAGCGCCTTTTCGACTTGAATAACATCTGGCTTATTAATCTATAGTGTTACAATACACATATGAGACTGGGCGTGACATGTCCGACCATTACACATGCGATCAAAATAAAGACTCGAAATAGTCTGTGCCTCGACACAGTCTGGTAGAGTCTTTGGTATGCGCTCTATCGATAGTTACTGACTTATAAGCATATTTTGATGATCAGCAAATATGCTAAAAGCACAGAGTGGCTGCATGGTGCCTGCACGTACACGCGAGAAATGATCGTGCTCATATAATAATATAGCTTTACTAACCATCAGAATCACCGTGGCTAAGTAAAACCAAGTAAAGGAATTGTAAGGTTTATCGTCGGTGCACGAGCAAAATATCGTAACTACAGCTTTATTAAAGCTGTAGTTACCTTTTTGTTTGCGCATCGACCTTATATATAAAACAATTTTCACAGATTCAATGTCACGTATTTCGTTTTCTTTTGTGAATATTTGGATCTTCCCTTTTCAACATAGCTTAAAAAAGATTCAGAGTGTTTACGTGTACAAATTTAACTTTTTCTCATTCTCGATTTCTCCGTTCCCTACAAATATTTATCTTAAAACTATTTTAGTGTATTCATATTGATTGCATAGAAAGACAGAAAGAAAGCAAGAAAGAAAGATCGAAAGAAAGAAGGCAATTATACACTCATCCGAAAACAGAACGCCTAATAGTATAACAGTATGGACTGAACACTTCGCTGTTCAGATGAAATCGTGTAATACTATTGGGAGAGTCGGCCAATAAATTGCTGAACTAAACGGCAACGGTTAATTCGTGTTTTATTGTCCGCTCAACGTGTATATCTTTCTAAGTACCAATAAAATTGCAGCTAAAATCTTGAAAATTGACATTTAATGTTGAACCCGTGGTAAAACATGAATATAAACATTAGCCAAAAATCATGGGGTAAATTAGAGTATCGTAAATTTCCAATAAACAATTGCGAGGAGGGGGCGTTACAAAGTGGAAATAAATTCGGACATGGTTCTCTGGGTTTTAAACGAAAACGGTTTGACATGAAGAGAATTATCAATTATCTATAATAGCCTTCTTGTTTAAATCGTTAAGTTTATGACGTATGTCTTTGGTCAAACCCTTCTGTTCTTAAACATAATCTGATATTAAATGAAACAGTTATACGATGGTTACTTATGATTTATCTTTTACATGAATTTGTATCAAAATGGTGCGTGTGGTACATGTTCTTGCAGCTAGTAACATAACGCTTTAGAATTCAATGACAAAATCTACTGTGTGAAATGTACAAAAATGCGTCCAGCACCGAACATGTTACTATCATTTAGATTTATTATAAACCGATAAATGTTTTTAGTAAAAAAGTATTTGTTCTGCACAGACAAAGTCTAAAACGACCCAACCCCCAACTATCTGATATAGACAAATACGGCCTCGTATTTTGGTAGACTAAGATGACGTCAATTTCATTCTGTAGATGACGTCATAATGAAAAAAACGTAATCAAAAAGATAAAAAGAAGGGAAATGCATGTAGAAATAAAGATCTATTATCACTTTTTTATCGATTTACGTACAAATGAATGTGGGTTTATGATAAATAAAATACTAAGGAACGATAGCGATTCAACATCTTATATTTGCTTCTAGCTGCGAAGGCAAATTTTGAAATTTCACGAGACCGAGGGTCCTTTTGAGCTGGTAGCAAATACAAAATGTTAGATCACTGTTACATCATAATATTTACCCTGTATATGTTGCATACATGATTTTAAATATTAACATCTTTCACAGTAATAATGTTCTGTGTTGGAAATTTGAGCAATACATGTAATATGAACTGCATGTTTGTCAAACGTTTATGAGAAGGATAAGGGTAATACAGATTTCTTATACAACCAAAGTATCTCACGCACACACGCTCAAAAAAAGTCTCTTTTTTTTCTTTTTTCATGAATTTTATTTGACTTTTAGACTTAGAAAGGCTCTTGTTCTTTTCGATTTGCGGGCCCCATGACACTGATACCGTCATCATTTTACTATATAATTCACGTGCGCAATGACGCGGTCTTGGACATTTAACCCATTCCCACTCAATCCCTCCTTTTTACGCCCCTCAACGAAAAAGCTTCGAAAAACATTGTGGTAAATGAAGATCAAGCAAGCAAGCAAGTTCTTCATTATCCACAATGTTTACTATCCAAAAAGACGAAAAAAATTAAAATTCCATCAACTTGAAATTGTCGTCTGCAGCTCCTTTCAATTTGGACCGGTCTAAAATTCCACTGTGTTAGAATGGGTTAAAGGGGAAAGTTTTTAATTTCTCTCTCTCTCTCTCTCTCTTTGCACTAAATACAATGATACATTACGATAACTTGATTTAGTTCCTTCATTTTACATAGAAGATACAGGAACACGGATAGAAATTAATAGAATTATCGTTCGTTTTCATGTAATATCTGTTTGTCTTTCATTTCGTGAACAATAAAAGCAATATTCCCTCTCGTGGCCCCGCAGCTCATGAAGGTATAATTTTCGATGATCACCGAATGAATCGATCTTACACTGAAAAAAACTATTATCCTAAGTATGTTACCCTACTGCAACAAAAGGTTTAATTTACTTAAGAAGGTTTACTAAGACCAACCTATTCTTTTTATTCACCACTGCACCATAACAACATATGTATTTTCGAGTCCCAGCTATATATCGCTGTAAACGTTTCAAAATTTTTAATTAAATGCGAATTTTAGATATTACTCAAAATTAAAGGCTCTTTGGATCTCATTGGGACAGCATTTCTAAAAAAAAAAGGAATCCTGAAGACTTCGCTAAAATTGTTTGCAGTCCCCTACTTCAATAAATTTCAGAATTGGTCAAATACCTGCTATGAAAAGCTTTGTCGAATAGAAAACGAAAATAAATTCCATTATTATTTTACGTTGCGAAAATAAACTAATTTTGAAATTTGTTTTAGTTTTATGTTCGGCAGTGCGTTTCATAGCAGGAGCGTGACCTATTCTGAAGTTATTGAGATAGAAGTCTGTACACAACTTTAAAGGATATTTCAGGGTTCTCTTTTGTGAGAAATATTGTCCCTACAAGAGCCACAGAGTTACAGTGACGCTTTCTGGCGCCCACAAAAAAAAAAAAAAAAAAAAAAACATTTGGAAAACTTTGTGTAATATGAAGAGATTGCTTGTAACAAGCAATTTCTTCGTTTCAAACAGTGTTTTCTACCGAAAAAGTTGAAAAAGTCTAAACGTTCATCAAGTTTGAATTGTCGTTTGCAACTCCTTTCAAATTGGTCCAGTCTCATATTTTTGCTGTTTTCAAATTTGTTAAGTCAGTAAGATAACCAGTTAAAAATCTGCTCTAGTGTCCCTTGCTTTCCCATGGCCAAAACATAATAAACTTAGGATTGTTTTCTTAGTTTTTGAGTTTACCGATTTTTTTACCTCCGATGTATAAACACAGATTTCTAGTCTACAATCTATTTCTATAAGAACCATATCATAAGGCATCGTTTTGATTTAAGGAACCATTTATATGGCATTAACTGCTCATAGATGTCTTGGAATATTTACAAAGTCATTAAAACTCAAACGCGCCCAGTGGTGCCCTGTTGAGTCAAGATGTAAAGTAGAAATAAAAACACAACCAAACAACAATAAAACTGATTTACTGTCAATTCCAAGTTGGAGCGGAGTGATATGTATCAATTTCGGTAGCTGAATATGTAGACTTGGGATTAAATCTCCGGTTTATGAGTTTTGGTATAAATTAATTTCAAGTAGTTTTAAAAGTAAGCGCCAAATCATTAATAACTTTGAGGATATATAAGCATTTTGCGTGAACTATGTCTCGGCAAGCTGTTTTGATAAGTTCCAATATGTCTGGAGACGATAAAATACAAAAAGGAACTGTTCGAAATAACTCCTTTCCCTATTTCATATAAAATTCTAAAAAAGTAGAAACAGTCAAACAGTCAATCGACCAATCAAATTATTCATTCAGACCGGAAGTGCAGTCTTAACTACGATAATGGCCAGTATTTGCTTGAAACCTTTTTGTTTATTTGTTATAAAAGCTGTAGTTACGACATTTAGGTCGCCAACCAACTATTTCATTTTCTTTTTGTTACATGTTACTGGCCAAAAACTTTGAAAAAGTAACCACGTTTAATGTCGAAGGGGAAATTCCTGTTGGAGATCAGTGGGTGATACTTGAAATATTGAATTACATGTATATTGAGTTATGCTTATGTTATCATTCCCATGTTTCTGTTCCCTGTAACAATAGAATGATACGAGAATTCTTTGTATCTTGAAATTGTACATTGATTTGAATCTGTCCATTCTTGGTTAAAAACTTCGATCTTTTGACCACGTGATAGCTTAAAAGGAAACATAACGTGCATGTAATTTGAATAAATTATGGTAAGTGAAAAAATCTTGTAATACGTGCCAAAATAAGCCTATTTCCTCTTGTCTGTCTGCAGACACATTGTATTCAATAATTGAACATTCTTTTGTAAGCTGTTTAAGACTGCAATGTGAACTAAATAACCTCGAATATCGCCGACTTGTGTAGATTGTATTCTGAAGAATTCCATAAGTCACTTATTGTCACACAGCTGTCAATTCAAACAATCTAGACATATTGTGTTTGGTAATTGATCTGAAAGATATCGATAAAACTGCATAGTAAGCTTGTTTGAAGGTTACTATTATCGACAACTATGTTAATATAGTATATCATTGTTAGTAATTCAAAGTTGCCAGTAGCGCCAAATCTTCATCGTATGCTTGGTCAACGATGATCAATGTGTTTTAAATAGAACTCCAATTACGACTCCAAATTGATATGTTTTGACGGCTAAATAAAGGCGTATGTCAACCAACATGGGGTCAACTACTCAGCCAATAGATATAACAAACGAACATAAAAGCCCACGAGACAAGATGCAAGTTATCTTTAGACCTAGTTTTCTTCATTCAGTAAATAAATACAATGTAATTTGACGGCCCCTGTATAGATACTTGTCGCCATCTTAAAGAGTGGCCCAATTAACCAGTTTCGATGTGTTTTCAACTGAAAACTTGCAAGTTTAGTCTTAAAATTTGTCTTATGACTTTATCGTGTGTTTTAAATGGCTTAATTCTGAAAGGTAATTGGCCTGTACAAGCAAGTGGTACTTCTACATTTGATTCTAAATGTACAAGCTAGTCCGTTTTAAAGGTTTTGTCGAAATCTCTTCTCGAAATATATTAAAATAAAAATGTATATAATTGTAGACATTGTAGTTGAATGCCGTACTCTGAGTGCCTGTATCTGCAATGTCCTAGTGTCCTGTTTGACATGTTACCTAGAAACCTTACCTGCAGGATCTCTAAACAGTAATACGTACTTTTATGGTGGGAAACATAATGCGTTGCTCTAATACAGCTTGTAATATTTACCCTTTCCTGTTTCTAAATTTTAGACCCGTCCAAATTCAAAGGTTTTGAAGATGAAAATTTAAAGGGGGTTTAACTTGAAAGATAACCAATCAGTAGGGTAGAAAATAATGCTTAAAAAGAAAAAAAATCTTGTTTCATGCTATTTCTTCTCAATTACAAATTCATAAGGACCCAAATGCCAGGGATTGAACTTAAGTGACCACGAAGTCATTTTCCCCTGTATTTATTCAATGCTATACAGTCATAATTAAAAGGACGGATAACGACTGTCAGTCAACGAATCAATTGATCAATCAAATCTTTCATTAAGATCAGAAGTGAACTTTGAGCTCCAACATTGGTCGAAATGTATGAGAAACATGTTTGCTGGTTAGGCGACTTCCAACAACAGCTTAATCAAGTCACGATATTTAGTTCACCATCCAACCATTTTACTTATTTGTGTAACGTGTTGTTATCGATAAACTTTGCAAAATACCTCCGTTTAATATTGACGTGGAACTCCTTAGCGGTGCTCAGTGGGCGTGGCCAGCGATCAATTAATTTCAAACCGCACAGAATGAGCTGAACTATGACTATTAGAATAAAGGATATAAAAGATCACCTTGAAGATTTCACAAAGAAGCTACTCACAGATACAAAAGATACGAATGATAATGATACTTTATCGCACGGATATCTTTCAGTAGTCTCGGTAAAAGGTCGGGGATATACAAATACCAGGGTTATAGCTGTACAAAAATACATGACCGGGGTACCCCGTTCTGAAAGGAAATATGGACAGAGACCGCACATCACATGTTTGTGGTATGCTTTTTTTATTGGTTCAAAGAGGTTAAAGGGTGCACAGCCAAACCATAAGAATTTCGTTTAAGACTGTTTGGAAACTATTCCTGTTATAAATAACTTTATAGTATAATATTTCTTTTGTTTAAATGGGGTTTATTGCCGCTTTTAACATTTTTTCAGTCATATCGGGGCGGCTGGAGAACCTACCAATGGATTCCCAGTATATTTCGTACTGATACAACCATTACATTCTTTCCTAGCCTCCAGCGGCTATCCCTCTTAGGTTTAGGATTATCCACCCATTAGTAAGAGACAAATGTCGGAAAGAGTAGGTGCAGCCGCCGGGGATCGAACCCATGAAACCCCATGCTGAAAATATGTCTGATATATACATGAACTGTTATCCAGGAAAACCTGCCTAAATGACTAAATATATGTCAAATCTAACCATTGTCATGCTGAGTCTGGAATATTTCTATTTTTGAGGGAGATCTAGAAAAATATCAGCCTGCACATATGTGCACGAATGTTTTTAAATCTCCCCTCTTTTTTTTGGGGGGGGGGAGGTTGAAGTAATTGTGAATGATTTATGCATAACAAGAAATTCTTTTCTTTTTCTTTAACCACGCTATTTTCCAAAGCTTTTTTCTTGAGGGTGTAGAAATAATCGGACATATGTGAAGTCACCAAAAACAATTGATTTCATCTAACGTCATAAATTAAACGTCATTTAGGCAGTTCTTTTGGAAAACCGATCATATATCTGAAATTAATCATGAAGTCTGTATAATAAAGCGGTGCCTATGTGATGAGCATCGACTCTTCAATTGTTTCATGCATTACGTAACTGGTATAAGTTGATTTAATTTTCAATTGTTAACCTAAACACGAGGACAAAACAAGAGCAGGGGATAGGAATATAAATCAATCGGTAGATTGATTGAATAAGATAAGTGTAACGCCACTTTTAACAGTATTTCAGTCATATCATGGCGGTTGGAGCACCTAACAATGGATTCCGGGTATTTCTCACACTAGTGCTACCATTACATCCTTTCCTAGCCTCCAGCTACTATCCAACTTAGGCTTACGATTATCCATCCATTGGTGAACAGCTTCTGCCTCTAAGTTCTTTGGAATACAAAGCGGATATCATGTTACGATAGCGATCCAACATCTTATATTTGCTTCTCGCTGTGTATGTTTTTTCACGAGACCGAAGGCACTATATGCCTACAGTTTTTATCAAATAAAATCGATAAGATAAAAATCTGTTTTTCTACTTGTATTTCCTATCATCTTTTCTATTCTAATTACGTTTATTCGCATTATGACGTCATCTACGGAATTAAAATGGCGTCAGGCTTAGGCTTCTTAATGTGAAACTTTGTTTGACACTATCAGATATGGATTTTGTATAACGGGTCCGATTTTGCCTGTTTGGAATTCATATAGTGTACTAGAAATATATAGATGTACATAAAAAAGATTATTGCATAATTTCAGGCGTCATCTTATCATGGGTTCCTATTGAACCAAACTGACTGGGGCACATGTTCCGATCGTGCAAGACACCAAAACAGTAAGTACATTTGAAATTGTTCGACTTGGATATTTTGCAAAACTTATGGCCAGTAACTTTTGACAAAACAAATTTCTTGATTGATTGGTGGTTTAGGCATCGTAATCACCAATCTATCAGAAATTCTTCACGTAAATGCTGAAGGTCGACGTCCACTTCCGGTTTAAATGAATAATGATATTTTGTCAACAACCCTTTTCTTTACCTAGGTGAGATAGCAGCTCGAGGATAGGAAAGGGTGCAATAGTAGTACTGGTGTGAGAAATACCAGGAATCGATTGTTAGCTGCTCCAGCCGTCGCGATTTGACTGAATTTATGCAAATGAGGCGTTAAACCCTTTTCAATCAATTCAATCGATTCAATCAATCATTTTATTTCTTGACAACGATTCGTCGTTTCTCGAATGTTTTCTTTGAAAAAAAAAGAAAATAACTACCCATTTCCACAAACAAACAGGCAAACAACCAAAACGAACATTGTTGTGTTCGCTAGCAAGTTTTAACCCCTGAAGCTAAAAAATTCTTAATTACCGTTTTTGCTTTTGTTTGGTGGCATTTTTGTTTTGCCATGAATAAAGCATATTTCAGCTAATAAAATCGTATGATAAAGGAACATTGTCTTGTCCTTTTAGTTTCGGGAGTAAATTATGCTAATACATAATTCGCATTGAGAAAAAAAGTATTCGTGCAAGAATGAATTAGGTGGTTTAATTGAATTGTAATGTGTGAACTGGTCTGAAAATATCCATTTCAGTGTAACATGATGATGATTGTTGTACAAGTTATATCCCGAATAAATCTAATAACACCGACAATGCTTTATGTCAAATTTGGTGATGATGATGTCTTTTTTAAGGAGTTTGTTTCTAGTTTAAGAAAACAGTAAAAAATGCATTTTAACCCATTACCAGACGGCAAAATTTTAGACTGGTCCAAATTGAAGGAAGTTGCAGACAACAATTTAAAGATTATGAAATTTTAGATTTCTTCAACTTACTGGATAGAAAACGTTGTACAAAATGAAGAAATTGCTTGTGACAAGCAACTTCTTTATTTTACACATTTTCTCAATTGTTTTTTTTCTAAAGGGGCGTCCAAAAGCGTCACTATTTGGGATTGTGTTAAAGTTATTCAAAGAGCTGATAAGAATAATTTGAAGAGGTGAAGCGTTTGATGGATCGAGTCCTTCAATTAAGAATCGAAAGACATTAGGACCGGACGTGATCTTTGAACTCCGACATTGGTCGACTTTAATGTGAGGCAATGTTTTTTTTTTTTTTTTTTTTTTTTGTTTTAAACCTTGTTACTGCAGCTCATTCTATTAACTTTGACACATTTCGTGGACATTTTCCTTTTCAAAGATATGAAAACCCTTTTTTTGTTTAAATGTAATTTCATGCTGCATTTCAGGGTGTTCACTTGAGGAATTGCTTAGTCATTCGTTGTTTAAGAAAGAACCACTTTGAAAAGGTTTTGTTTTGTTTAGGTTTATTCACTGTTCTGAATAAGCAAAGTTGGTGTTCACATTTTCATGTATTTCCTTAGTATCACTTATACTTCGTAGGGACTCTGAAATTATTTATAAATCAGAATACTAAATTATTAATATAAAAACAAAAATGGCTCCATATTACAGACGTCTCAGTACAGTTATTTTAAGTCGCTTGATTACATAAGCGATCAGGCTCTTACTCTCGTTATACTCGGTGGTGAAAATGTTCCAGTCAATACAAACGTCTTTACCGAAATGATCCACGGTACTACATGCTAAAAGTCTGTCATAAGTTGACTGTACGGATACTTGAATGAAACATATCTTATCTGATATATTTTCCATGTGCGCTAATTGTTTCCTAACATCTTATTATACAGTGTCAGTTAAATGTCACAAAAAATAATTGGTTGGTTGACGATCTAAACATCGTAATTTCAGCTCGAATAAGATGTAGTTACGAAGTCTCAGTCGCAAACCAACATATATTCTTAACATAAATGTCGATCAACCTGATTCAACATGTATAAATCTGTTTTAGAATATACAATGAGATATCCCCGAACTGTCTTTCTCGTTCTTTTCGGCAAATACCTTTTGTATCCTTGTCGAAAGGAAGAATCGAACATTTGACCATATACGGTATATAACCTTACGGGTTGCAATCCATGTGTCGGTTCACCGTTTTCTTGTAACACGATAGCAATCATTAAAAGATGATAAATCTTTGCACCTTCAACAAAATCGTTCAGCGTATTTTTTGCACACTTCAAACCGTCTGTGTCTAAGCAACCGTACACAGTTCAAATATATCTCCTGGGCCATCTTTCGGGCTTCATGTATGAATGAAAAGAAGGGACTCGGCCGATTGAGACTCGATTGTTCTTAGATCACAAAATTGTCGTGTGGTAAACGATTAGTTTCTGTCGTACACCATGATTTCAGATCTGTTACACGATGCACCTGTCATCACAAATTTAATGCAACATTAACAAGAATTATAGTGCAGTAAGGTCTTATGTCTTCTTACTTCTTAAGCCATTCCAACACAAGGAAATTTTAGACTAGTCCAATTTGGAAGAAGCTGCAGACAATGATTCCAAGTTGATGGAATTTTATTTTCTTTTTCGTCTTTTTGGATAGAAAACATTGTGGATAATGAAGAAATTGCTTGTAACAAGCAATTTCTTCATTATCCACATTTTTTTACAAAGACCTTTTCTTGAGGGCGTAAAAAGGAGGGGCTATGTTCTTCGATTGTCCACAGAAGCGTGGTTTAAATCAATGGTTTTTACGCGAGGTTGTTTAAAACTGAAATCGTTTATTGCTTTAACCCCCACACAATGACGCTTTTAGACGACCCGAAGAAAAATAATTGCGAAAACATTGTTGAAAATGAAGAAAATCGCTAAAAATGTTTTCTATCTAAATAACTTTGAATTGTGGCTCGCAACTCCTTTAAATTTGGACGATTATAAAAATGTGCTGTCTGGTAATGGGTTAAATGAATAGATACTGCCTACCGAATAGAATTTCGAAAATTACTCGATATATACAAGCTTAAGTAGAGAACGAGTTGACAAAGTACCGGCCTTACTCTTACACAGTCGCTTGCAGGTTATTTAATTAATATCATTATTATTGAACAACAAGCATTTGGTAGAAAACTGAAATAAATTTTAATGAATCAATTTGGTATCGGTTTACCCTTTTAATACTGGCCCCACATACACTTCTCTTGGCAGGAGGAAAAGACAAAGATCAACTTATACAAAGCTGCAGTTTGATCTTAGTCTACACCACTTATTTGTCTCTTTACGTTTTTGACGCAATTTCTGAAAAGGATTTTATTTTGCTTGCCAAGGGTTAGAATTAGCAGACCGACATGAATCGCAAAAGATAATACATTGTAATTATAAAACTCTTGTAAAGAATTCACGGGTCGCGGCTTTAAACCAAACCAAAAGGTCGATAGAATAATAAATTAAAATCATACATTTAACCGTAAGTGAACTTCGAACTCCAATATTGAAAGAGATTTATAAAAGGCATTTGGTTGGTTTGGCGACTTCAACGTCGTTCCTAAAGCTTATTCAACCTATAGTTATGACATTTAAGTCGCCAAGCAACCGTTTCATTTTTCGCGTAATCCCGACCATATTTTGTTTTCAAGATAATACCGATTAATATGTAAGTCGAACTTCCTGCTGGAGCTCAGTGGGCGTGGCCAACGTTCCGTCAATTACTAGCAAGACGAGAAGCTGTATTCTTGGTGTATAAGTAATCGAATAGACTAGATCTTTTCTCGTCAATTCTATTTGGTTTAAATTGTTTTTTTAGTAGACCAGAAAAGAACATATCTTTTTTAACTCATCCAAGTACAATATACACAATAAGGACAATATGAAAAATATAGCATTCGTCAATAAAATAATAACAAAGTGTTTGTGAATATAACTTAAATTGGTTATAGGTCGAATATGTTACAGATTTCAGATTTTAAGAGTTAGATTTCAGGGTTGAACTCTCAAGGGATAAATACTACTATATGATACTTAACATTCAATAATGATACGTATCACGGAAAAAAGCTAGACTCCAAAAGTGTTTATAAAGTTCTATTGTAATGTGCACATATCAAGCGCTATATCCCCTTTATTACCCGCCTTATTCGAGACGAAAGAACAAGGCTCTGATATGGGGAAAGAGATGAGCTATTTTCTTGTTGCCCTTTGCTACACTAATTATTTGGGTCACATACCTGATACATTAAAGATATAAAATTTCTAAAGAGTATTATCAATTTCATAAAGTGCATAGTGCATTCCAAGCGGATTAAGACTTAATTCCGCTATAATGAACCAGCCGATAAAGAGAGCTTGTGGCAATAACCCGCATTAGGTTTGTAAATGTTTTCCAAATTATCAGATGAAACAACAGCGGTTCGTTCTATTTTCGAAAGCTTTGGGATTTGGAAGACATGGGTAACAAAAATCCACTGGCTGGCTTTTGAAGGGTCTAAGGCTCTCGTAAGGACAAAATTTTCTCACCATAAGGAATCCTAATATATTCCATAAAGTTATGTTAAGACCCGGCAAAAAATAATTAGCTAGCAAAGCGTCAGCTTTCATAGCTTAAGTTAACAGACAAAAGTCTGAGGTCTTCTCAAAGTTCAACGAGAGCAAACTGCCATTGGAGACTTAACCACTGAATACATACGCCATAAAAAGTAGTTCTCGTGTATTTAAGGAATATCAAAAACTCTACAATTCAAATTGTAGAGAACTCTTTCAAAAGCACGCTGTTTTACCCATTCCAACTCAATTCTGGTTTTTAAGAATCTCAAGGAAAAGGCTTTGGAAAACAATGTGGACATTGAAGAAATTGCTTGTTACAAGCACTTTCTTCATTGTCCACTATGTTTTCTTCCCAACAAGGGAAATATTTTCTATCATGATAACCTTTAGCAAAGAAGATTACTTGACAAAACTATGCTTTGCTAGCATACCTTACTTTCAGTACTTTGAATTCAGAAGCTCGATGTCGAAACTTTGCCGAACAGAAATCGAAAATAATTTATGTCGGCAACATAAAATTAAGATTTCATGATTCCTTTTGATAAGAAATTTTGTCCAAACGATTGGTCAAATACTATAGTCTCTGAATGGATTTATCTCAGTACCACGTCTCTTTCAGTTTCGAAATAAGTATTATCAACCTTTATTTTTATGAACATTTCAGACAATTGCTCGGCCCGGAGACTTAATGTCTATTTTGTCAAGTATGGGATATCTATATATGTTTAAAATTTAGAAAATAAAACTTCCGATGCATGTTTCAGTAAGTTCATAATTATAAAGTTTCTTTGTGGCCGGGATCTTGCACATAATTTGGTGGAAGCAAATAGTTACCCGAGAAATGTGTATTCGATTTTTGATTGTACACTCGAAGTATTGTATGGGCAACCGTTCTTACAATTGCTCAATATTAAGAGATTCGACTCCTGGGATAACTAGAGGTTGGGCCCTAGCTTTACTGTTGTTGACCAATCGCGACTGTCGATCAAATAACCAGTCGACCAATGAAATCATTCTTTGAGACAAGAAATGAGGTTTGCTCTCCAACAATGGCCGCCATTTTTGTAAATGTTTTGGTTTGTTTGGTGACTTAGACATCTTAACTACAGTTTTTCAAGCTGTAGATACGATATTAAGATCACCAACTAACTATTCTACCTCTTTGTTACTTGCTACTTGCCATAAATTTTGCAAGAAAAAGCCGTTAAAATCGAAGCGGGTCTTTCTGTCGGAGTCGATGGGCCTGGCACACGGAGTAAGTGGGCGGGGCCAGCGATTGGTCAATTCGTCGTGTGCTCTTGTTATATTCACCGAATACAAAATGAATACAAAACGTACATGCGTATTCTTTCATTAACAATAAATCCGGAATATTCTTGCATGAGTGCAGTCTAGTCTAATTCTAAAGCACCTATCTGCCCCTTTCAGGCCAGGGGTGTTTATACGAAAAAAAAGAAAATGAGAAAAACAATAACAACAACAACTCACAACTGGTGCTCTAAGTGCTTTCAGCCCTTGTGATTTTAACCATTTCCTGTACAAACACGGGATTTTACGTTACTGCAATTTTATACTTGAGAAAACATTGTGGAAAAGGAAGAAATTGCTTGTAACAAGCAATTTCTCCTTTTTCCACAATATTTTCTTACACATAGGATGGTTTCATTTCAAATTGTATCCAATATTCATTGTTGTCTGCAACCTTTTTCTATTTGGACCAGTCTAAAATTTAAAAAAAAGCAGGAAAGGGTTAATGCAATTCTGTAGAGAATTTATAATACAGCATAGGGTAAAAGGTTTGAAAACTCCATACAATGACAACCATTTCAAGGAATCAGTCAACTATAGTGCAAAGTAATAATACTCTGTAAAAAATAGGAAAAGGGATGAAAAGCACCAGCTCTATTAATGAAAATGGGAGATGTTTTAAAGTCATTTACATATTGGCTGGTTAAGGTTTGATTTACGATAGAAGCAAGGCACTGTAAATTTCTACGGGAACATTAAAATAGTTTATAGGCAGAGTAATTCTTAATTATAATTTCATATTTTTGATAAAAGCCCAATAAATTTTCGCGGGTATCTGGTTATCAAAAATACGTTTATGCCCGCAGGAAAATTATAACTGTCTTGACATACAGTTTACTTTTACGAACTGCATTCATCTATACGAGTCAATGCGCGATCTGTCGCGAGAAAACGGGCAATTCGGGAACTTACTCACATAATTATTTGAATGATATCAGGTCCAGCAAAGGTCAATTGACCAATCGCAGGCCCCACCCACTGACTCCCTAAGCTCCCCCTTAACTCCGACAGGAAGTTCCGCTTCGATTTTTACCGGCGTCATTTTGCAAAATTTATGGCCAGTAACATATAACAAAAAAGTAAAATGGTTGGTTTGTGACCTAAACGTCGTAACTACAACTTGAATAAGCTTTAGTTACGACGTTTAAGTCGCCAAACCATCAATAAAGGGTAAACAATATGGCGGCCAACATCGGAGTTGATTAGTTCAGGTCCGGTCTGAATAAATCATTTGATTGGTCGGTTGATTCCTTGATTGACGGCCGCGATTGGTCAATTTGGGCATGTGTTTAAAAAATAAATCAAATAGAAAGGAATATCTTTCTTAGTGCAAAAATCCGTAAAAAGCCAAAGTATCGATATAAATTTGTCAGAGCGATCTAGACAGTTTAACCAGGTTCTCTACCTTACGATATTCGACCCTTTGCGAGATAAAGTTGATCTTGCTCAAGCGAACACCTCTATTAATCGACCATTTCAAAAAGCTACCAGGATACAATAAGTCAAACTGTAAGAGCGGCTTCGTGCTGAAGTTTAATTTGGATTTTAGTTCCAGATCTTTTGAAAAAAGAATCTTGACATTAAATATTTCAGCTAGGAAACACACTTTAAGCAGTTATGTCGATCGACGCATGAAACCATTCTAATTATGACGAATATTTAATAAATCCTTCTTCTGAACATATACATAAGCTTGTTTTAAAGTTAACGTGAGTATCACAGAAATGACAACACGTTTGTCAAAAGAGAAAGTATGTAAGAAACCGGACTTTTTACATCTTTCTAACTTTAAATTCCTGCATAACGTTTCCTGCACATCGGATAAGACATTTAACCAATTAACGGTTATTTTAGTATAACCATTTGAAGTAAAAATCGACATGGCAACGGAAATGAAACGTGTTGGAGAGAAATAAAGGCATCTACAACTAAGAAAACTATTCTAGATTTCCAGACTAAAATATATGAATCAACAAGACTGTATTAATGCATTGCTTTGCATTCATAACTCTTCCAAGTTCTCTTCTTTAAAAGTGGACCATCTTTCATGAGCGAGATTGTTTAATTGTTCAAAAATCAGCGGTAGCATTTTTACTGAATCAATGAAGCGAGAAGAGTATTTTTCTATATTACTATCTAAAATTATAATCAGCTATTTCGGGTATTATTTATTGGTGTTGAAAACCAGTTGTCTTTGATTTATTGGGACAATAAGCTTTGAACTGTCGTCTTTACGTCCTATCTAAACTGCGAATCAAACCTGCTTGATTTGTGGAAGCGATCCGTTTTAAAGCACTTGTCTAAATGCGTACACTGCCATTTCGAGAACTAAATCACAGTTTTATTTGATTGGCCGAGTGTAACCGATATTAAAATATCATAAAATCGCATGTTTCCTACATTAAAATCTATTGAAAGTCTGTCTAAAGTTAAACGTTTATTGCGGATTTATTTCCCTTGAAATTCTGCCGCAATAAAGAACCGCCTTCCAGTTATCAACTCCTGTACTAAAAGAGTTGTTTACGAGCCAGGCTGGGGACGAACCCGTTAAAAATTACGATCGAATTGTTCACGTGAATCTATTATCGGTCAATTCTATGTTTCAACGCAAGAAGAGAATATCATTTTTATGAGATAATGAGAAATTTCTGGTAAGGAAAAAATGCTCCATTCTCACAAAGCTTTCTATCATATAGTGTACACATTTTCTAAAAGAGAATTGAGCTTGTGGGTGTTTTTTTTTCACAATTCGATGGAAACAAAAAATATTGTCTTCATTTTTATCATCATTTTTATCATTTAATAATAACAAGGCCCATCATATAAATATTAAACAGACAAATATTTAACTAGCTTGTGATCTTGAGATTTTTTTAATTTATTTATTTCTTTTTTTTGGGGGGGGGGCGGTCTTTTTTCTCAAACAATTATCAAATTTATGTATTTAGTTTATTCATTTTATTAGTACGCACAGTTTTCAACCAATAAGAGTGCAGTAATGGAATTTTGATGATCACAACTAAATTAATTTTGAAATGCTGTCTTCATTTTCTTAGAAACACCAAGTATCGATTGCTGGTAGATCAATTAGATGAGACTTAGTGATATGAAGGGAAAAAGAGCTGTTTAACCCTTTCCCTTTTACGTCCCTGTGATTTTATAATTGAGAAAACATTGTAGAAATGTCCACAATACTTTCTACCCTACTAAATGGTTATTTGACAATTTAAATTTACTCTGGCCATCTGCAAAACCTTTGAATTTGGACAGGTCTAAATTTTCGAAAAACAGATAAGGGCTAAATTCCTTTTCTTTAGTAAGATAATTTTATAGCATGAAAACTCTCAGTAGCGCCAAAAATACGTGATTGCCAGGCAATGGGTTTAACATCATTATTCAGTAGTAAATGGGCGAAATATAAGCCTTAGAAACAGGGGACAAAAATAGAAAATAAACGGACACAATTGACATTACAAAAGAGTTTGCAATGCGATATTTTGTGTAGTGGGAGTATAATTATACTACTGTTTCATACAAGAACCTGTGTCTAGAATAGTTTATTGTGTGCGAACCGTCGAGCGAAAGAGGCCTATCGGGGAATTTAATAAAATACCAATATTTATCGAAAAAAGGAAACACACACACACAAAATCCCAAAAACAACAACAACAACAAAACACGAACGCATTTAACATGTAAAAAAAGGCTTTGCCGAATTCAGAGAAGATACACGCCAAAATCAAATAAAAAATATGAACAGTTAATCAAACGTACAAAAAACAAACATATTTAAACGATAGTAAAAGAAATGGTGAAAGAAGACACAGCTTGTCAGAGGTATTGTTCTTTTTCTCTCACTGTTTCCTATCCCAAAGGGTTGTGAATTCCTGATATTGTGTAGGGAAAGGAGTTTAGAACCAGTTACGTGCTAAGTCTTCAAGAGAAATTGTTTTTAGAGGTTTGGGTATGAAAATAAAAGTAGGCTTTGGTTTGAACGCTTTCCAAAATTTTAATGGGGTTTTCCATTATAAACTAAAAGACATAAATCTTAAAAATCAAACCAAAAATGCATTAACTTCGAAATGACTTTGTAGATGCTCTTTAAAGAGATCTTTGGAAAACGAGCCTAAAAGCGTACTTCCTCTCGATACAAAGTGTGATTGTCACGATGTGTGAAATTTACGAGGGCTTACTCTTTCTAAACGACGGTGAAATATTAATTTTCCTCATCATCGAAAAATCTATGGAAAATGCCCTTAACAATTAAAAAAAACAACAACAGTAGATGCCCCTTTTCTGAATAAGAATTAAACAAAATGCACTATCCATCGAAACGCTTAGGTTTTGACTTAATATAATATTTTTTGACGGTTAAATGTTTATGGGGGCTTGTGATAATGACATGTATTTTTCTAATCGTAATTGAGGTTTTATTTAACCTTGATTATATCTCTTTTGACGATTGGTCCTGCAATTTTCCTTTATAATGAAAGAATCATAGACAAATATGAGCCTGCACAGATGTGTGCCTACACTACCAGACTCTCATTTTATTCAACAGTTTTTAAGAAAGGTAATGAGTTACGCGGCTTGGACATGTCTTATGTAACCTAGATCTTGTAATGGCCATCCTCAAGCGATAAAAAGGGTCTTAATGGCCATTAAAATTGCACGCTCGTATGATTTGGTCCACTAGTGTAAATTAGAGATACATAAATCTTACATGTCCGGAAAATCCCTTAGTCCTAAAACTTTTACTATTTGGTTTCTTATTTTAATCCTTTCCTGCACAATCCTTTATTTTTACGTCTCTTTGATTTTCATTATCAACAATGTTTCTATCCCAAAAGAAAGAACATTTGAAAAAAACTATTAACTTGAAATTGGTGTCTGTAATTCCTTCCAATTTGGACTGGTCTTAATTTTTGTTGTTAAATTCAAGAAGAAAAGAAAACATTCCCGGATTCCAATAAGTTTTAAATGTCATTTTACTGGAAACGTGAGCCTGGAAAATCTGTTTGGTGTAGGCACTATCATTATTAACCTTTTACCCAAATACACAGTTTTGGACGGGTCCATATTGTGAGAAGTTACAGTAGACAAGTTGATAGAATGTTAAATAGCTTTCTCTTTCTTGGGAGAAAACGATGTTTGACATGAAGAAATTGCTTGTAGGACAATGTTTTCTAAAAAAATCTTATCTTACAGTGCGTAAAAAGAATGATTGTATGAGAATGGGGTATGGTGGTCGCTTTGGAGTACCGGACAATATTTATCGGAAAATATGTCAATTTTGTTGAATTTTGAAACTCGCGATAGGTTTTCTTACCTGCCAATTCTTGCAACATCCTTTTCAATTTCACCCATTATCAGACGACAAAATTTTAAACTAGTCTAAATTGAAAGGAGTTGCAGACGACATTGAAAAAAGGTGTTAAGATTTTAGACTTTCCATCGTTCTGGACAGAAAACATTGTGGAAAATGAAGAAAATTGCTTGTTATTTTCCATTATGTCTCCCAATCGTTTTCATTGCGGGGCGTTTAACAGCGTTAATATATGAGAATGTGTTAAAATTGTAGAAAATTATGAAATTAATTGTGACTGGCCATTTCTTCACTTTTCAGCGTTTCTTTTCCAAAAGATAAGACATCGTTAATTCCTCAAAATCGTCGTCTGTAACTTCTTTCAGTTTTATTTCAATTGTGGGAATGGGTTAAGGGTTTTAATATTTATCAGCCACTTGTTTTTCAAAAACGTCCAGAGAAGTTTATGGCTTTATTGGTCTATTTAGACATTAAAGGGGTTATTTTGGACAATAGGATGCGGTCACTCTGACAGTCAGTTCTTATAATTAAGTATTATCGACTTCGCGGGGGTCATTACGAACGGTCAATTAGTCGTCACCGAGGGGCAAGGAGTCAGGGATACTTATCCAATTAGGGGGCGTGGTCCCTTGGTCAACATTAAAGAGGATAACATTTCTAAGGGTGTCGAAAAAACGGAAGTGAATGTAATCGAATTAATTGGGCAAAATAGATGCATTGTAGGCTTCTTTTCTTCTCTGTTGTTTGTGTAATAGATGGGTTCCGGTGGCGTTTCAAGGGTCTAGGGACCAACATCGAAGATATTCGGGTCTTTCAACCCCCGTTCTAGTTGTCAAATATATCAAACCACGGGATTGCTCTCGTTTTCTGAATTATTTAAATCTTTTGTAGAAAGAATAAGATTTACGGGTTATCCAAAACATGGCCACAAATTAAATAGGAATGTGATTTGTTACGCAACCATCTTGGTAAAAGGATAAGCTTCGACACTAGCCAGTCTGCAATTAAACACTTTCCAATATCATCACCTGAACAAATGTTTTCCTTTTTGAGAAAAGGTTCCTATGATAAACCCATTACGAGTAAACCAAATTCTAGATTGGACTGATTCGAAAAAAGTTGCAGAAAACAATTTTAAAGTGGTAAAATACATTGTATTTTGTGGTAGAGACACTGTGTAAAGTATCAACAAGCTTTTAAACAATACATTTCTTAGTTTTTCACGATGTTTTTGCTAGACTAAACGCAAAAGACGGATCGTTGACGCCGCCCATTAACTCCCCTGGCAATGTCCAATGTTTCCGACAGGAAGTTCTATTTCGCCTTTGCAAAATTTATGGCCAGTAACATGTAACCAAAAAGTAAAATGGTTGGTTGGCACACAAACGACGTAACTTTAGCTTGAATGAGATATAGTTGGGATGTTTAAGTCGCTAAACCAATAAAAAGCTTCCAATAAATAGCTGTGAATGTTGGAATCCAAAGTTCATTTCCAGTCTAAATGAATAATTTGATTGGTTTATTAAATCTTTGATTGACCAATGCGATCAGTCAAATAAATTTATAAAATGATTGAATGTGTAGCTTGTCGTGAGAAAAGGGATTAGTCGGTAAGTCGTTCGAATGAATGTTTGAAAAATAGATCGAATGAGGCGCAGGTCAACCTTATACCTTACTTTCACATGCCATGTAGTTACGACCTTTAGGTCGCCAATCAACCATTCAACTTTATCTTATATCACTGCACATATATTTCATTAAATAATGCCGCTCGAAATTCAAGAATCATGGGATTTCATGGGTTCGACCCCCTTTGGTGGCACATATTCTTTGCAACATTTATCTCTAGCCAATAAACCCAATTCAACCAATGAACCAATCAATCAATATTCCAGTCTTACTGCCATGTTGGAGGTCATGGGTCAATGCATGACTAGGATCGATAACTTATCCGGTAGTCTCTGTTTTCTATGGGCTGAACATCGTGAGACTTCTCTCTCACCCTCTCTCGCCATTCTAATTTCTTCATTCTTAAAATCATTCGTCCATCGCTCCCTCCATTGCTCTGAACCATCGCCCCTCCTCCTCACTCACCCTCTCTACGGATCTACTAATTAATTCATCCACCCATCCATCAATACAACCAATCCATCTACCAATCCACCCATCCGTCTTTCCGTCCGCAAATTCATTCATTCATTCATCCATCCATCCACCCATCCTTCTATCCATGCATCCACCCAACCACTCATCCATCCACCCACCCATCCATCGATCCATCCATCCATCGATCCATCCATCGATCGATCCATCCATCCATCCATCCATCCATCCATCCATCCATCCATCCATCCATCCATCCAAACATACATACATACATACATACATACATACATACATACATACATACATACATACATACATACATACATACATACATACATACATACATACATACATACATACATACATACATACATACATACATACATACATACATACATACATACATACATACATACATACATACATACATACATACATACATACATACATACATACATACATACATACATACATACATACATACATACATTCATATACATCATATGACATTTGAAAAAAAAGATTTCCGTTTATTTCGCTAATATAGCACCATAAACACCGGTCAAAAAAACATAGCCTTGTTGTTAACAGTAACTTGCACTCTATCGGGAATCTTCATTCTCATTATCTCCCTTTGACTGTCTGTCTCCTAATGAATTGAAATATTTTGTTGATTTCTTGACAGCCGCCTGTATATTCTGTATATTTTACGACAGCATTTTCCGATGATATTTATATAGAAACTAACTATAAATTACAATCAATATTACACTTAAAATATAATAATAGTAGAAAATGTCTGTCAAATCTTACCTTCTTTTCAAACAATGGGCAATTTCTAATGGTCCTTTTCTAATATGGAGGAGGTGAGAGGATAAAAAAAATAAAAATAAAAAATAAACAACACTAATAACAATAAAATATCAATATCTAATAATATGGCTCTGCCTATCTCGAAGATTTGGCGCCAAGAGGGATGTAATAAAATGGGAACTAGAAATTCTTGAAGAAAAAGACCAAAATTAAAACTCAAATAGAGAGAGGGAGAGGGAGAGAGAAAGAGGGTGTAGGAGGAGAGAGATAGAGAGAGAGGGGGAGGTAGAGGTAGAAAGAGAGATAAAGAGAGGGAGAGAGAGAGAGGGGGGGGATAGAGAGGGAGAGAAGAAAAAAAAGAAACATTTATTACACATACCGATACGGTTAGGCTGATATGACGTCATTTCCCACATTAAATGACTTTACGTCAAGAATAACATTATCAGAATTATAAAGAAAAAAAAGTTGATTTGAAACAATTTCCACGCGCTTCTTTTACCATTTTTCAAAAGTAAATTTTTTTTGGTATTAATGAAGGGGAATGCTATGCTGTAGTGGTTATAGAAAACCTTGTATTGGCATGGGTCACGTGAAATATTCTTTTTTCTACGCTGCTCGAATTCGATACACGGATTGTATCACAACTATAACATAATATTACTTATTCATTGAATAGATGAAGAAAATATTTTTGTTTTCATGGAGGTATGAACCGAAAAAGAAAATATCACAATTACGTATGAATCTCGTCATTTCTTATAATTTGATATCATCGAGCGAAAAAAGCAACAACTTTGCATTTTTTTTATACTTTTTCGTATGGAATTATTTTGTACGGAGGTATACAAAATAGACGCGTGCTAAAATTTTGTTCGTGGAGTTATTGAGTTTTTTTTTTACCAATCAGAGCGTCCGTTTTTGATAGATGAAACTATAAATCAAAATATTTTCAGCAGGTTTCATATATAAAAATACATGTCATTTTGTGCACTACTCGCAACTGTTATACTTTCTCGTTGTTATATCGACCATATATGAAAAAATGTCGTAATTGCATCTTCATTCAAGCTGTAGTTACAACATTTTGTCAACTACAAAATATAAATCCTGTTATAGAATCATTTAACCTGATGTTTCAAAACATCTCTGGCAAACCGTGTGGGAAAGATGTTATATTGCTCCCAAAATTCGATAAGTTTTCCTGCACAGAATGATATCATTTACTGATGCTGCCTTTTTTCTTTCGAAAAACGAAGCTTTTGAAAACTTTGCGAAGGACAGAAATCGCACTTTTTTTCTTTTCGTCGCAATATTTCGATCCTACATGTTTTTTTTTTTTTTTTTTTTTTTCAAATTAAATGCACTTTGAATTTTTGCGTGCAATGTCTTCTTATTTGTACCCATCTAAAGGCTTCTGCTTCCGGTTATGGCTTATTCCAACACCAGACGACACAATCTTTAGACTTGTCCATATTGAATTTAGTTTAGCGACATTTCAAATTGCGCTAAAATTGAAAAAAAACTTTTAAAATAGGGTAGAAAGCATTGCGAGAAAGGGGGGAATTTCTTGTTACAAGTAATTTCTCCTTTTCCTACGAAGTCTTCTTTATATATATTCCTCCAGGGTGTTGAATAGCGTCATTGTGTGGTAATGGCTTAACTGAAACTAATATTCTACGCATCTAAATTTGAATCACGAAAATAGAATTGTTCTCTCCAATAACTCCCGGGCAGATTTTTAATTGTTTCCGGGTATTCTATTTTCAGGTCAAAAGTCGCCCATAAACCAGTCAATGGGGATCTTGGTGCACTACGGAGAGGCAATGTCATCAATGCCAGTGAAGTGCCACCAGCAACCCTTCTGTTAAGACGAACGTTCGCTCAGTAAGCACGAGACCGAAGTTATAACGTTTCTAAGCATACAGTTTATGCCGATGGAGACCAGTTTGACCAATCGCGGCTATCGATCAAGGATTACACCGACCAATCGAATAATTTATTCAGCCCGGACCTGAGCTTTCAAATCCGACAGTGGCCGCCAGTTTTGTTAACCTTTTTGTTGGTTTGGCGACTTAAAGGTCGTAACTACAGCTAAATCATGTAGTTACGACGTTTCGGTCGCCAACCAACCATTTTACTTTGTTGTTACGTGTAACTTGCTATGAATTTGCAAGATAACGCTGTTAAAAATCGAAGCGAAACTTCCTGTCGTAGTCATTAGGTGGGGACTAGGGAGTCAGTGGACGGGTCCAGCGATTGGTCAATTCCAACATTTTCATTGTGTTTGAGACGAGTCAGTGGTATTCATAATAGCAGCAGTTGTGGACGTAACCTAAGATGGCCAAACCTTGCAAGCCAGAGCACTTCTAACCTGAGAAAAGGGAAATAATCATCTGAATGATTAACTGGAATTAGCATTGTACGTTTTTTACCTTCTGCGTCTTTGCAGTAAAAGCAAAATTGATGAGCGAAAATAAAACGTTTTTTTTTAGATTTTTAGAATATAGGTTGTATTCAACAGATTCTTGACAGCTATTCCAACTTCGCCAATCTTTTCTTTTTTCTCTCCCCCCTCTCTCTTTCACTCACCCTCTCACCCTCTCTCCCTGTTAGTTTCCTTGGTATGGCCACATTTTCTCGAGTTCAAATACATTGTAACTTTGATGTGTGTATTTCCGTTTATTTATCGTCGCTACCGTAGCACATGCCCATATGGGCGACGCCCCAGAAGACGGTTAGTTGTTACGGGGATAGTGCAAGGATACAGGACGAAACTGCTGAGAGCTCCGCCTGGTTCTTTAACGTGCTCGGTGGATAGCACCGTCACACGGGGCCTCGGTTTAACGTCTCATCCGAAAGACAATTAGTTTGTTAGTAGATATTGTCAGTCCAGGGCTCGAACCCGTGATCTTGAGGTTTGAAGTCAAATGCTCTTCCAACTGAGACTTTGATCTACTGCGCCGTTCTATTTCAGTTTTTGCCAGTTTTATCCTCTTATTTATTGGACAGGTTTATGGTCATGTGATTATTTTTTAAAGATGTGATAACACCTCTCACATGCCCAGAAAGTCACCAGGTTCCTATGTCTTTAAAAATATCAACCCATTTCCAAACAGCTGGTCCAAATTGAAAAGAGCATTTTACGACAATCAAAAGTTGATGGATGTTTTTGCATGCCTTTTATTTGGGGTGGGGGAGAAAACATTGTAGATAATGAAGAAATTGCTTGACACAAGCAATTTCTTCATTTACCACAATGTTTCCCAAAGCTGTACTTCTTGGGGGGCGTAAAAAGAAGGGGTTGTGTGGAAATTGGCTAACCTTGATTCAGAGGCAATAAATTGCTAGATTCCCTTGGCTAACAGACTGTATTGTATTAGTCACATCAGATGATGCACAAATTGAAATTAATGGTCAATATGAATTAGGGTCAAAATTATTTTAGTTTTCAACAGACAAATTTGGACTTTACTGCTAAAACTAGGGTTTGAGGTTTACCAGACTCATGCAGGACAAACCGACGGCAGATGTGAAGAACCAGAAGCCAACGTTTCGAATAAAGGCCGTAAATCGTCACCTCTCAAACATATCAAGGGGCCCCGGCATATCCCCTTTAACAAACCCTTTCTGTTTCCTTGCACTAGGCAATATCTTTATACGCTGTACAATTATCACATCGTATTAAGTATTAAGCCCGAATACCTCGCTGACAAATCTGCTCCCGCCTACTTACACCGTTTTCCCTGCCCATTGACTCCGACAGGAAGTTTCACTTTGATTTTAAATGAATTTATTTTGCCAAATGTTTTTCCTTAGCATGTCACAAAAAAGTAAAATGATTGGTTGGCGACCTAAAGTTTGAATAAGATGTAGTTACGATTTTCAGGTCGCCAAACCAACAGAAATGCTTCAAATGAATAGCGACCAATGTCGGTATTCAAATTTATGTTCTAGCTAAATGTTGGTGTTCAAAGTTAATTTCTAGTCTAAATGACTGATATCATTAGCCGACTGATTAATTGACTGACAGCCTCGATTGGTCAGTTGAACGAATTGAAACTGAATCCAAAACAGAAAGAGACTTCGCAAATAAACAATCTATGGAATCTACATTTTTCTTAAATTGTTACTGGAAATATGAATGTTCTGTATATTTTTCAAAGTGTTTATAAACACAACATTCTGCTGTAACAATGATCAATTAGCTTGTTTCTGCCTTTTTATGAGGACTCTTTATAAATGTATTAATAACCAATTTCTCCTTTTCACAACAAGCTTTAAATGAACATATTTCTACGGGGCTTCAGAAAGGATTTAGCTAGAATTCTGTAATAACTTATGCATGCAATCGAGACATTCCTTGATATCGAGGGCTAAGAGCAAAAACATAGTATGGCTCTATACATTGTATAGAGCCATACTATGTTTTTGCCCTAAGCCATCGATAAATTTCACGTAAATGTGCTTCAAGCGACTGTTTTCTTAGGCGACCACTTTTTGGTCGTCGCATGAGTGGTCGCTTAGTGCGAGATTTACTGTATTTATAAATTATAAACATTGGTTGGTGATTAGTTATAATTGCGAAATAGACTAGAAAGCCAAAATTACGTTGGTCATTAGCGGTTGTATATCATCTCTGAATAATTGACCATTCGTAATGGTCAATCAAGGATTCGGCGACCAATCAATTTATTTATTCAGCCCAGAATTGAGCTTTTAGCTGCGGCATTGGCCATTGCCATTATTGTTTAACGTTTTGATGGTTTTGCGACTTCCACATAGTAAGTACAGCTTATTCAAGCTGTAGTTACGACGTTTAGGTCGCCAACCAATTATTTCACTTTCTTGTTACATGCTACTGGCCATGAACTTTGCCCCCAAAAAAACCCGCCGTTAGAAATTTGAGCGGACCTGCCTGTCGGAGTTAATGGGCGAGACCTAGGGAGTCAGTGCGCGGGGCTAGCGGTTGGTCGATTCGTAATGAAGGGACTTTACTGCACTTTGTACTCATTTTTACTCACGCTGGTCACATATTGGTATATTCACAGAAAAAGATCACTTGCACGACCAAAACCTCGTTACTATATAAGCTGTATTTAAAATGTTCTTGTCATCCATCGACGACCGGAACCGCTACGCTTATGAACGCCGTTGATCTGTCTTAGATTTTATTTCTTTTCTTTTCAAAGATATATAGTTTATGCCGAAATTGTTTATATTTTAAACGGACAGATTGGCAGAAGACCTTGGTCAATACCCCCACTTACCCTCAAAATGAATATATAAATAAATGAACGAAAAAGATAATAATTAACCTGTCAAACCATTCGTCCAAAGGAAAATACAAATATTGACCTCCGATATTTATGTGCTGTGTTTGTAGTAAAGTATCTTTAAAGTCGTGACTAAAGCTTAATCAAGATGTAGTTACGACACATTTAAGTCGCGCGTCATTGATTTATCGTTAGTTTTTGAAAATTAATGTCGTAATAATCCACGGTCATAATACGAAGTATGGTTCTACTCGCCTTCAGAACCAAATAGAAGTCAAAGGTCATAGATCCGATTTCCGGTCACGACGGTCGTCAGTCGGATATGTCCTGGGGAAAGACATTTCACAGAACGAGCTGTTAAAGAAAACGATATTCAGCGAACGTTAGGAAATCGTTAAACTGTTGTCCAAACCCCAATTAATATAAGTAATTACTTTCGTCTGTTCGTTTTTATTTGTGTTTAGTATCTGAGAAGACACACCGCATCTACACATTCTGCTAGAAAACGTAATTGTCACAATCCACTTTATAAAAAAAAATATATATATAAAGCTTGAAACGGGGCATATGAATTCGATTTTAAAATGTAAGACACAAAGTACATCTTAAATGCGGACCGGAATTCGGATCATTAAATACTCCTTTTAAATTTCTTTTTTCTGCACTTTTATTTTTCAGTAGTGTCGCAGGAAATATCACCGGGGACAATATCATTAATGAAATATGCATAAGGTTTTAAAATAATAATATGCATGATAAATATTCATTTTATGAAGTGTAACCGTTAAGACGTCCCGTTTAGGTGTCAAGTCAAAGGCTTCCAAACAAGGATGCTAATGAGATTTTGATCAACTTTAATTAATATGACGTGATTCAGTCAGTTTGCGATATTTTTGTCGGTAAATCAACAGTGTTATTGAGATTCATTCTGTACTCCGAGAACTGTATTTTTCGTTTACGTTACCCGTCTTACGAAAAGGGGCAATTCGATGTTTCCGTTTACCCTTTCCTGTTTAGAAAAATCTTAGACTTATCCAAAGTCAAAGGTTCTTCAGACGAAAAATTAAAGTGATTTTTATCTGAAAAAAATAACCATTCAGTAGGGTACAAAATATTGTGGAAAAAGAAGAAATAGATTGTTATAGGCAATTTCTTCCTTTTCTACAATGTTTTTTAATAAAAATCACAGGGACGCAAAATCCAGGGATTGAACAGGAAAGAATTAATTAAATATTTGATTTAAAAAGTGGGAAAAGTGTGTGTGTGTGTGTGTGTGTGTATGTTGGGGGGGGGGGCTAATTCACTGCAGCAAAATTGATTGATTTAACCCATTACAACTCAAGCCCTCCTTTTTACGCCACTCAAGAAAAAAGCTTTTGAAAACATTGTGGAAAATGAAGAAATTGCTTGTATCAAGCAATTTCTTCATTATCCACAATATGTTCTACCCAAAATAACGAAAAATTAAAATTTCTATCAACTTGAAATTCTCGTCTGCATGCAGCTTCTTTCAATTTGGACCAGTCTAAAATTCCACTGTGTTGGAATGGGTTAAGATGATGACAGAAAGAAATGACTATTCAAGTTGCTCATTTTGACTGGAAGTGCAGTTCTGACCTCTGACTTTTATGTAAAGCATTTAAAATGTTAGGCGACTTTACGTCGTAACTACAGCTTACTTCGGAATATATCTTTTTGATCGATATCAATACTTTTCAATATTTCGAGATGATTCCATCTCAAGTTACAGACCACATTAATGAACATAAGATTTTCTGACCGGTTGCTTTGCCTACAGAATGACAAATAAACGAATTACGGTTTACTTATTACCTTTTTCCTTCTTTTCGTCAAAATTTCTCGAAACGTTTTGCTTTTACTATTTAATTCGGTGTCATTGTCTGTAATATTTTAGATGATTTGAAAGCTTAGATTACTGAATACCAGAATACTAGATTCGGAACCCGCGAACTCAAACCAGAAATATAACTAATGCAGAAAGCTCTTCCTTTATTCTCAGTGCCAACTAAGGGCCTTCGATAACATCGTAGCTACAGCTTGGATGATTTAGGTCGAGCACCGACTTTATGTCATTTATCTGAATCGTTAAAAAGGGCATGACATTTCTGTTGAGTTAATCTTGACTTATATGGATTTATTGTTTTATTCAATGAACGGTATGCAAATACAACGAAATCTTCAAAGTCATTTCTAGGAGCCTATTTTGATTTACACGGGGCGTTCGTTTTCTTATTCGTTACCCTACGACCTTGTTTGATGATTGTTTTACGATTTTGGCATCTCATTAAGACGTAAATCTTGAAAGTTTTCTAAAATTTAAGAGATGCCTTTCAGCAACGTTACTGACCGCTTTTTAATCATAACACAAGCGATTTTTATCAGAAAATTTGTTCAAGATAATAATTCCGTATTATAATTGGAGTTTTTTTGTTTTGACTCATTCCCACTTATTTGAACTTTAGACTGGTCCAATTTGAAAGAAGTTGCAGACAACAAATTTTTAATACTAAATTTCTTAAAATCTAGAAATAGAAAACAATGTGGTAAAAGCAGAGAGTGCTTGTCACTAGCAATTTCTTCATTTTCTACATTTTTTTTTTCCAGAACTATCGGGATGGACTTTATGTAAATGGGTTATAGTACCCAAAGTGTCTTAAATACATCTATATTCAAGTTGTAGCTACGACGATTTGATCGCGAACTAAAGATACACCCGAACAATGTACTCGTACTCTCTTTTCTTACGCTGGATCTTTTGTCTTTCAATGACTTAACCCACTACCTCACAACAGATTTTAGACTGGTCCAAATCGAAAGAATTTGCAGAAAACACTTTTTTATTCATTTATTGATTTACTTTTTATTTATTTTATTATCTTTTTTTAATTTTGGGATAGAAATCATTGTGGATAATGAAAAAAATTCTTGTATAAAGCAATTTCTTCATTTCTCACAATGTTTTCCTTTTTTTCTTGTTGGTATCAAATGGGACCATGTTGTGTATTGTAGCAAAATAGCCTCAACTATGCCGATGGTGTATCTTTCAGATTATCTCTTTTTATTATAATTTCTTTGAAACATTTACACAAAAAAGTAGACCACGTCAAAAATGAAGTAGAAAAGTAAAAATTCATGTAATAATAATAAAAAAAAAATAAATAAATAAAAAAAAATGCAGACTAATAATTCAAGTTCATATTTCTACTTGTCATTCAGGGAAGGAATCGTCTTAGAAAATGAAGACATTGTTCGTTTATCGGTAATTTCTGCATTATCTACATTTCAAAAGCTTTTTTATTTTAGAATCGTAAAAAGTGTATTTTTTGGTAATGATTTTAGTCAGTTTTTGAAATGTTGAAGAATTTTATTTTGACTAACATAGTATTTCGAGATAAAAGATGTCCGCACAATGAAAGTTATCTGTAATATTGAAAGTTATCTGTAATATTACTCGTATCATATCAATTTTGACCACAGAGCTACATTATATGAAAACTGTCAAAGTGTTGACTCCGAGCTCGACAAAAAACAAAACAAAGTCATCGCGCCAAACGTCAAGTGACCAATCGCGGCTGTCAATAATAAAATAAATCAAATCATTCATTTAGAACAGAAGTGAACTCTGAACTCCGATCTAAGGTCAATATTCATGTCAAGCATTTTTGTTGGTTTTGCGACTTATTCAAGCTGTAGTTATGACCTTTAGGAAACGTTAAGAAACGACAGACAGCTATGAATAGGTACACCAGTATCCGAGACATAGATGATTTATTGTAGAAATTGAGGTTAAACCCATATACTCTTATCAATCAATCAATCAATCAATCATGGGTTAACACTATTATTTGTACTGACAATAACAACCAAAGACTCATTATTTTATTTTTTGCCGTCTGTTATTACCATTTACATCAGTAAGTATAATTGTAATGAAGCAAAAATAATTAGACCAATCGCTGTTATATTATAGAATCTATGGCAGAAATATGTAACAAAAATGTAAATGATTTTTAGGCGACCTAAACGCGACCTACATTTTGAATAAGCTGTGTTTAAGTCGTCAAACAAACAAGAACTTCACTTAAATGGCGGAAAATGTCGGAGTTTAAAACTCACTTTTGATCTAAATGAACAATTACATTGGTCGACTGATTCTTCGAATGACTCCTGCAATATTTCAACTAACGAGCAAAATGAGTGTTTCTATAGTATTTTAAAATTTTACCAACCAATATAAGTTTGAGCACAGAGTGCCTGTCAAAGGTTGATAAAAACGAACAAAAATCATATTTTGATAAAAAATTGCGACTTAGCAAGTAAATCTGGTATTCTGAAGATCCGGCGAACTTAGATTTCTCGATGAAAAGTCCCTTCTATTTGGAAAGCAGGGGTTTTAAACCCAACGACCTTTACGTTTCAACACCGAACATCTTTAAAATCAAGAGAGTTTTAAAGATAAATGAGTTTTTAGACTAAAATACATTTATTTAATTGATACGACGTTATCTGCTCTATAGCTGGTGATAGATGCGAAATTGTTTCCCTCTTAGAAAATATGTATTTTTTTAACCGACTTTAGTTCAATTATTGTAATTTTGCTGTTCTTGTTGTTACTGCTAGAGGCATTCTTGATGTTGATAGACGAAATTGTCTATGGAATCAATTTTTATAGTTTTTCATCGGTAAAGCATACTGCCGTAGAGCTATCGTAACTACGGCTTGATGCAGCTGCGATATTTTCGTTACCCACAGACAGACTCTCAGCCATTTCTAGGACAATTTTTCAGGTTTTCTATTTTTTTTACTGAATATTACTAAATTTTGAATCCAATGCAGCTTATTTGTGATAAGAATTTGTGTGTCGATAAGAAAGTAGGTACACTTTCTGCATTGATGAAAAGTCAACAATGTTCGAATCTGGTGCGCCCCATAGGCATTTTTCACAGACCCCGTATAGTCTCCAACCCATTCCCCAACAACCCCTCCTTTTTATGCTCCTCAAGGGAAAAAGTTTGGCAAACATAGTGGAAAATAACGAAATTGCTTGTTACAAGCAATTTCGTTATTTTCCACAATGTTTTCTTCCAAGAATTTGACAAAAAATGTTTTTATACTTTGAATTGTCGTCTGCAACTTCTTTCAGTTTGGACAATAAGATTTTGTCGTCTGGGGATGGGTTAATGGTATTACTGGTTCTGTAGAAAATCTACTATAGGATGAAGGGGCTAGATTTTAAGTATCACTATCATTGCTGATAATGATGATCGTCTCTCGGCGATAAAATATCGTGACATAAGTTAATGCAAGCTGGAGCTAGGACATTTTAAGGGTCAATCGGCTATAAATATATCGCAAGTGGACGACCTAAACATCGTAGCTACAGCTTGTTCAAGCTGAAGTTACAGAGTTTCGGTCATCCGCCTATGGTATATTTATCCAATATCCATATCGACGGTGTTCTATCAAAACCTCGTAACTACAATTTACAACATATAATAAAAACTTATTCAATTTCAAAGATCAAGTTGTCCCATGTCTAGATTTGGTTGAGCAACCACTTTTTTCTTTTCAATAGCCAGATTTTTTTTAAAGTTATCATTATTATTATTTATCTCTTTTTTTTCGAAAGATATTTTTGATAGACCAAAGTTTGGATGTTACAATAAGGGTTCTTTCAATGAGAACTCTCTTCCTATAATTTGTGTTGTTGATCTCATCAAAATGGCCACCTGTGCCGGTGCGAACCGGCATTCAGTTTCAAAGGAACGAAAAACCTATTTAGATGATGAAGATTATTAAGAAAGACATTATAGGTAAAGAAAACATATTTACACTGAGGGGCCTTCTATCGAGGGGTTTGTTCAAATAACCGATATCCGCGTTTTCTCATCTCCAACCCACCTTTAGCACATTAAATTGCCTTGTGCGGTATATAGGTTTTTTGGCCTGTTGGTTTTCTTGCGTTATGTGAATTAATGAGAAATCTGCGGAATTTGCAAAAAAAGTTGCAGTTATATAAGAATTTTTTTGAAGATTTCAAATTAGATAAAAATTAAATAAATGCATTCGCGCAATATGGTGAATAAATCAAAGAGAATTATTTCAGTTATATTTTTGAAAGATTGGTTTTTCATCTCTGAAATGGTTACAAGAATATATATAAAAGAAGTAAAATATTGGGTAACTAATATTCTTTATAAAACCTTATCATGCTGAACCCGGAATATTACTATTTTTGGCAGGAGGTATAGACAAAGATCAGCCTGCACGTACGTGCAGTCTGATCTTAGCCTTCACCACTTGTTCAGCGTATCTAAGCCAGTGTTGCTTATAACATCAATTATCAAAAGAAAAATGACCAATAACTTGTTCCTCCAGTGTTTTCGGTCCTCTCAATTTAAAGCATTTCAGAATAGGATTTTATTCAGAATGAGTAGAGTTTATGGTAAAAAAAATGGTACAATCTAGGTGATCCCTCTTTATGACATTAATTCATTCGCTAATTTAGCCGCTACAAAAATGAACACTTTTAATAAAGGTCTAAGTGACTGGATCGCGGATGTCAATCAAAACATAAACTGACAATTCAGACCCGAAGTAAACTTTGAACTGCATTTTTATTTTAAACATTTTTGTTGGTTTGGCGACTTAAATGGAAATATCTACGGTTTGTTCGAGATGTAGTTACGACGTTCAGGCCAGCCCAACCATTTTTTTTACATATGTATGGTTATAACGTTTATGATATCTTAGTCTAACTTCCTGTCGGAGGTGAATGAGTGAGGCCAGAAATACGCCAACATAACATATTGAATTGTTCATAATAACAAGTTGACTTGCAATTCTGAAAAAAATATGGAAAAGATATATGCGCTCCAGACTCTCTATTTAAAACCTTTTTTAGGAGAATATCTTTTTTCATTTAGGTTTTAAAAATATCCTAATCACACTGTATGAAGTAACCCATATTCAACGCATCGTGCAAAAGGATGGTCAGTTTTATTTAATTTCCATGAAAATTGTGAAAACAAAATACATTTTCTTTAATTTGATAAATATATATTTTAAAACAATAAAAAAAGATATTGGCGTTAAAGGACATAGAATAAACGAATAATCCACTATTAAGGAAAATCTGGTTTTTTTTTTTTGTTTGTTTGTTTTTGTTTTTTTTTTTTGTTGTTGTTGTTGTTGTTTGTCTTTTTTATGTTTTTTTTTTCCAGTTTTCTTCATAAACTATCTTCTGATTTAAAACAAAGAAACTTACTGTCACTGGAGATATTGAAATTTTTAAAATCTGTACTTGGGGTCGAAATAATCATGAATACTAAAGAAATCACCTGTAAAAAGCAATGTCTTCTTTTTCCACAAAGTTTTCTTTTCCCGAGGGGTGAAGCAATAATTAGCAATTTCGACGTCATTAAAACAATTTGATAGAGTAACGTTATTCATTCGCCAACGAACCATTATTATCAACATGTTTTTTTTGTTTTTTTTTTTGGTTACCTAATACTTGACATAAATTTTGCAAAATAACGCCGTTTCAAATCGAAGATGGACTCCCTGTTGGAGTCAGTTTGCATGGTGAAAGGAGTAAGTGGGCGGGGCCAGCTATTTGTCAATTATATGACGAACCTCGCAATCTTGTGATACAAACTCACATAGATTTGTCCAATTAAGAAATGAAGAGAATATTTTTTTTCAAAGAGGTATGAACCGAAAAAACTAATCACACTGTACGAATACGCGAAGCGGATTCATACATAAGTGTGATTAGGTTTTTCGGTTCCAGCCTCCACGAAAACAAAATCTATCCTCTTTATTTAATAGCATCGAGTGAAAAAAGCAAAAAGTTAACAGATGTTGATGCCTTTTTAAATGGGACTATTTTGTGTGGAATCATATAACATAGCTGCGTGCTCAAAATTTTGTTCATAAATTAAGAATTATTTTTTCGACCAATCTGAACGCCCGATTTTTGATAGACGAAACTGAAAATTAAATTATGGGCAGGTAACAAAATTAAAATAAGTGTAAATATCTATGACTGAATGCGAATTGAAGCAAATATACAAGTAGACAGAAAAAGAAATAAGAAAATAAATAAATAAAATCCTGTACCAATGCCATATAATAGAGATGAGTAACATTGAAAACTGATTGAAATTAAATTAAAAAAGTATAGCTAAAAGGGGGAAATTGAAAATGAAAATGGAATCATTGAAGAAAAATACAATCGATTTATATAATCACCAATAAGATAAATTAAGATGAAATTTGCCCTAGATTGATTTATAATGAATGAACAATTAGATAAATAAAATCTAATATATTGGTTTCAAAAGTTTTGCAGACGAAAATTTAAAGCGGGTTTTATTTGAAAAAATACCATTCAGAAGTATAGAAAATATTGTTGAAAAAGAAGAATTGCTTGTTACAAGCAATTTCTACTTTTTCTTCTACAATTTTTTCTCAATTATAAAATCACAAAAAAAAAAAAAAAAAAAAAAACAGAAAAAGGTTGAATTATTTTATAGTTGAACGGGTTATACAAATTTCTTCATTTTCATCCTTCTGTTTTGAAACCAGACCTTTATTTGCCTCTCGGATAAACATAGTGAATGCGCGATTTCGAGTCTTCGACCCCGGGTCAAGTATTTATTAAAATGGAATTCTTTTTCAAGTTCTAACGTCTGGTATCGACTGTAAGTCTGTCGACCCCTTCTTCTCTCCGAACCTGAAAACATAACGAAAAACGGACTAATAGATCAGCTATAACCCATTTCCATACAACAAAATTTTAGACTGGTCCAAATTGTCCGAAGTTGAAGACGACAATTTCATGTTGATGGATTTTTTTTTCGTCTTTTTGGATAAAAAAACATAGTGAATTATGAATGAAATGCTTGATGCAATCAATTTATTTGTTTCTTCCAAAACAACAGTGTTTTGGAAGGTTTTTTTTTCTTGGTGCGATAAAAGCAGGGAATGTGTAGGAATGGGTTAAGACTCACTACCACTTTGCTCGGCCCCAAAAACAGATTTTGTCGGTATATGGGAAGTCTTGAACCAAAAATCAAATACACATACCTTATATAATTTATCTGATTATTTTTCACCTCTTTTAGGTTTCAATGAAAGATATAACTTCAGAGAGAAATAATAAAGTTGATATCAGAAAAAAAACATACATTATTTATAATTATTGATGAATGAAAAAAAATGTTCATTTTATATTCAAGGGAAGATTACAATGCCTTATATTTTCAGGCAAAACAATCCATAAACAGTAGCGTACATTTATTAAGCTGTTTTTAACAAGGTATTTTATTTGATTATTTAATAAATTTGATTAATTATGTTAATTCTTTTTCGCTTATATTTTTGTTGAACTCATATTTTATTTTTGCAAGCAAAAGAATAATTATTATTTTTGAAATCAAAACAAGAAAATAAAGTAATAAGAAAAAATAGAAAAAGAATGATTAGATAAAACGATTTATAATAGATAAATGAATAATCAAATAACTGTGTGCTAAATATTGAATCCCTTATACTTAATACACCAAAAATTGAATTTATTTGCTTGTGAGAGGTATTATAAGTAGGCATATTATTAAGGATAATAGGCGCCCTGTTACACCTCAAAATGTAGGCTACAAGTATAAATTAAAAGATTAAATC
Organism: Fragum fragum; assembly: GCA_946902895.1. Lineage (NCBI taxonomy): Eukaryota > Metazoa > Mollusca > Bivalvia > Cardiida > Cardiidae > Fragum > Fragum fragum. Next base: position 39,720,581 of record OX336372.1, read on the forward strand.
AATATCGGGGAAAAAAGAGTAAAAACAGAGATGAAAGTGGTAACCCAATCGTGGTTTTTATTTGCCCAACTATACAAGAATTTCGGTAACCATTTTTTCTCCTAAGAAAATAAACTAGAAAAGAACTAGGATACCGGATCTTATAACCCATTCCCACTCAATCCTTCCTTTTTGGGTCCCACAAGAAAAAAGCTTTGGAAAACATTGTGGGTAATGAAGAAATTGCTTGCATGAAACAATTTCCTCATTATCCAAAATGATTTCTGCAGACAAAGGCGAAATAATTTAGAATTCCACTAATTTGAAATTGTCATCTGCACCTTCTGTCAATTTCGACTACTCTAAAATTTTGTTGTGTTGGAATAGATTAAAGAAGTAGTAGTTGCGCAAAATCGGATGCGGCTAGTAATATGTTTTTTTGTTTTTTTTAGGAACGACCGTAAATACTACTACTACTACTAATAATAATAATAATAATACGTATATTACTGGAAATAACGAATAAAAACTTGTCTGCATGTTCAATGAAACCTTGGTAAATTTCATTTTTTTTTTGTATTTTTTCTTCATTTCCAACGGTATCATTACTTGCTGACATCGAGTGATTTCAATATTTTTCATTTCGGAAAGGAAATCTAAACTTAATTTCATTGAGGTATGAAACTATAAATTTAATCGCACTGTATAAAGCCACGAATCCCCCCTAATGAAAACAAAATACAGCTATATCTATTCCTTTTAATTTTATATTAACCCATTTCCACAAAATACACATTTTTGACGCCCCCCCCAATTGAAAAGGATTTGAAAAACATTTTGGGAAATGAAGAAATTGGATTTCTTCATTGTCCAGAGTGTTTTCTACATTAAAATCAAAAAAAAAAAAAAAAAAAAAAAAAAATCTACATTTCATAAACCTAAAGCTTAAACATCTTTGTCATCTTGTAAAGGGATAACATGATCAAATAATCAACAATTTTACCAGTTCGAAACCGTTTCTTCGCGGAACTACTTTTTGTTCAAGCAAAGAAATGTTCCATACTCGTTTTTTTTCATGGAAGCACGAAAAAAAGATACTAGCAAGTCAAAAAAGCAGGAATTTTGATAGACACGATGGAGTTATTCTTTTGTACGAATGAATCCTTTAGGCATTAGATATCTAATAAATGCCATTTTTCACAAGAAAAGAAAGAGTAAAAAAAAATAATAATGTAAGTATGGTGTGACAAAATATTCCATTGTATTCAACATTAAGAAATATCCAGGTTTTAGCACAGACCTTACACAAATAACAATGACGGGGAATGAAGTCAGATTTCTGGGTTTTATAGCGATATTAGTACCATTAAATTGAAATATGGCCGAATAAATGTTTTTTTTTCGCAGTTCTGTCCAGTATTACACGCGCGTTAATATTTATAGCATTAGAGTCGTAAACCTTTTACAAAACAAACCAAAAATCCTCCTTTCACGAGACATAGTATATAGTGTTTGGGCAAACTACCGATTTACGTTCTCGAGGCGAAACTTTCCGTGCTGTCCTACATATCAATTCATGATCAGACAACTTATATTTTTTAACGTGTCCAATAGAAATGGTATAGACGGTAATCGAGTCCTATTTGAAAGAAAAAATATAAATAAAAAAATGGCAACGTTTTTTTTTTATCTCAATGAAACAACGTCTTTCAGAATCGTGAAATTGTTAGCGTTTATTCGAGGTATGACTATTACTAGAGGACAAAATTTTAGGTTTGTCCAAAATGAAAGGAGTTGCAGACAACAATTTATAGTGAATGATTTTTTTTCAACTTTTGTGTAGAAAATATATTAAAATATTTAAAAATTGCTTGTTACAAGTAATTTCTTCATTTTACACAATGCTTTCCCAATTGTGTATCTTGAGGGGTGTCCAAAAGCGTCATGGTGTGGGAATGGGATAAAATAATTCCAAAAAATATATTTTTGGTTTCTAATTCTACCATTTTACTGAGTATTTCCGAGAATAAAGGAAATTCTGGTGTTTTTCATTTTACCACTTTAGTAAGAAATGCATGGTACAAGATCGTAAAATTATATGAAAAAAGAAAGAAAAAAAAAACTCTGTAAATGTCGCATGTTTGTACCGAAATCACGAAAGGAAAGAAAGTAAAGGGCAAATAACTATTCCACTTCAACACGGTATGGTTTTTATTAGTATTTATTACCAAATAAATGACGAATTTGACATCTTGTTTTATTAGTGGATTGTTCATGCCTAGTAATAACCGTAGAAATTATTTGGATTATATCTGTTTACGATCTAAAACTTATTGTTTACTTTATAAATTAAATATTTATAGAAAAAAAAAATAGAAGGATAATTCCTAGCTTTATGGTCGTGTAACCGTTGAGATTTTTTTAGGAAACATGTTTTAATTTTGATAAAGATCAATGCAATATTTGAAATTTATAGACCAGCTCTAAAGCTGATATATGTCGATCATTTCTGAAAGAAATATTTTTATAACGGTAAGATATTGTAGACGGCAATGATAAAAAAACGCAAACTTAACACATAACGGTTCCATTTTAATCAAATTATAAATTCGAATAAACATGATACTCGAGTCAGTCTACCACATTTTGCATGCAACTTTTGTTGTTGTTGATAATGTTAGTTTTGACTTATTCTCCAGAGTTATTATAGTACATTGTTCTTTCAAAATACAATTTCGATATTATGATTATGGTCTCAAATACTGACATGCTCGAAATAAGCAGTGATAAACTGACACATTTTTGAGCCTAGCACGTTTGAAGGAACTGTACGAATGTAGTTTAACAAAACATTAATTCATCTGAACTTACTCTTCATCTTTAGAAAACAAGAGGAATTTTAGATTTGATTGCTTAAATACGTCTATCAGAGACAAAATACGCACATAACTTAATGTGCCTACATGGATAATTAAAGCATTAAGCCCCGCCCCTTCCCCGTAGATCATTGCGATCAAAGTAGCGTATCTGACGTTGACGAATGGGAAACCGTTCCCACATGTACATATAGACAGTGAAATGAATTGACTAGATATGCACGACCTGACAACACGATGTTCTACACACATTCTCCGCCATCTTGAACGGATCATAGCTGATTGTAGGTGATCTTTGATAAATGATTACCAGAAACAAATAAGAAAAGCGTGGTGGAGTATTTGTTATGATTTGCAACAAACACAGACAAGGAGATTTCCATAGACGGATCGCCGCTGTCATTCCAAAATCGATCGTCAAATAAAATCTTTCATTTAGATCGGAAGTTCTGTCCACTAATAATTATAAAATGATTTATCGTTTGTTTGGGCTATTTAGTTATTCTAAGTGACCATCGATCCGCTGAGGTCGCTTTTGCTCTACTTTGATTTTCCAGCCCGTTTGGCCGGTGTAACTAGTTTCGGAATGATTATGTCTTTTCTGGTTGATTTATTGATTAAATGTATATGCGTGCTTGTTAGATAAGCAGAGGACAAAGAAAAGATATATATATCTAAAAGATACATTTTCCAATTAATATTTAGAACCGATTCGCAATTGACGGTAGGACGCAATTAGAAAATGTATATCGATAAAAATGTCACACATTTAGAGACTGGGTGGGTAAAACGTTAAGTAAATGTGATATTTGTATTCATTCTTTTCTCTCTCTCTCTCTCTAAAATCCGTAGGCCCTCAAGTTAAAGATGTGATGTATTAGCCTTCGGCATGGCAGTTCGGATGAGGTAATTAGCGATATTATTATGTGAAATATGTGGTCAGAGACATAACATTAAAGGCTGATCGTGGAATCAACTGTAGTTTAGAAGTTTAAGTCACCAAACCAACAAAATCCAAAACGTAAATGTCGGAGTTCAAAGTAAACTATCAGTCGAAATGGATGTTTTGATTGGTTTCTCGAATGTTTATTGTCATGCGATCTTTCATTTCTAAGAGAACCCAAATAGTCCTGACAATTTGTATTGTGTTGTTTCATTCCGGCAGATGTCTTAATTTTGTGAGCGATGAAAACACAATGATGGCAGTTTTAGTAAGCAGTAAATTAAACCGTTCTGATCAAGATACATGTAGTATCTTGAAAGATATTTCTTTTAACCCATTCCCACGCAATGACGCTTTTTGTCCCCCCCCCACCAAATTGGGAAAATATTGTGTAAAATGAAGAGACTGCTTGTACCAAGCAGTTTCTTCATTTTACAAAATATTTTCTACCCAGAAAGTTGAAACATCTAAAATTTCACAAACTTAAAATTGTTGTCTACAATTTCTTTCATTTTAGGACCAGTCTAAAATTTTGTCGTCTGGTAATGGGTTAAATTGTTATTTTCATTTCAGGTGAAAGAGATAAGGAAGACGCATCAGCTAGAACCGCGTCCTTACCAACCAATAGCAGTCGGCAAACAACAAGCTCGACCCCTTGAATCTTGATATTTATGAGTTGTATAGACTTCCTTGAATGATTTAGATCGCCAACCTAGGATTTGTTTGTTGATTTATGCCCTTGACTATATACTTTGTAGACTTGCGTCGTATGAAATATTGTTCGAACTGCTAAGTCGGAGGTCAGTGGGCGTGGCTTGCGATCCGTCAGTTGTCCTACTGAGTCTTTTGCAGTAATCTCTCCTTAACCCTCCTTTTATATGCCCCTCGAGAACAAATCTTTGGAAAACATTTGTACCAAGCAATTTCTTCATTATCCATATTGTTTTCATCCAAATAGACAAAATAAATAAATAAATCTTTCTATTTAAAATTGTCAGCTGCATCTTTGTTTTTCCATTTTGGACCAGTCTAAAATTGTCTGGCAATGGGTTAAACGCGTTGTTGCGATTCGTTAATTTCAGCAGTAGTTCACAGAAAAGCAGCCTACAAACATTGACTTACCATTATGACCAATCATCCACGGAAATATAGATCTTGTCTTACATTTGACCTCGTCTTTATTTTTACCACAAGTGCTTGTGACGTGATATTCTAAGTTGGCTGACGTCATCGCTCCAATTGACACCAAGTGTGGGATGTAATCACTCAAGTCAAACCGGTCGTTTTGCTCTGTAGATACTTTCACTGAACAATCTTCACCCTTACAGGGTGTTTGGTATTTGACAGAAGAAGCACTTAGCTTATAATGTTCTGTTAGGCAATCGTCGAGTACATATGATCTAATTGTTTCTTTTGTTCGGTTAAACGAAAATAGTTCTAGAGAATAGTTTCTCGAAGTGTAATGATCGCCAGGTGTGGAGACCAGGCGTTTGTTCTCAAGTACTTCAGAAATCTCGAATTTACAGCTGGGTAAACTAACATTACATGGGTTGCTGTTGATTCCTGGAATCATATCCTGTTGCTTTGAATAAGTATAAAAATGTGCTAAAGCTGTATTCCTCGTAGATTCCTGATGATTTAATTGCCCTCGTGGATCTGTACGCCTCTCAGAGAGACAAGTTCGCCTAACTTGAGGTTGTAGCTTGCAGCCATCTTGTTCGCAGTTGTCAGTCAAGTGTTGTGAGCCTTCGAGCGAGTTAGGCAATTGTAAATCTGTCATCTTATGAATTTGTTAATTACAATTTCATCACCTGAATTAAGATATAAAACATATCGTAAATAAAGAAGAGAAGTTTTGATTAAAACTTAATCCATTTCCAGGCGACAAAAATTTTAGACAACTAGTAGTCAAAATTGAAAGAAGTTACAGAAGACCGTTATATGTTCATGGAATTTATTTATTGTCTTTTAGAATGATAATATCTTGGGAAATGAAAAGATTGCTTGTCAACAATTTCAAATGTCCCTGGCTCATCTTACAAGCCTGATTGTTTAAAAAAAATAGACTAATCGGAATATATAATGCCGTAATATCGCAATTGGTAGCGCATCAGACTCCCAATCTTCAATGACCTGGTGTCATGAGTTAGATCCAAATTTCCTTTCCGACATTTATCTCCTGCCAATGGGTGGATAATCGTAAACCCAAGTGGGATAGCAGCTGGAGGCTAAGAAATGATGTAATGGTGGTACTGGTGCGTGATATATCAGGAATCCATCGTTAGTTGCTCCAGCCGCCGCGATATGGCTGAAATCATATCCTGTTGCTTTGAATAAGTATAAAAATGTGCTAAAGCTGTATTCCTCGTAGATTCCAAATAAAAATCGGCGTTAAACCCCAATCAAACAAACAAAACGAATATTCGATCGCGGCTGTCAATAAAAAAAATCGATCGACTAATCAAATGATCGATTTGACAGGAAGCGTACTTTGAACACCGACCTTGGTTTATGTAAAGCATCTTTGTTTTGTTTGGCGACTTAAACGTCGCAACTATAACATATTGAACTTGTAGTCCAAATGTTTACGTTGCCAACCAGCCATTTCTCTGGCCATATCTAGTCTTTCCTCTTCGAAAATACGCCGTTTAATATCTAAGTTGAACTTGAAACACAATATTCATTTTACTTATTTTCCAGACGGTACCTTTTTGCTTAACGGGTTTCTTTCATTTAGCGAACTAGATCAATTAGGACAGCTTGCCTTTACATTAAACGTAATTTTCACAGACAGGTTAACTAATATAAATCTACCACATATTTATATATTTCGACCCATAAGGTATAGTACGAAATATTTGCATACGAAATAATGTACAGATACGATCTAATTTACGTTAAAACTTGGTGAAAAGTGTTTGATTTATGGATCACTTTGCATTGTTCCTTCGGAGGGGCGAAATTCTCTCTTTCGACAGCACATCAGTAACGTTAACTCTGTTTCAACTGTTATCTGGACCATCGGTGAATGCTTGATAGATTTATTGGTCCCTAGACTTCTGTTGCTATTGACGACATGTCATGCCCGAGACTGGCCGCATAATTTACGCAGGCTCTCGGCTTCCTTTCGGGAATATTATTACAATAACGATGACAAGCGCGTCATCTGCTGGTGTTATTGAAAAAAAAAGTTTCAAAACAAACAGCATTTTTTTTTTCTGCTAACCGCTTTACAAAAGAACTGTTCGAATTTCATCTCCATATAACAACAACAACTTCTATTGCCTTTACACTCATCACTAATTGTGCTCGTTTTTAATGCTCTTCTTCTCTGTCAACATTATATGCACATATAAGAGAAAGACTGAAAAATAAAATGTGCATTGCCTACAAAATCTGTAACTTCTGTTTGCCACGCCGTGACTTACGACGTCCATCTATTGACGTCAACACAAGCGAGATGAGATCGAATAATAAATATGACATATTTCTGACGAGATTTTACATAAGTTATTTTGCAAGCTTCAGAATAGTCGGATCGCTGGCCACGCCTACTTACATCCGAAGGGACGGTTAAACTGAGCTAATAAACAACATCATTTTGAAAAAAAGAGAAAAGATAAATCGATGGTTGACGACATTGACGTCGTAACTGTAGCTACGACGTTTAGGTCACCGACCCAACTAATTGCTAAATATAAATATCGTGGTACATAGTTCACTATCAGCATGAAATAATGGCTGATAGTACCTCGATGGCCGAGTGGTATAGGTACTTGACTCGTGATCTGAAGGTCATGGGTCCGAGCCCCATCGTCACCGAGGTGTGTTCATGGGCAAGACACTTAATAGCCAGCATCAGTTTACCCGGCTGTAGAAGTGGGTAGCAGTGGGGTTAAGCCAATGCTTCTCTTTCAGGGACGTGAAAACATCTGGATTGTGGGTTTCGAGAGCGACTCTATAAGCTTAAAACTTTCGTCGCAATCGAACTGAAATAAATTGGTATAAACTAAATAATGACTTGATGGGCCAATCGATTTTGACTGACATCGGCGATCCGTCAATTGCACATTATATACTTTTGGCAGCTCCTATAAGAACATTAAAAACATCAATATTTCAACGGACTATTATTCTACATAACCCTTTAACAGACTACACAATCTAAGATCAGCATGATAAGGGTTAATGATATATTGCGTCTGAAACACCGGTAAATTTAGATCGGGAAAAGGGTGAATGCAAAACAGTTGACAATATCTTTTAAAATCCACAATATGTTTCCGAACATCAAAAAAGCTGAAGCCCATTTGAAGACCTCCCATTCTAAGAGGAGGTAAATGGGTTCTGTCAAGGGCCCGGGCTAGGACCCATGATTAATATGAACCCATTAACAGTGTAGCCCTCTACTTTTGAAAAGGAAATATGAACTGAAAGGCTTTGGACGCAAAAAGTAATGGGTTTTGCGGATTTTTCAAAGGTATTTTGAGTGGCAGAAGAATATTGCCTAGTCACCATGTGTCATTGTCTGTTGCCCGCCCCCTTCCCAACAAAACAGCCAAAACAAACAAGCAGCACATGGGAAGGTGAATTTTTCAACACTTTTGATTTATACACATACATATTCTTTATTGACGTTTATATCGAACAAACGATTTTCATCCCCTATTTCTCCTTTACAGAATATTATACAAACCCCCAAATGCATTGGGAATCTCGTAAGACTGTAAGGACTAGACTAAGTTCTAAGCGAATGTGAGGTTGCATTCTTTCTGCTTATAAGAATTATAAATAAATAGGTATAAATGACTATATACTCGTGGAAAATAGATTATCTCATACATACGAGAATCTGTACTCTTTTAACATCATACATGAATTGAAGACCAAAATACAAAAAAATCTAAAAAAAAAAAAAAAAAAAAATCATACAATCTTGTTTAGGAGATCCATTAATAGTTTGCAACAAAATGTTGTTACAGTGATCCAATTTTAACCGATTTTTGACATTTTGGAAATACCTTTTAAAGGCTCCACGGTTCTTGTATGGAGAAAATTTCTCATCGAAAGGAAATAGCCAACATAAAATGAGCCTATGCGTGACATTTCCAACCATTTCACAGGTGCGTGACTCGCACACATTGAGCACCCTGGACAGCCATTCGGGGCAATTAGAATATTCGCTGATTGTTTAAAGAAGCTTTAGGTCAGTATCTATCTACAGAGCGCAAAGTGAAACTCTGACCAGACTGTGCGGATATACAGGCTGATCTGAGTCTTAACTTGGTGCACATGTGTAATGGTTGGAAATGTCATGCACGCGCTCAAATAATTTTGAAATTTGTTTTCGTTTTCTGTTGGGGAAAGCTTTCCATAGCTGGCTATTGTGAACTTTTGTATTATCATTTATGGAGGGTCTTTATACAATTTTAACGAAGGTTTAAGGATTCCGTTTGGTCGAAAACTCTTTCCATTCGAGGGCTAAAGAGTTTATATTGAATAATTTGCGACGGTCGACATCAGCGAAAACAGAAGCATTACCTGTAATTTTCGTACTTTCGGGACATTTTTACAAAAATTATATTCCCCATACAACTAACCTTGTTAGCTAGCAAAGCGTCAGCTTTGATAGCTTAAGTTAACAGACAAAATTTTGAGGTCTTCTCAAAGTTCAACGAGTGCAAACTGCCACTGGAGGCTTTACCACCAAATCCATGGAATGCCTACGCCATAAAAATAGTTCTTATGTATTTCATGAATATTGCAAACTCTATTCAAATTGTAAAGAACTCTATCAAAGGCATGCTATTTAGCCGATTCCCACTCAATTCCGCTTAAGCAATTTCTTCAATGTCCACAATGTTTTCTACCCAAATATGGAAAGACTTTCTAAATTCATCTAAGCTTTGCTAGCTTACAGTACTTTTAGTACTTTGATTTTCTATTGCTGACAAGCATCATGCATACCCTTGTCTTAAACATATCGCGGGTCAATGAGCATTTTATGAGAGATTCTTTATTTCTAAGCTATGAGATACCTTTGTAAATTCACATGGAAGATCTGTACTTTACGAGCTTAAATCAACCAGCTAGGATTTTCAAAAACATGAAACAAACAAACAAAACAAAACAAACAAACAAAAACGGATCGCGATGTTCAAACAAACAATTAATAGACCAATCAAATCATTCGTTTAGACCGAAAGTCAACTTTGAACTCCAACATTGGTAGACAGTTGTGTTAATATGATTTGTTGGATTTTCGTTTAGGTCGCCAACCAACCAATCGTTCTGCTTTTTTGTTATGCTCTTTTGTTCTTGACCATAAACTTGCAAATTGACGTAGTTGTTCATGTGAGTAGAACTTGTAAGGAGCTCTGTGGGCGTGGCCGGTAATCTGTGAATTGTGTATAAATTACAAAATACTTTGCTCTACTCAGCCAACGTCATAGCGCTGTCGGTAGCGCATCAGACTCCCAGTCTCCAATCTCGGGTTGTCTTGGATTCGATCCCCTGCGGCGACACATATCCTTTCCGACATTTGTCTCTCGCCATTGGGTGGATAATCGTAAACCAAAGTTGGATAGCAGCTGGGGGGCTAGGAAAGAATGCAGTGGAAGTACTGGTGTGAGAAATACCAGGAATCCATTATTAGGTGCTCCAGCCGCCGCGATACTGTTAAAAGTGGCAGTAAACCCCATTCAATCAAGCATTACTTTACTCTCTTATCAAATTAACCCACTACCAGACGACCAATTTCTGATTGATCCAAACTCAATGAAGATGCGGATGACAAGTCATAGTTGAAGAAATCTTATCTTAAAAATCTCTATATTTCGGTGTATAAAACACTGCGAATACTAGTAATGAAACAAATAGTTGTAAAAATCAATTCATTATTTTACCTCAATCTTGCCTTAAGCTTTTTTCCCTTGAGATGCGTGAAAATTTGGGATTGTATGAGACTGGAGAAACATCCTCCTTGCCATAAAGATAGTCCTAGCACATTCTACATCGCTCAGAATTAACATCTTAAATAGAAAGTACAGATATATAGAATATAATCGTATGTGTTGTGGTAAGATTGATCTATCGTTCATTGAGCGAACAAGAAAATCGTCATTTTGCGCGTGATCTACATGACGTCACAAGTGTCTTTGGACCCACCCATACGACGTTTAGTAGCTTATAATGAACGAAGGCTGGGCTAAATCTTCCATAACAGTGAAATGTTGATAGTTTACTGAACAGCCCGAGCTTAGTACAATCCGTTGAATCGCCTTAATGGTATAATATTCCTTGTGCACGGTAGGGTGGTTAAGGTGGAATCAGTTGCTTACAGTGTTGGTGCAATGTGTGTATTTCCGATCATTTATCTTCGCTACCGTAGCACATGCCCATATGAGTGATGTCCCCAGAAGACGGTTAGTTGTTAAGGGCGATAGTGTAAGGATGCAAGACGAAACTGCTGAGAGCTCAGCATGGTTTTTAAACGTGATCGATGGATAGCATCGTTACACGAGGCATCGGTTAAACGTCTTATCCGAAAGACAATTAGTTCGTTAGTTGAAATGGTCAGCCCAGGGCTCGAACCCGTGACCCTGAGGCGGGTGGTGCAATACATTGATACCTAGCTATATTGTAGTACAATTTGTATATACTTTATAAGATATCTGTTTGTTTTCTTATATAAATATGACGAATTCACTTAGGAAACACATTTTCTGCCCAGTCATCCATTTTGTATGTTAGTCCCGCATTTTAGGTATATGATAAATGGTTATTTTATTGTCATTAGACGCGGGAGAAGCTCGCCGTCCGAAACACCTGTGTTTGATGTATATTTCAACTTACCGCAATGTCGTGGCATTCATAGGTGTTACTTAATGTCTATTTGCTATTAAAGAGACGTTCTTAACCCATTACCACCCAATCACGCTTTATGACTCCCCCATATAAAGAGGTCCAAGAAAACAATGTGGAAAATGTAGAAATTTCTGTACTTCCCTTGTTTTTTCCATACAGGCCAAAAAAAAAATGAAATTGTTATCCGCAACGTTTTTTTCTTTTTTGTTTGTTTGTTTTTTGTTTTGTTTTGTTATTGTTCGTTTGTTGTTTTTTCTTGTGTGTGTGTGTGTGTGTGTGTTTTACCATTCTATTCTTTTTGTGTGTGTATGTGTGTGACAATGAACTTCCTTATTTATTAAAGTAGTGATCAATCAATAGATTAAACGAGGCGTTTTCCGAGGTGGGATTTGTTGTTGTTGTTGTTATTTTCTTTTTTTTTCTTTTTCTTTTTTTGTTTTGAATGAAAAATTAAATAAACTCTTTTTTGTACAGTTTAGAACACCATGAAAATGATAGCTTGGTTGGTTTTGGAATGATTTAAGAACAAAATGAGTGCATTTTGAACGAAATGAGAGTTTGAAATGAATGATACATTTTTACCTCCCTTTATAAAATGTGGGTATTGTTTTGATTTCTCTGACCTATGAGGTACTTACTTATTGTATGAACACTTATTTGATATTATATTTATAATGCGATATAATACGACCGACCCAGGCCAGAATCAAGATCAAGATACCTTTAGAGAATATTAAAAAAAAAAAAAGAACATGTATGTTCTCGGATTTTGCGAATGTCTATGAAAATAACAAGTAGATTTATATACCCAAAATGAAATCATTTATGTGCATTTATTATTGAATTCTGGCTCTTTGCATATACACTAACTTTTACTAGGAAGCCTCGAGAAACACGATAAAGTTTTAATGTAGAACATTCGTAATCATTGTTATTTTCAGTATAAGTGGATGTCTTATATCTATGTTTAAGATATTAACCAACATGATTATTACATTGTGAGCTTTAACCCATTACGACGCATATTTACGCGTATAAGTAATATACCTTAGGAAAACATCGTAAGAAAAGACGAAATTGCTTGTATCAAGCATAATATATATATATATATATATATATATATATATATATATATATATATATATATATATATATATATATATATATATATATATATATTTAAAAATGCAAAGTGATATAGCTTAGGAAAGGATCGTAAGAAAAGAAGAAGTTGCTTGTCTCAAGCACAATATGTAAGCCATACAAGCAATTTCCTCTTTTCTTACGATGTTTTCTAAAGCTATATTACTTGTATATATAAACAAACCTTGTTTTTGTGGTATGTAATCTCCTTCAATTGGGACAGTCTAAAATAGTGTTGTTTTGAGAAAGGGTCAAAGTGGTACGACCACTGTCTGGTAGATTTTTTTATATGTAATGTATATATGGACTGTGTACTAATGCGGTTCTTTTTACAATGGCGACGTAAATCACTCAACTTGATATAGTATTTTCCTAACGAGATAACAGATAATGTATTCAACCAGTTTACTATATTACAAATGAGTTTTGTCACCTATTTAAGTACGTTTTAGGGAAAAAAATAACTACGTTAAAGGGGCTCTTGAACAGGTTTTCATGAACATTTAATACAGGAAAATTATGTGCTTTTCCATGTTATTAATGTTATTCATGTCAATTTCACGATCAATATTCTTTTTTTTTTCCCGTGTTAAATCTACTAATTCACGCAAGAAATAATCCAAAGTGATATATTTATTCGCTTTGCCCTACTTTTAAACACCGGAATTTATCGGCTGAGGTCGTTAGTTTTCGGGTGATGTCGATAAAGACTGTATTGCTAGCGAAAGCTAATGACGTAATTGATGCGTCATGTAAAGCACAGTTGAGGCAATGTTCGTTGCAATGGTGTTGTACTTCGCTGACTTATTTTTCTTCTCGTAACGCAACTCATTTTTGCTTCTCTTGTTTCTTGTTTAAAGTTATAAACAGTCATTTCCATTATAAAATCAGTTTCATCACCTCGTTACAAATGTCTGACATCATGACAATTAGAAATTTGAAAATCGAGACCCAATAATTTTATTTTATAAACTGTGCAAGAGCCGTTTTATGGTGTTTGATCCAAGTCTTTTGTATACTTCTATATATTTATCGTTGGCCGTGACCACTGATTTGCGACTGAGAAATCAAGCGATGTACCGGGTCAGGGACATATTATAATCGAAGTACTGAAAGTACTGTTAGCTAGCAAAGCATGGTTTTGTCGAAGGTTAATCGTGATAAATACTGAGCGGGGTTAAATTAACCCAGGAGTTAACTCATTACAACATGACGAAATCTTACACTGGACAAATTGAAAGCCGTTGTAGAAGACAATTTCAAGTTAGAAATATTGTGGACATTGCGAAAATGCTTATTACAAGCAATTTCTTCTTTGTCCGCAATGTTTTCTACAGCTTTTTTTTCTTCAGATGCTTAAAAAGCGGAATTGAGTTGAAAATGGTTAGATGGCATGCTTATGAAACAGTTTACCAAAATTTGAATAGAGTTTGTAATATTCTTAAAATATTCTTAAAAAACACAAGAACTACGTTTGTGGCGTAGGCATTCAATGGCTTAAGCGGTTAAACCTCCATTAGCAGTTTGCAATCCTTGAACTTTGAGAAGACTCAACATTTTTATCTGTTTACTTAAGCTATTAAGGCTGACGCTTTGCGGGCTAAAAGCAAAACTCTGGTTGGTAATCTATACGTCGTGACTAAAGTCAGAAATCGGTGACCTATATCTTGAATAGTGTATTAACAACGTTTATCCCATTCCTACACAATCAATCTTTTTCGTCCCTCAAGTGAAAGGTTAGAGAAAGTATTTTGAAGCAACTTCTTCATTTCCCGCTTGGTTTTCTACACAGAAAGACAAAATCATCAACTTGAAATTGTGGTCTGCAGTTTTTTTGTTTTTGTTTTTTTTTTGTCTAAAATTTTGTAATCTGATAATAAGGTAATTCGCAAAACAAACAGAATATGGGAACCCACCATTCCCTTGCGGTTTGAATGATTTCATAGGTCAATCAATTGACCTATCAAATATATTTTGACCGGAAGTGGCATTTGAGCTCCGACATTAGCTTATAAAAATTAGTAAACTGTTTGCGCGTTACATAATCGTTATAATAATAGTATAAGTCGGAGGTCAACACTTTCAGTATAGGTTGGTGAATTAATTGGTCAAAGTCATCGTTTGACGGATCGCCATTGTAAATTGAAAAAACAAAATCACCAGCCTTTCAATATATTCATTTAGACTGGAAGTTAACTTTGAACTCCAACATTCATCAACGCAGTTCATTAAGATAAATTAACTTACTTTGAGTTAAGCCGTTCCCACACTATGACGATTTCTGGCGCCTATCGCCTATCGAGGAAAAAGCTTGGGAAAACATTGTGGAAAGTAAAGAATTTTTTCATTAGCAACGATTTTTTTTATTAAAAACACAAAGGCGTTTAAGATTTTATCAACTTAGAATTGATGTCTGCAACCTCTTTGAAAATGGACCAGTCTATATTTTGTCAAGTGGGAATGGGTTATTACAGGTCTATCAATAGTGTGCACATAGAAAGCTCTGATCAGACTGCGTGGGTGCTCAGACTGTTCTGAATCTTTATTAGGACCATTTGTGTGATTGTTTGAAATTACATGTTAACCCTTTCATATTCTTCAAAATTTAAGACTTGTCCTATATGAAAAGTAACAAACCTATGGGGTAAAAAAAGTTGTCGAAAAAGAAAAAAATGCTTATTACTAGCATTTTTTTCTTTTCCTAAAATGTATAAAATCACAAAAACCAGGGACTTTACGGGAAAGGGTTAAGGTTTGGATATTACTTCGGGAGCTGAAAACGTAAATTTTCCTCCTTTCAACTCTCACTGAGAATCATGCTTCAATCAATTGCAGCTGTAAACATTTCTAGTCCAGATTATTGCTAGGAACTATAAAATTGTCATAAAACTCATATTAATTTCTACAAAATGGACTATTAGATACATAATATCGAAAGAAAACTTCATTTAATGACCTATAAAATGCTTATAAAAGCCCGTTTCTAGCGTTCCAAAGAATGCAAGCGAAAGGAAAATACTTATGAATGTTATTTTAATATGTTTTTTGTACTTCTGTTACAAGATTATAATTATTATACGACATTCAGCAGATTCCCTAACCAATTTCAATGCTTTATCAGCGATAAATATGGGTTTTGAATAAAGAACCAGGAAACGCAAAAGTTCTAATTTAAACTAATATCATTAACCTTTTACAGGATTGATATCCAGTTATTTCAGAAATTATGTAAGCTTTTCATGTATGCACGGAAGAAAATTACAATTTTTGGATTTGTTTTGTGGTGTCCGTGGTCGAGAGGTAGAGTGTCGGCTTCCCGATCAATAGGTCCTGAGTTCGATTCCCGGGAGCGGCTATCGATCTTGGTTCTGTCATTGGCCCACACTTTCGGCGCGAGTACTGGTGCATTTCCAGGAAGCAGGCTCGAGAGGGGTAATCTAACTTGTTTCCAAATCGATATAAAATAAATAGGGTCAACCCCAAAACTGTTTTGTCCTAGGGTAGAATACACTGAACAAATTGTGATTTGCAAAAGTAATATTTCGATTAATATATTTGTTTTCATTTATCTTTTGCAAGTATCGACCTTTTTTAAAAAAAGAATAAAATATTTTGATTGGAGCATACTTTTGTTTCTTGAATGTGGATAAATGTGGTTAATGCGCTTTTTCGAAAACGGCTCTAAGCATTGAAGCAATATAAATATATATTCAGTTTCGAAATTTCTTTGTTCAGCCATCGAAAAGGGGTTGAGAAAATACGAAATTCAATGTATACATATGGACGAATAGAAACTTGGACTATAATAGAGCCTCGGTTATAGCGCAGTCGGTATCGCGTAGGACTCCATATCACCTAGTCCCGGGTTCGATCCCCGCTCACTGCGAATATCCTTTCCGACATTTGTCTCCCACCAATAAGTGGATAGTTGTAACCCTAAACTGGATGAGCAGCTCGATGCTTGGAACTTTAGGTGCCCCAGCCGCCCCGATATGACTGAAATACCGTTAGTTGTGGCGGTTAGCCATAACAATCAATCAGTGAACTATAAGATATTTATTAATTACATACTTAAAAAATGTTTTTTGATGAATCTTAGAGATTTTCGGTCGATTATCCCTAAATATTTGCACAGAATTACGAATGAAATTTGAAAAAATAATTCACTAACTACTTGATGTAGATTTAGACTTGCTTTCTTTCATTTATCAGTCTTGAAAGTCCGATCTGCACGGGAAGAAGAAACTGATGACGTCAGCAGGTTATCATGTGCTTCACGCGCGATATGATGCGCTTTTGGAATGTCTCCCTATAAAAGGTCACACTGTGCCTCTTTGTGCACCAAAGAAATTGAATTATCATTTGTATTTCGTTATAGTTATTCATTCATTTAGAGAACAACTAAAGCACGTTTTCGCTCGTGACTATTACCCTTGAACAAACAGATTTTGTTGTTCCCTCAGTCAAAGATAAATCGATCTTGCACTGAAACAAACGATTTTCTCTATTTACATCTCGAGCTATAATATTTACTTTCACGTTTATTTAAAAGATGAAGAGCATGTTTTTTTATGGAGGAATGAAACGAAAAAAAAAAAAAAAAAACTAACCACACTGTGTGAATACGCGAAGCGATTTCATACTTAAGCGAGATTAGTTTTTTTTTTTTTTTTTGGTTCATACACACACACACACACACTCTTCATTTCTTATAATCTAATGACATCGACGAACAAAATCAAACAGTTTATAATTTTGATATTTTTATGTTTGGAACTATTTTGTGCGGAATCATACAAAATAAATCCGAGCTCGAATTATAGTTCGTGGATGTGTGATTTTTTTTCCCACTCTTTTTCAAAGACGAAACTAACAATTAAATTATTACATAATATGATAAAATATGTTGATAAAATTATTTGAGCTGTGCTCTGAAGAATATAAAACATTAAAGCCTTGCTCAACTTCTTGGTAAGAAACCAAGGTGAATGTATGATTTAGAGTGTTCATGATCCCCTGGTGCTTTAAAAGCCCGATTCTTGGCACGATTATATTGCATCTTAAACAAATCTGTCTTCAGTTGAAAGCGGATCAGAAGCTTTAATTATTGGCCTCTTTAAGAATTACCGATATGTAATCATAGAACTCGTAAAACCATGTTCTAGTCATAAAATCTCATACCCTCAAACCCCAAACATTCCGGTCTGTTACAGAAACTACTATGCACCCAAGAGCGTTTATTCGCCGGCTCAGAATTAAAACACTAGACTTTGACGGATTTACGAGTTTGGTACCCAAAATTATTCAATTGATTCCATTATAACTTCATCATTCAGGATAACTTGGAAGTTTTCGCAGGAGGGAACCAGCTGTGAAAAGATGATTTTAGCTTTTTGTTGATGAAATACCGCGCCTTTAAGTGGCTTTTTATTACTGTGTTTACGATATCGAAATTTGCTACAGGTTAAATTTTGACGAGTAGCGCCGCTTCTTTCGTCATTTGAGACTGTTATAAACGCAAATCAATTCTTTATCGCTTAAGTAAAGGCTTAAATTATATTTGGTGGAACAAACTCAGTGAAATCTATAGTTCCAAACCTTTGACTGCTGTACACTACTAAAAACTAATGAATTTATTAAGAGTCAGCAAAACATGATGTTGTGTCGCTATCGTAATATTATATTCCAATATACCTACATTTTCATTAAAATATATCGATAAAATAATAAAAATCACACACACACAAAAAAAATGTATTTCAATGTATTTCAAGTCTTCTTTACCATTCTGATCATGTTTTTTCGAATTATGACGTCATTTACAGAATGAGTGACGTCAATTTAGAAAATCTTATACGGAGCCGTATTTGACACTGTAAGATACAGATTTCTAGCGTTTTCGATTTTGTCTGTATGGAATGATTAATATATATGTCAAGAACAGATTCTCCTCTATTGTGTTTTAAAATTGCAAGGTCTCTAATTGTCTCATGACGCCAGGTTATATATGTGATTTTCGCTAAATATCTACAATTATTTCTTAGATTTGAAAAGATATACTCTACTAATTATTCTTTGGCAAATACCAAACTTTCTTTGGAAAGAATTAGAAGAGACGAAATTACCACAGAGTATTTTATGATACTACTAATACTTACAATCCGATGCACTTAATTCAGAGTTAATAACCATTCCTTGCTGTGATTTGGTAATTACGACCCATATTCAAGTCGACATTTCGGAGTTATCTCAAGTAGTAATAAGAACTCTATATGTTTATGTACTTCTTCAACATGTGATAAATTTATTCATTGTGCCAGTATATCATCGACCCAAAATATGTAAAACATAATAAGATGAGTAGTATATTTGTCTGTGTGTTATCACACCCTTCAAAACGGTTCCGAGAAGACAGGTAGGTCATATCGTTTCAAATTGTCAAATCTATGTCATCGTCCACCTGCCTGAGTTCTCAGAATCGGGTTGAAGGGTGTGGTGATATCCTTGAAGGATAGCTGACTCGCCCATTGACTCCCCTGGTCACGCCCACTGACTTCGACAGGAAGTTCCACTTCGATATTGAACGGCGTTATTTGCAAATTGTATTGCCAGTAACTTGTGACAAACAAGTACAATGGTTGATTGGCGACCTAAACGTCGTATACGGTATTGTTACGAAGTTAAATTCGCCAAACAAAACCAAACGCTTCAGTTAAATTTCGGCCAATGTCGGGGTTAAAAGTTCTCCTCTGATTTAAATGAATGATTTGATTTTTCTATTTACTCTTTGATCGACAGCAGCGACTGGTTAATTCTCCACGTGTATGAAACGCAAAAATTGGCCAGCCGAGACAGTAACACTGTGCATTAACAATATTCACTGATCCACTAACGAACTGCTCAGTCTGTAGAAATATACAGAGCGTATATAGTAAAGACTCTGATCAGAGTGTGCGGATGCACAGGCTGATGAGCCCAGTCTTCACTTGGGGCTGAGGTGAACTTGTTGGGAATGTCACAAACAGGCTCATATTTGGTGACAAAAGAACCAAACATACCGCGATTATTGGTGTCTATGTAAAGCATTGATTTCGTGTACCCGAAACTCGGCAATCGATACGGTTTCCTCTCGAAAATTTCCATAGAGGAAGTAAACATTTTTTTTTTTTTAATAAAAAGGGTAAACATTGAAATCTGTCACAGAATGCCGCTAAACCAAAAGATCAAAGTTCTCAAAATTTCACAAAATGTACCGAGAAAAGAAAACCAAAGACCAAATGAAAATTTACCCAAGCAACTTTAGGTAAACGGCAAAAGCATTTATATGCCTTGATATTTTTAACATACATGTATTTGAATTATGTGAAAATATATTGACCGCTAAAAGGTCAATACTTTAATCCACGTGTTTTCTGAATTCGAACCCACAAAATGAAAGAAATAAAAAAAAAACTCACAAATGCGATTTGTGATTACTAAGGACTTGTCATTGAATAAAGTGTGTTTCCCAAAATATTATATGACGTAGTTAAGAATGTCACGGTTTCATTTTTTTAGAAAAGAAATAGCAGAAACACGAACTAAGCGAACAGCGTCCGAGAATCCGAAGGATGGGGAACGAGTAACGATTTCAAACATCTTTTTTCTATTTTTTTAGATCAAGGTCTTGAAGAAGCGATCATGGATCACTCACTAGTAATGTCTTTATTGATATTGAATGACTGAGTTAGACATTTTTCGTCCGCCACTGTTTGTCCGTCTCTGACCTCATAAACATAGCTGACCTAGGGTAGATTCCAACAAATAATTAGGTTTAATGAACATATACACGGTGACAACATTTGGGGCTGTCTCATTTTATATCATGGTGAAGAAATGAGTCGTTAAACTTAAAAACGGTTGAGAGAGTCTTGAAGATAACTCGCGTCCTGAAAGGAGACAAACTCTCACCTCAAAGGACACTAATAAAATAAAGGGCACGATTATTGCAGATCGGCGAATCATTTGCTACACTAGGTAGGTATCACACCGGAGCCAATACTCACATTTAACGATAATAGTTTGCCACACAATTGCAGGAGTTTCTGCCTGATGGTTCCCAGAGCTGTTGATTGTTGACCAGAAACGAGCTAGGTGCTACCTGTACAAGTGTTTCTGCTGTATTCGGAGAAATTTCTCAAGTATTTTGTAATTGATGATGAAACATGGATCACCCCGTCGAACCTGAGACAAACTAATAGTCAAAATAGTGGAAATACCAAAGTTCAACACCCCAAAGAAGGCCAAGTCAACAACATCCTCTGGGACGGTAATGGTCGTAGTTTTCTGGATACGAAAGGTGTGCTGCTATTAGATTAACTTAAATCAAAGTACTGAAAAGTACTGTAAGCTAGCAAAGCATTGTGTGGCAATCTTTTTTGTCAAACGTTATCATGATAAAGACACGAGGTTAAAGTAACCAAGTAGTTAGCCCATTCCCTCACAATCCCTTTTTTACGCCGTACTGAAAAAGTTGTGGAAAACAATGTGGAAAATGAAGAAATTGCTTGTCACAAGCAATTTCTTCACTTTCCACATTGTTTTCTACCCTAAGAGATAGATATTTTGAATTTTCAACAATTTGAATTTGTCGTCTGCAACTTCTTTGAAGACTCTGTTCAGAGACATTTTGAATATGATGTGCTGAAGTGAGCTAAAATACCTATGAACTACTTTTTATGGCGTAGGCATTTAACGAATTTAGTTGTTAAGCCTCCAGTGGCAGTTTGCACTCGTTGAACTTTGAGAAGACCTCAAAATTTGTCTGTTAACTTAAGCTATCAAAGCTGACGCTTTGCTAGCTAAAAAGATCGGACTATACAATGCTGTATAACCGAGAGAGGTCTTATATTGACCTCATAAGGCAGCCTTAGACCACGGACATGTCAAATACTTCTCGGATAAATCTAGGGCTGAGAGCAAAAACATATTATGGCTCTATACAATGTATAGAGCCATACTATGTTTTTGCTATAAGCCATCGAAATATGTTGAATGATTTTCTGTTAACTTCTTTTTATGTTTAATGTTATGTTGAAGAGTATGTAGCTCTATGTAGAGCTATGATATTTCTGTGGTACATTTCAAGTAACGACCTAAGGGAGTTTTGTTTAAGTTCCTAAAATATCCCTTAATGACATGTTAAACTACTGTATGTGAACAAAATTAGTTAATATCTTATATTTAGGACCGAATGCTTTCGTGCTATTTTGAATAATTCTGAAAATAATGCTTTTATTCTTCAAGTTCTACGTACTTTTGTCTAGGTATTTTTTTATTTGGTCCAAGGTTTGGTCACCGACGAAAATCATTTCCGACATTTGTCTTCACCAACGGGTGGATAATCGTAATCTTAATCTTAAATGGGATTAGTAGCAGGAGGCTCGCACAGGATCTTGTGATAGCACTGGTGAGAGAAATGCTGAAATCCCTGGCTAGCTGCGAAATGACTGAAATACTATTAAAAGCCGAGTTAAACCCCATTCAAACAATTAACCAACAAATACCCCAAATTGTCACCGTTAGTTTATTATGCTCCCCGAAAAAAATTTCGGGGGAGCATATAGTCGCCGGATAGTGCGCGCTTCCGTCCGTCCGTCCTTCCGGCCAGCCATCCGTCCGACGTCATATCTCAGAAACCCCAGGGCCTAATTGGATGAAACTTGATATATAATCTTCCTAGCAAATTTCCATCGGACGTTTTTTTAATTTTCTCAATTCAAGGCTGTGTAATGGAAAATGGGGCCTTAATGTAAAAAACTAGTTGTTTGCCAATTTCTCCTAGTCAAATTGTCACAATTTTTTGAAATTACATATTTCAGTAGAAAATCAGATCCTCTTGACCTTAAACTATCGAAAATTAACGTTTAAAAAACGTGTAATAGGAAATGAGGCCTTAATGTTATAGGTTTACGAAGCTCTTTTTTGTCCTGCAAAAAATTATATTGGCTATAACTACAGATATAGTCTTCAAATTTCACAAGTGCATTACCAGTGACAAAGCCTTTTTTTTTTTGGTTTTAAGGTCAATGTCATCAGTCAAGGTCAAGGTCATGTGTCAAAGTCAGAATTTCTAAAATCTTAACCTTAACAGTGTCTATAAGTTTACAAAGGTAAGTGATATAGCCTTTATATGTCACACGTGCATTGTTTATGACAAAACCTTTCTGTTGGTATTAAGTGTAAGGTCATCTGTTGAGGTCAAGTTCGTTTCTCAAGGTCAAAATTTCATTTTTTTAACCTTAACATTGTCACTAAGTTTACAATGGTAAGTGATATAACCTTCATATTTCACATGTGCATTGCCTATGACATGTACTTTCTGTTGGTAAAAAGTTCAAAGTCATCTGTCAAGATCAAGGTCATTTCCCGAGGTCACAAATTTCGAAAATCTTAACTTTAACATTGTCTATAAGTATACAATGGTAAGTGACATAGCCTTCATATTTCACATGTGCATTTCTTATGACATGACCTTTCTGTTGGAATTAAATTCAAGGTCATCTGTCAAGGTCATTTCTCAAGGTCAAAATGTCGAACATTTTAACTTTAACATCTCCCATAAGTATACAATGGTAAGTGATATAGCCTTCATATTTTACATGTACATTGCTCATGACATGTTCTTTCTGTTGGTACTAAGTTCAAGGTCATTGGTCAAGGTCAAGGTCAAATTGTCAGGGTCATTAATTGTCAGATATTCCTTCTTTACAAATTGCCTAAATTCCTTGTTACTTTACATAAATGTTGTTTATTAAATGCCGTAGGTAATGTTTATTTCAATTTTTGAGCCTTACCATGCTAAAAGGGGGGCTTAATGCCATGTAGCCTTACATTTTGTATATATCCTACTCTAAAATAAACCAGTCTATTGTTTCTGCAAGACTTCTCAAGTTAGAGTCTTTATTTTTTGTATGGAGACATTTTTTATTGATAACTTTGATAGTCAAGGTAAAATATTTAACCCTTTACCATATAATGATATTGGATTTTACTAGAATCAGGCCTGTGAAGCCAAACAGATTCCTTCAATGTTTGTCAAACTTCCAAACTTCTTGTGAACTGAACTCTCAAACTACAGTTGCATTCAATAAAAAGTGTTTGTCCAATAATGGCATACAGTTTTGTGACAAAAGCCTTAATCGGGGAGTATAATCCGTCTCTGACGGCTCTTGTTCTTAAATAATTTGCATCACACAGTATATTCAAATGGGAACTTTTCACTGCGCCTGTACCTACTACTTTTCTATTTTATATTGACCTTTGTTCGAACTGAGCTATGTGCTCAAACTTGCCATTTTGTCTTGTGAAAGTGAGGCAATGTATTTACATTGTAAGCATTATTGTTCGTAAAAGTCTTGATAATCCATTCGCACCGCACATGTGAAATGTGACAAACACACGGAAAATATTTCTGTAAAGTCTTAGAGAAATGTTTTTAAAAAACTATTTGTAGTTTATCTCATACTAGATAACGTCTTTGCTACGAAGGCTAAAAAATCATCTCACACACACAAACGTTTCTCTCCTTCAAGTATAGCACGAAACTTGAATAACACGAAGTTTTTATTGAACGTTACATTAACATAATCTAAACCTGATATATGAGAATAAGATTACCGAAGGACATTTAAACTACATCTTTCAAATGGCACCTAAGAGGATTATGTTTAAGTCAATCGCTTTAACAAATAGTTACCCGAATACTTTTAAAACCCTATTGAAAAAAATATTGCCGAGGTAGGAAGAAGAAATCGTTACTTAATTTGTTCCTTATTTGGAGGGTTGGGTAAACAATTTACACGCGCTTTATCAATTAAATTGAATAGACATGGGCCACACACGCATCCTTTCGGAAGGCCAGATGAAATGTGGTTAAGCTGACAGGGTTAACAAAGATAGATGACAGACCTTTTAAACACCAGGTCACAGGCAATGTCTGATAATGTTATCTACAAATGCAAGAGCGTAAGTAATTGAGAAAGCATGTTTTATCTGAAATGAAATACATTACCTTTATACATTTTAAATTACAATATTTCGCTAATTTTCTAACAAAGTGTGTCGTGAAGAAATAATATAAAAAATGAATAAAGTAACAGTTTCAGAACATAAATTGACCTAGAATGATAATACGGTTTGACCATTTTGCTTTTACCAACTAATTAAACAACAACAAGAAAATCAACAGTTTTACTTCAACAAGTATAAAAGTACTTTAGAATCCAACTTTAATTTTAAATCGCAACTTTGTAAATGATAATTTATTAAATTCAGATACGGTAACAAAACTTCTGC
The DNA here is from genome assembly GCA_946902895.1 of Fragum fragum. Lineage (NCBI taxonomy): Eukaryota > Metazoa > Mollusca > Bivalvia > Cardiida > Cardiidae > Fragum > Fragum fragum. The sequence goes on from OX336372.1 coordinate 39,745,724, forward strand.
CACTTACCTCGTTTGTTATTAAACCAACATAGCAAAAAAAGAAACACTGTCTTAAGTATTTCGACGAACGTCTAGTTGATACCGGTTTTTAAAAGATGTTTATACATCTAAGAAGCCCACACTGGTTGAGATCGTACCAATGGTCAAAATGTCACTCAAAACAGGAGACAATTAATTCAGTTCTTCAGAATAAGATAACAACAATCTTGTATCAAAATACTTGTCCTGTCAATACACAAAGATATGTGATACCTTTGGTCCCCAAGGAGCCCGGAAAATATGAGAATGATGTTTTATTTAGATTTTCTCTAGGGTTTTCATTGTACATATATTTATTAACCCTTGTCATGCTGAACCCGGAATATTCCGGTTTTAGCAGGAGATGTAGATCAAGATCAGCCTGCACATAAGTGCAGTCTGATCTTGGTCTACACCTCCTGCTTGTAATTTTTCCTGCCAGAGTTGTTTATGAAAATGATTTCTTAAGGCAACAGTGATTATTTAACAAACAGTTCTATCAGTGCTTTCAGCCCTTTGATTTGACAGCAATTCAGTAAGGTAATTTATACAGCATGACAAGGGTTAAGTATTCGAAGTATTCGGGGATCAATTGACGAATCGATTGTCCAGCCTACTGACTCAGATGACCATGTCCACTGACTCCGACAGGAAGTTCACTTCGATATTAAATGGCATTAGTTTGCAAAAATTATGACTAGTGCCATGTAACGAAAAGAAAATCTAAAACCCAAACGTCGTATCTCCAGTTAAGATAAGCTGTAGGCCTACTTTATGACGTAAAAATCGCCGAACCTACAAAATGCTTCACATAAAAGTCGGCCAATGTCGGAGTTTAAAGTTTACAGTCGATCTAAACGAATTATCTGTTTGGTTGATTGACCCTTTAAATGACAGCGAAGATTGGTCGATTGATATTTCCAAGGTTCATTTAAAAAATGAAGAGAATATTTGTTTGTTTTCATGGAGGTATGAACCGAAAAAACCTAATCACACTGTATGAATACGCGAAGCGGATTCATACATTGGGTGATTAGGTTTTTCGGTTCATACCTCCATGAAAACAAAAAATACTATCTTCATTTCTTATAATTTAATAGCATCGAGCGAAAAATGCACCAACTTAACAAATTTTGATACCTTTTTGTAGTGAACTATTTTGTGCGGAAGCATTCAAAATGGCTGCGTACGCAAAATTTTGTTCATGGAGGTATGAATTAAAATTTTCGACCAATCAGATCGCTCGTTTTTGATAGACGAAACTAACAATTAACTTATGAAATAATGTAGGCCAACTAACAGTATACACCAAACTTGCTTCAGATGACCTTCCGCTTGTAGATAGAGATGAGTTTTAACAGGTATGCGTTGGTAAAAGTTAATTTCCGTAGTACGTATGAAATAAATATATCAAGCAGTTTCAATGTCTGCCACATCCAAATCTGGGACTACACACACACACACACACACACACACACACACACACACACACAAACAGAGAGAGAGAGAGAGAGAGTTACAAACTATCTCTGTTTTTCTATTGAGGTCTCCTGTATTGCTATGGCTGACCCAGAGAGATGAGATGCTTAAAAGGTTCAAATTGATAAACTCAAAAACTTGTAAAATAATTGGAATAACAGATTTGTAAATATACAGGCCTACTCATTACTACACAAAATATATCAAAGAAAATCATGAAAATATTGAGTTCTTCTTTGAAAATGGAGATAGACTTGCTCATTTAATGTTTGTTGGGAGGCTGTTCCAACGGCTACAACCCACCTAAGAAAATTATTTTCTTTTGTGTGTCCAAACGTTTGGTACAGGGAAACAATCTTTACCACTGAATCGGGTGCCATATGAATGTGAAAAGGTCGCGTCTTAATCTTGTTCCATCTAATATTTAGGTGCCAATCCGTACTTCACTTTCGCGACCAGTCTTAAAATGGGCATCAGCAATACTAGATTAGTGTTGCAAATCCGACACAAATCTTATAATTTTGGTTTGCATAATTTAAAGCTTGCTAGTCCACTTCATTTCACTTCATTAAAAGTCCCAAGTCCCTGGTATAGGAGTAGTATCATTTTGGTACCTCTCAAAACATTGGACAGATCTTTAACTGTGGTACTATACACATTTAAGTTATGAATAATGTTTATGATGATCGAAAAGGAGATCATATTTCTATGCAGTTTTTGTATATTCCTCTTTTCCTGTAAAGGGGAAACGGTGCAAAACTTGCAGGCTGTTGATGGTTTATATAGTTAAGAAGAAATCAATAATAACAAATAGTTCTGTCTAACAAAAGTACCATGTTGTCCCGAATTGAGGATCGGACTCGGATGAGACTCAATTGCTTTAATCCATTCCCAAACAACCCTTCGTTTTAAAAACGTCAATGAAAATGCTTTGGAATACATGCGGGAAAAAGTAATTAGCCAAAGAGTTTGACACTGCTGAGGAGAGATGTCGGTTTCTTTAATTATTATTGTTTCTATATTGACCTCAAAGGCCCAATGGTCCGTTATTTAAACGGTCCGTGATTTTGATTCAACATATCAAGGTTCTACACATTATTGTTCAGGGCGAGAAGATTTTTCAAAGATTTTAACACATTTGTTTCAATTTTGTTGCTATCGCAACTACAGATTTTAATGGATTTTAATTATTTTAGTAATTCTAAAGGAGCTCACCTACTGAACATTTTTACCCAATATGGTTGAAACTTTTCAAGCGGTCTTGCAGGAAATGTCGTTTAAAGAATGTTGGTACAAAACGCATGACTTACGACGGACGCGGGGCTGAGGGTTGATATAGTTCACCCTAAATATATTGTGCTCAAGTGAGCTAAATGGATACATAACTAAAGCGATAAGTACTAGTAGGCTATAATTGTGTTTCTCGTGTTCTAAACCTCATCCCAGCGAGTTCAGTCTACTTAAGCAATTTGATAGCTATTATACTTTTATAGTAATGACATAGAAAGAAAATTAAGTATTCAAAAACCAAAGGGAAATAACTTAAGAATTGAACAAGCCATGGTTATAGTTCTTATGATGTGTCTTTTCTCAACAAGATCTATTCTTCCACGAGTTCTCGTGTCGATAGTAAATTTACCTTATTCTTTATAAATAAGTATTAGTCGGAAAAGCTTTGAAACAAAATGATTGAAATAAGGGTTACATGTATATATTGGCTCTGGCCTTAAGCACACGACTTGTCTTTCAAGGAAATGAATGAATTTGACCTTCATACCAAAAAGGAGCACTTTACCTCGAGCATTCTGGGGCTAATGAGAGGTATAGATTTTATAATTTCCTAGACGTGGCCTTTAATTGATAATCCGTCGCAAAATGCATTGGCAAATGTCATAAAAATATCTCAAAATCTATGTCCAGTAACATATTACGAATAAGTAGATTGGTTGGTTGGCGACTTAATGTCGTAACACATCTTTAATAAGCTGTAGTTACGACCTTTAAATCGTCAAACCAACAAAATAGTCGGAATTCAAACCGAAATTCCAGTTTAAATTTATAATTTTATTGGTGGACTGATTATTTGATTGATAGCTTTGATTGGTCACTTACACTGGTAGATAACGGCAACCTAAAGCACCCACCCCTACCTTGCATGTATGTACAGTAAATTTTGTTCTAACCCATTCCGACCTGATCCCTTCTTTTTACGCCCCTCTAGAAAAAAAGCTATGGAAAACATTGTGGATAATGAAGAAATTGCTTGTAACAAGCAATTTCTTCATTATCCGCAATGTTTTCTATCCAAATTGATGAAATAATTTAAAACTCCACCAACTTGATATTGTCGTCTGCCGCTTCTTTCAATTTGGACCAGTCTAAAATTTTGCTGTGTTGGAATGGGTGAAGCGAACACCAAAGGGACGACCAAAAAGTGTCGCGTAAGGGATTGTTCGCTTAAAAGACAATTTTTGTGATATGAAGGATTGTATAAAAGTTGAAAGACATGCGAGATTTGGTTGGCTGCTTTAGGATTTCTGGAGTTTTATCACATTATATATGCAACAATTGTGAAATAAAACACGAATGACAAATGCCCTCAAAACTGACGAGTTTTGCATTGGATTCATAACAGGAAATGAACGAATTGCATAAACAATCACGAAGTAGTTACTTTATAAAGTAAGGGGACAGATATATTTATTCTTAACGTAATTTAAATACAGTTCTTTCTTCGTGTGATTGAAGTTCTGTTTGAGTTTCGACACTGTTTTAAATAATTTAATTTCTAGTTTCGTCTATCAAAAACGAGCGTTCTGATTGGTCGAAAAATCTAATTCATACCTCCATGAACAAAATTTTGAGCACGCAGCCATTTTGTATGCTTCCGCACAAAATAGTTCCATACAAAAATGTATCAAAAATTGTAAAGTTGTTGTATTTTTCGCTCGATACTATTTAATTATAAGAAATGAAGATAATATTTTTTGTTTTCATGGAGGTATGAACCGAAAAACCTAATCACACAATGTATGAATCCGCTTCGCGTATTCATACAGTGTGTTAAGGTTTTTCGGTCCATACCTCCATGAAAACAAGAAATATTCTCTTCATCTCTTAAATGGATTTCTGTATATGAATCGACACAGAGCTATTGTTATGTTGGACCATTTTGAAGGGCAACACCTAGTCAACAATTCCGTCATATAAGAACTGTAATCTCCTTAATGTCGCCAACGGAATGCAGTGAGATTTTTTTTAGATTCTAAAGAAACTTACTTCACTATCCCGCATTTTTTCTCACTCGAATGAAAGCATTGTGAAGAATTGCTGATGGCCGCACTTACACTGTCAATTTCAGATTCTTTTTTCCGGTCCAGTTTGTCCGTGTGCACTGTACGTAATTACTCTTACTAGAAAATGTGTCGGTGTAACGAGTATTATTCACTTCTTTTTTGAAACTCTCGACAATTGTCTCCATTCCATTTTTTGACTATTTCTTCATAGGTTAGGCACTTTAATGTGTTTACAGAAATCAACCAAAGAACCCATCTCTTTGTATTTCCTTTGAATTGCGATACTTAACCGTTATATATAAAAAAATCAGATGCCCTTTACGAGTTTAGTTCAATTTATTTTGAGGGTTCCGGTTTAAACGAATTCAATGTCAGAAAATAATATTTAAAACAGATCCAAACGTACTAATCTTCAGACATGTAGTCACTTCAGTGTGTGTTAGGATCAATAAATTATATGACCGCAGAAAATGATATTGAAAGAAAAAAAATATTTGTTTTGTAATTTCGCATACATATTTTCATTTAATTTTTCCACAATGGTGTAAAAAGGGGTATTTGAACAATAAAAGGTATTTATTAAAAAAAAAAAAAAACGGTAAACTCAACAAGGAGATGGCAGATTAAAAACTTGAAGTTTTAACATTCGTTGTATTTTACTTCTGTTTAAAAATTTAAAACGAAAAAAAAAAGTTGAGACAAATAAGATGAAATAAGAAAAATCAAAACAACAACAACAACAACAAATACATGTTCATAGCATTGCTTCTTTCATTTTTCGTTTCGATAAAGATAGCGGGTAAGTAAGTGCGCTAGTGCTTTGCATCGCATATGTTTCCCCTACGGCTAAATATATCGAAATATATAGAGAAACTAATGAGATACTACGCGGTTTTGCATTCCACAAGTGTTTTTCGGCGTGAATTCCTCCCAAATACAAGTGGTACGCATTAAACAGGGGATAAAAGATATTATTTTATTTTCTGTTCATTATTGATAAAATTATTATTTATGGTTTTGCCGAAATAATACGAAATAAAATCGCCATAAATGTCACACTCGTGATGGTTTATATACCCGACATTGTCAGATTCGAAGGTTGATAATAAGCCCATATTTCCGCTCAGCTCACTCAGGGTCGTTAAGTTTTCTACCAAATTGAACCGTAACTACGCTGGGGGAATGGGGTTAAATGCTTAAATCGTATGTGAGCTGCAAAAATGTAACTAACATATTAGCTATAGCTACCAAAATTGGCATCCAATCGACGAATTTTAAAATTATTGATACCGTTTTTATTTAAGCATTTTAAGCATTTAAGATAATGAATCTGCTTTGTGCTGGCCTAAAAGCCACAAATTGCACTAGTTACTAAGAGTTTATAATAGCCTGGAAGCTTTGCTTATCAGTATTAACCCTTGTCATGCTGAACCTGGAATATTCCGGTTTTGGCAGAAGATGTAGACCAAGATCAGCCTGCACATAAGTGCAGTCTGATCTTGGTCTACACCTCCTGCTTGTACTTTTCATGCGAGATTTGTTTATGAAATTGATTTCTTAAAGAAATATTGAATTTTGAACAATTTCTATCGGTACTTTCAGTCATTTGATTTTACAGCGATTCAGGAAGGCAATTTATACAGCATCACAAGGGTTAAAACTGACTTACCTACGGTAATCTGATTATTCGAATTTCTGCAAATACTATTCAAAATTACGTGGTTAGCACCGCGATCCTACACGGCCATTGTATCAGCCAATTGACGGATCGCTGGCCCTGCTAACTGACTCCAACAGAAAGTTCTACTTAGATATCAACCCATTACCTGACGACGAAATTTCAGTTTGGTCCAAATACAATAAAGTTACAGACGACCATTTAAAATGATGAACTTTCGGATTATTTTTACTTTTGGGTAGAAAATATTGTGGATAATTAAGAAATTCCGAGTAGCAAGCAATGTTTTCCAATGTTTTTTTCTTAGGGGGCTTCAAAAACCGTCATTGTGTGGGAATGGGTTAAAAAGCGTTATTTTTCAAAATCTGCAAGCCAAGGAACAAAAAGTAAAGTAGTTGGTTGGCGGGCTAAACGACATAATCACAGCTTGAATAAACTGTAGTGACGCCGTTTAAGTCGCCAATCCACCAAAAATGATTCACATAAATGTCGACTAATGTTGGAGTTCAAAGTTTACGTTCGATCTAAATGAATTACTTAATTGGTTGATTGATTATTAGATTGTCAAACACGGTTGATCAGTGGGATCTCTAGATTTCGAATTTATCAATCTTCTCTTTTTTAAAGTATTTTGAAAGGTTGGGTGTAGAGTCTATTTCATTCCAGTGTTCGCTTTTATACGAGACTGTTAAATTAACAAACAAAAGTTAAGCTGACGGTTTCTTTATAAATTATGTAAATTGTTACATTGGCCGGTTTAAATTAAATAATCTACAACGTTTGGGAAACGGATTGGCCGAATAAGTTCGTAAGTCAGGAGTAACAGATTCGATTAAATGGCTTACAGTCAATTACCCCTTTATTGTATTTCAAAATTTTAAACCTGTCCAAATGCAAAGGTTTTGCAGACGAAAATATAAAGTGGGTTTTTATTTGAAAAACGATCACTCGTAAGGATAGAAAATATAGTGGAAAAAGATAAAAACATTGCTTGTTACACGCAATTTCTTCTTTTTCCACAATGTTTTCTCAACTATAAAAATACAAGGACGTAAAAACCAGGGATTGAACAATGAATATCTAATTGTTTTGACCTTCTGATATCTGTATTTTCGAGTTGTCTCCCATTGTCCGTAGACAATTCGTTAGACATTGACGAAGCGATAACTCCTTATATTTTTACAAAGCTCAATACTACTGTTGTCTCCCCTGGCCTATCAAAGGCCCTTTTTTCACTCCCGATCAGTGAAAGTTGTAATCACTTATTTTCGCACAATCTTACTTATTACATTCCATTAGACAAACAAGCAATTTCTTCGATTCTCATAATGTTTTGTTCCTCATATGGTCCTAAATTTTCAGTTAAAACCAACTTTTTTTTCGTCTGCAACTGCATTCAATCTGGGTTAGTCTATAATTCTGAAGTTTGGGAATGGGTTTAAATGGTCGTCTGTATCTTCCATAGATTTGGAGCAGTCTACACGGTTGTCGTCTGGTAATGGGTTAAATGAATTTTGTCTACTTTCAAACTAGTGAAACTATTATTTTATATACAGTGCTAACGTTATATTGGCGACATCAAGTAAAATTACAGAAAGGTATTTATCTTTTATAGCTTATACGGAATAAATTTTATATATGCAATTATTATCTAATCATTTAAAAGTACAGAACTTAGAGTTCTATTATTTTCAATTGTTTTTTTCTATCTAATGTATGTTTTGAAAATTCGAATAAAGAAGTTTCGTTAAGCGAAAGTGAATTCGTGCATATAGTTAAACGAATATTGTAAGGAAATTACATAAATACAACTGCAAGTTACAACAACAATGATGATGCAATTGGGTAACTGATAGCAATGCTGCTACTACTAATGTTACTGAGGGAAATAAAGTTTGTTCTTTAAATCAAAGTACTGAAAGAACTGTAAGCTAGCAAAGCATGGTTTTGTTAGGTAATCATCTTTGTCTATTGTCTGTTGAAACATTGTGGACACTGACAAAATTGCTTGTTACAAGCAATTTCTTCAGTGTCCACAATGTTTTCTAACGCATTTTCTTGGAATTCTTTAAAAAGCGGGATCGAGGGGGAATGGGTTTTATAGCACGCTTTTGAAGAACTACTTTTTGTTGCGTTGACATTTAATGCATTTAGTGGTTAAGCCTCCAGTTGCGGTTTGCAAAAGAAGACCTCAAAATTTTGTTTGTTAAATTAAGCTATCAAGGCTGACGCTTTGCTAGCTAAAAACACAAGAAGAAAGTGATGTCCAACATTTGAATTATCCCTTGAAACATGTAATTTTAGATTTTTACGAGAACTTATTTCTTTCTGCATAGACAAGCGTGTGCGGAAGAATAACGATTATTAGCAACGCAATATTATCTTCTTCTAATTCCCTTTTAACAGAATTACCGCTAATTAGAAAGATGCCTATAACTACGGACTTGGTCGTAAAAACCAACTTATTTTCACACGTAAACCGTATTTACCGAGCTCAAATGTCGTCTGGAGGAAAATTGGGATTATTTCAGAACACAAGACGGGTTTTATTTTTATTTTATGACCAACAAATAAATTTTACACTCTCCTTAGCATCTCCTTTAAATTCAATAAAGTTAGACTGACAAAATTGACATCGAGGAAGAGTTTTATGGCCGTTGAGTAGGGTTTGTTCTTGTACTTAAACAAGTAAATCTTGTATAAAGCGACCAATCAAGAGACAACCCAAATGTGGTCGCTGAAAGAAAAAGGTTGCTTAACTTAAAGACTTGATTCGCTTGCATGCGTAAATTCTTGCTTAATCCAACAGCATACGAATTAGTTGTGATTTTACTTTTTACCAAAATTCCTTCACTTCTTAAGAGCTTTTGATTTAGAAAAAAAAGGGTTTTCAATTTTCGTCACTTAACCCTTTCCCGTTCAGATACGGGATTTTACGTTCCTGTGATTGTTTTCTGAAGAAAACATTGTGGAAAAAGAAGAATTTGCTTGTAACAAGCAAATTCTTCTTTTTCCACAATATTTTCTACCATATAGGATGGTTTCATTTCAAATGGCAGCCAGTTTTCATTGTCGTCTGCAACCTCTTTCAATTTTGACTAGTCTAAAATTTCCAAAAACGGGAAAGGGTTAATGGACGTGATGGCTAAATAAAAATGGTCGCCCGAGCAAGATCGACTGTTTCATTAACCCATTCCAAAACGGCAAAATTTTAGACTGGTCCAAATTGAAAGAAGCTGCAGACGACAATTTCAAGTTGATGGAATTTTAATTTTTCATGTCCTTTTGGATAGAAAACATTGTGGATAATGAAGAAATTGCTTGAAATAAGCAATTTCTTCATTTTCCACAATGTTTTCCAAAACTATTTTGTGGAGGGGCGTGAAAAGGAGGGATTGTGTGGTAATGGGTTAAAAAAATCAACAATAATATACCATGGAACAAGTGTTTTAATTTAAGGATTATTTGACCCCAACAAATACTACTACTAATTCTACTAATGATTGCAATGGTAATTCTAACTGTGTCTATCCTCATTTTGATTGGCTGAAAAATATGAGAATGGCACTATTTTTATGCTTGCTCAAAGACAGTTCCGTAATAGTCTGAAATTTATATATTCTCTACTTCTTTATTTATCTTTTTGTGATTTTATAGCATTGAAATACAAGAAATATAGAGAGTCAGTTTGAGATGAATTTTATAAAATAACGTTGTGCGGAAGCACACATTATAGTTCAGTACTAAAGATTGTTTTCATAGAGGTGTGAGATAAGTTGTTTAGTCAGTCAGATTGCAGAGTATATTGATAGATGGTTTTGAAATAAAATAAAAACAAAAACAAAAACACTTTGAATAACAATCATAGCTGCTGCTTCAAATAGTAAATAATCCTACCAGTGAGGAATACTACTGGTAATATTACCATAAAAATATGGCAAAAATGCTGATAACTAAAGTCATTTATACTTCCACTTGTTCTACTTCATTGACAATAAGTAAATTGTTATTAAAAAATAATTGTTGTCGATGGTCGCAAAAATGAAATAGTTCTAAGGGTATTTTCGTACATTACACATCATGTATGTGGTTTATTACCTGTGTTTGCAAAGTCAATGTGTTTCGTAAAATATTCACTCCCCCGGACGACATTCAGTGCGAAGCTCTGTAAGTTTCTGATAGTATTCTACCTTTCAAATCTTTTCAATAAATCAAACAATACAGTCAAACGTTTTGAAGAGACAATACTATGACAGATGTCGGATGGGTTTTCAGAGCGTTCATGACTGTTTTCTCAAATCATTGTTTATTTCAGTTCGTAAATATACCATTGTAAGGGCGTGATATAAATTCGATTGTCCCACAGCTGTTGCTTCCGTTTTACTCAAGAAATTCTGATAAATGGAGCCATAGAAATTTAACCCTTTCCTGTTTCTTGAAATTTAAGACTCGTCCAAATTGAAAGAGGTTGCAGACGTCAATGAAAACTGGATACAATTTGAAATGAAACCATTCTATGTGGTAGAAAATATTGTAGGAAAAGGAGAAATTGCTTGTTACAAGCAATTTCTCCTTTTTCCACAATGTTTTCTCGAGTATAAAATAACAGCAACGTAAAATCCCGGGTTTAAACAGGAAAGGGTTAAAAGAGATTACACTGTATGACCCCGCACATCGGGACATACCAGTTACTAGGTTTTTACATGTAGTTTCATAAATTCACTGGATAAATAAATGTATATATATATATTTCTTCATTTCTTAAAATTTCTTAAACCATCGGTTCATATGCCGTGATCGGATGATATCCAACAAAGTAAAGTTCCAACATGTCTGCGAAAGGTTTCCTATTGGCCTAGTGCACTAGAATGAAGAATAGCTCCGCACTTTTTTGGGGGGAAGGATAACAACAAAAACAATGGGAATGCACGCATCTTATAAGACACATCAAAAAACAATTCATTGTTTTCATTACCTTGGCCATGCTTAGACGAAACCTTTTAATATTTTCCTTCTCCATTTATTTGTCTATTCACTTACTTACTTTCCTTCAAAATACTATTTCGATTCTAATGTTAGTTTACCAGATTCTAGCGGGCAAAGACATAGAAAGTAAACTAAGTTAGCAGAACTTAATCAAGTTTGAGTGCGTTGAGTATTTAGACTGAGCAGATACAGTCTGCTCTTGGGAGTCCATTTACCATAGACATATATCCAAATACATCGTGGTCAATTTTCGCAATTGTCCACGCGGTTTTTTTTTTTTTTTTTTTTGGTTTTTTTTCTGAAACATTGTCTTGATGGTCGTGAAATATCGTAAATGTATGGGGATTGATTAAGGTTGAAGAGTTTGTGTACAATTAAGACGTAAAACATCGTTGTGTAAAAGAAATAGTCACAGATTTCCTTCTGACACAGCAAGTAACTGCCTACAAATATGTTGACACGTGGTTTGGCAGGACATATACGCCTGATCCCTGTAAAAATGTTCATTTCATTTTTGTTGTTTTGCCATCTTGATAATTATTCAAAATTGCCATTAAAAATTGTACTTATATATCAAATCATCTCATTCAAATAACATATAAAGTTCGTTTAAAAATTCCACAATTTCGTTCAAAACATTTGATTTGCAGTATCTAATTAACCAATCGCGTTTGTCAATCAAGAAATCAACTGACCAATCAAATCATTTTTCCTGCCCGAACCTGAGCTTACTACTTCGACATTAGCCGCCATTTTTGTTTACATTTTTTGTTGGTTTGGCGACTTAAAAATTGTACCTACAGCTTATTCAAGCTGTAGTAACGACGTATAGGTCGCCAGCCAACTATTTTTTTGCATGCAGCTGGCCTTAACTTTTTCATTTTAACGCCGTTAAAAATCGAAGGGGGACTTCCCGTCGGAGTCTGTGGGCGTGGATAACGGACTTTGCGGGAGGGGTCAGCGATTGGTCAATTGGTCCGAGTTAAAAAAAAAAACAAAAAAAAAAACCACACATTTTTTTAAGGATTTCATTATTGTGCATATAAAGAGCGGTCATTACATATTGTTCCTTTCCTTCAAAGCGCTAATTACGTTCAATACCCGCTCATCCCATTCCATGTCCAAATCATTCCAAAGTCAATCACTGCCACTTTCACATTGGAAATAATTGAACAATTGCGACTGTCAATAAAATAACCAGTCGACCAATGAAATCATTCACTGAGACCAAAAATAAGTTTTGTTCTTCGACATGGGAGCCATTTTTGTTAACCATTTTTGTCTGATTGGTGAGTTAAATTCGTAACTACAACTTTTAAACGTAGTAACGACCTTTGGTGGCCAGCCAACTATTCTACCTCCTTGTTATATGCTACTTGCAATACACTTTGCAAAGTCGTTTAAAAGCAAAGCGGGAACTACTGTCGGAGTCGATAGGCGTTTCAAATTGATTAAGTTGGCGGAGACATCGATTGGTCAATTGATAATCAGATTTAACCCTTGACATGCTGTATAAATTGCCTTATAAATTGCTTTAAAATCAAAGGGCTGAATGCACTGATAGAACTTGTTGTTCAACAACCAATATTATTTTTAGAAATCAGTTTCAAAAACAACTCTGGCAGGAAAAGTATAAGCAGGAGGTGTAGACCAAGATCCGACTGCACTTATGTGCAGACTGATCTTGACCTACACTTCCTGCCAAAGCCGGAATATCCCGAATTCAGCATGACAAGGGTTAATGTTAGACAAAATGTTCTATTTTGGAACAGTTATGCTCCTGCTTATCTTAAAATATACCCGGGTTTAAAACTAACAAACAAACATCTCATTTTTTCATGGATTGCCAACTTTCTTAATCGAACAAGTTTCGTATAAAAACGCGACGCATCATGGGGACATTCTTCGAGAACCCCGTAATGTAATCCGACAGATGTACGACTTATACAGAGTTCTTGGAGAATTTTTCAGTCGTGTTGGGAAGGCGAGTCTGATTTACGACTCCAAAGTCCGGGAACAGTCGTCCGTCTGTCAAAGTTCGATAGTTTATGGGGAAAACTAAGCGCTCCGCTTGCCTTAGTGTCACGAACTCGGAAACAAATGCGCCCTCTATACCGAGTTGAATCGAGCATCTTCCAAATTATAGTGGCTTGACTCAACTCACGGTGTGTGAATTTTTCTATTCACCCTTATCAAGCATTTAATTCACACTTTACAGAAGACAGGATATTAGAAAGGTCCACACTAAGAAATGAATATGTAAAATTAATGTCAAAGGCTGGCTGTAGACCAAGAAGCAATATAAGCAATATACATGTTAATGGCAGCTGACGATGTGTGAAAAATGATAATATTAATAATAATTATAACTTTATTTAAAGAAGGTAAAACATTAACCCTTTCTTGTACAAATCCGGGATTTTACGACATTGTGATTTTATACTTGAGAAAACATTGTGGGAAAAGAAGAAATTGCTTGTCCTTTTTCCACAATATTTTCTTCTACAAAGGGTGGATTGATTTAAAATCATTTCCAATTTTTGATGTTGTCTGCAACCTCTTTCAATATGGACCAGTCGAAAATTTAAAAAAAAATGGGGAAGGGTTAAGACAGCATTTTCAATTTAAAAAGAATAAAGCATGTATTTTTTACAATGTTGCCTTCTCTTTCTCTCATCTCTCTCACATCCTTTCTATTTCTTTCTATCCCTCCATCTCTCTCTCTCCCTTTCTTTCTCCCCCCCCCCTCTCTCTCACACAAACACTGTTTGCTAAAGAATTTTTTCCTCTTCAATTAATGCATGTATTTCCTTTATAATAGTACTACGACATCGTTAATTTTTGCCAATGTTGAGAGACTTCAAACAATTTCCTTGTTAGTCATTAAACAAAAACAACATTAGTAGTCATACATTTAGGCAGGAAATTAACTTTGAACTCCAACAGTGGTCGACTTTATGTGAAGCATTAAATATAGCTTCGTGTTTTCATACAGATTTGTGCTTATGTTTTTTTTATTACATACTTCATTTAAAAAATCACACCTGAAAACAACATCAAAAAACAATTTTTTAAATCTTATATCGAAAACATAAAAAAACCTCCCCCGAAAAGAAAGAGCAAAACTAATTTGGTCAGTTTTTCAGGAAGGCTTTTGTACGTAGGCCTACAGTATAATTCTGAATTGAGCTTTGGGTAGTTAAACGAATTGGATTAGTCATTTTAATACCTCAGTAAACTGTTGCAGTTTATACGAACTTATCGAATGTCAATACTCAAAGGTTCTTTGTGTAACATGCCAGGCTATGGTTTAAATCTTCAAGGTCACTATTTTTAAAACAATAAGATGGTTCAAGGGTTAATTTTTTGACTCAGTATCCATAAACGCTCTTCGATTACGATTCTAAGGAAAGCTTGTAGTACAGTTTTTAATCCTTTGCCAGACGGAAGCATATTAGACTGGTCCTAATTAAAAGGGGTTTCGGACGACAATTTCAAGTTTACGAAATTCAATATTTTTTCAACATTCTAGGTAGGAAACATTTAGGAAAAAATGCTTGTTGCATGCGATTTCTTCGCTTTACATAATGTTTTCCCAATAGTTTTCTAAATGGGTGTCAAAAGGCGCCTCTCCGTGGGAATGGCTTATAAAATAAAACAAATCTTAAGCTTACCTTCAACTGCGGTTGTTCGAAAACGCGCGATGAAGGGATCAGCCAAATTGATTCTTCTTAAATTGATCGAATTTTACTACACATAGTTCCATTATAGCGCACCCAAAACGAGTCCCATCGGAAATTATGTTATCATTTCGCGACCTAGGTCTCCGAAGCAATTTTCTGCACGTCTTTATGACTGCCTATATTAATCCCCCAAGAAAACCCCTCTTCCAGATTTAGAATATCCTATAAGCTTCATTTTCTTTTCAGGAGAAAAAGAATTTATTCCAAACTTTAACTCGATCACGGCGTTTTACTAATTGGTAGTGAATAAGCCTCATATCTAAAAGAAAATATAAAAATATAGATATCATTTTGAATTATTTCATTTAATATATGAAGTGAATATTATTATTATTATTTTTTCGTGGAGGCTTCTCGTATTTATACAGTGTGTTTATATTTTCGGTTCATACCTCCACGAAAACAAAAAAGTATTCTCTTCATTTCTTATAAATATTTGAGCGAAAAAGCAAAAACGTTACAAATTGTTAATACTTTTTGGTATGGAACTATTTTGTGTGGAAGCATACAAAATATTTGCGTACTCACAGTTTTGTTCATGGAGGTAAAATTAACTTTTTCGACCAACCAGAGCTCTCATTTTTGAACGAAGAAAACTAAAGATAAAATTATTTGAAAAATAAGGGCACTTTGTGAATAGCCCTGTTTATAGAATTTTTTTCAAACCAGTTTAACCCATTATCAGACGACAGTACTTCAGACTTGTATTAATTCAAATAAGTTGTAGACGCCAATTTATTTGATAAATTTTGAAACTGTTTTTCATCTGGAATAGAAGGCATTGGGGATAATGAAGAAAATGCTTGTATGAAGAATTTTCTTCATTTTCCACAATTGTTTGCTCAATGCGTTTCTTTTCTTTGGGACATCAAAGAGGTGGATTTGTATGAAAAACATAGACCCAAATTGTTTTTCGTAATTCAAAAATGATTTTGTCTTCTCTAAGTGAAGTCTCTGTGTGTTTGGGGCATGTATATCTTTGGAGTTGTCTTGTCGCGTTTCTTGAATTAACGCAATCATATGGGTCGGTGCGGGACATTTTAAACCATTTTACATATGCGTGGAAAGCATCCATTGAACAGCCTGGAGAAAATGTCACGCACAGACACATATACGAATAATATGATTTTAGTTTCGATTATAAAGATTCAAGCGTTTTTATTGGCTGACTTTTTTATACTTCCATAAATAAATTCCTGAGAACACAAATGTTTTGTATACTTGTACACAAAGTAGAACCATAAGATGTCACTTAAAACAAGACAAATAGTTGCATTGTTTGCTGGATGGCATTGAATTATAAGAAACTGAGAGATTATTTTTTGTTCTCATTGGGATAGTAATCTAAAATCTTAATCAAACTAATGTATGATCTTGATTTTAAGTTTTGGGGTTCATACCTCAATGAAAAAACTATTTTCTTTTCTTAACTGAAACCTCTTTTAACTAAGGGAAGTCTAGAACTCGATCATCTGATAATGGTTTAAGCGCTTTGCAGCCAAAGGTAGTAAATCAGAGGCGGCATTCTCGGTGGACCACTCTGAACAAATCAACTACGCACGTGGAGATGATCGTGGAATTGTCTTGATTGACACCACAATGGTCATCCGGCTAATGGAAATAGACATGTGGGATGGTACTCTAACCGGTCATTTAGTAAGGTCACCATGGACACCGGATTCTGAAAATTGAAGAACGTAAATAAATTGGTATCACGGGAAATGTATGGAATGTTTACGCGTTGACGATACATAAAATATACATATATCCTGGAAAGGAATAGAATAAAACATTTATTTCAACCTTTTTAGTCAAAGTCAAAAGTAAATGACACACCTTTCTGTCAAATATGCTGCAATGGTGTCATAGACCTCGTTTTATTTCGTGCAATGAGCTATTTCTATATATGACATTTCATAGCGTGACCTGTCGATACATTACCTTTTATAAATGTAAGTAAAACGCTTACTATCCAGAAATAATATGAAATATAGATAACCGAAGAACGTATCAAACGAGAAATCAATTCTATTCTAGATTATCTATTACAATGCATAACGGTATTAATAATTATTGAAATGATAATATAGATAAATTAAAAAAGCTGACTTTGGGTCGATTTTCATGGTAGGATAACTAGATTCAGAATTTTCGAAAGGGGTATTTTTAGTCTAAGAAATATTTATTTATGTTTACAACACTTGGCTGTGTTCGGGTGAGATTTTAAATAGAAGCCTTGACTCAACTTGACCTATGTTGTTTCCTGAGGCTTGCCCATTCATAATTTTCGTCTCGCCTTATATAACACATTTTAAAAAAGCTAAAAAAGTTAAAATGTTATATAAATACGAATTGTTGTGCATATTTTATGTCAAATCTGTACCTCATGTGTCAAAATAATTCGTGCCTGTTGCGTTAATAAGACAGTCGCATGACTTTATCAACCTTTCATACAAAAATACTTAAGCTCTTGATGCGTTTATTATAACGCTTATGACTGATACTTGAACAGTGGGGCAGCTTAACGTGCCTTGAAAAAAGAAAAGAAAACTTACATCTAAAGGCAAAATTTAAGTCAAAAGGGTAGCATCTTCAGTAAAGCAGCATTAACGTTTTGCTGCAAATGGAAGTATTCTAGCAAACATAACAAAAGGATGAAAGTGACGGACATGTGCTCATGATAAATGTGTATGAGTAATGGACCACACATACAATTAGCCCAAGGCTTTTTTTTCATCCCTCGTAATGTTTGTGAAATTGTCTTCAAATTAAATGATGGTCAAAGCCGATGTGAATATTCTAGATATGACTGTATTTATTAGTTTCAATTTAGTCTTGCCATCTAGAATTTTGTCTTGACTGAACACTGTTATGGATATATAAGAGATATAACATATGAAATACAAATGTAATATCATTGATAATATGATGAAAAATAATGCTTCTGATTTGTAGGATAATACAATATCTATCACCAAGTAGTACTAAGGTATTTTCATATTTACATACATTACCAATATATATTTTAGTTCGATGCGTATAGTTAACGCAGTAAATCGATCTTGTATTTTTTTTCTACTCCTTCAGAAAACAGATCATGACAAATCATGATACATCATTTCTATATGCTGTTTCGCAGGAACAAAGGATCATTGAAAAATAAATCTTTGATATGATGTAATGTAAGTTATGTACAAGACTTGACTGGCTTTCTTCTTTTCTGTTTATTGTAGAAGCGGGAATAATTGATTTATGATAAACTTTAAATATAGACTAATGATTTAATAATAATAATAATAAATATAACTTGCAAAGCCAAGAAATATCATTTTGCTAAAAGCACGC
The DNA here is from genome assembly GCA_946902895.1 of Fragum fragum. Lineage (NCBI taxonomy): Eukaryota > Metazoa > Mollusca > Bivalvia > Cardiida > Cardiidae > Fragum > Fragum fragum. Next base: position 39,764,269 of record OX336372.1, read on the forward strand.
CTTTTAAAATCTGGTTTCGAAAAAAAAAAGATAAAAAATGGAAAGTAGATGACGATAATGCTGGCCATTCACGAAACGTTTAAACTGTATTTATGTGAATACCATTCAAAAGGACTGAAAGTCCTGAGAGCAGTTTTGCTGGGTTATCTGTAACCGCGCTTAGTAATGCCAGCATGTATCATCAATGTGAGTAACTTAATCGTGCACCCAAGTGGGATGATCAGCTGGAGGCTCGATAAGGATGTAGTGGTAGTACTGGTGTGTGAACTAACAGGAATCCATGGTTACGAGCTCCAGCCGCCCCGATATATCTGAAATACTATTAAAAGTTGCGTCAAACCCTATTCAATCAAACATGACCCCTTACTGTTTACCGAAATCGCTATTTTGATTTAATCATAACGTTTTCTATAATATTATTTCATCAGTGCGTTGTGTGGTAAAAGGTTAAATGATAAAAGGTAAAGAAATCAAACCTTACTTTCAATTCTTTTTTCGTTGAGCAATTTATTATTACAATTGAAGTACTACATGTCCGTTTCAAAGATATAGTCGAATTTGAGGTAAAGGGTGTTTTATTCGGTGGAGTAAAATAGGCGCTCAAATCGCGACTATAACAGGGTTGTAACTTGTAACATATACTGTGTGTACGGGGTGTAAATTTGCTCAGCTCTGCTAGGTAAAATACTAACACATGAACAGACAGTTTACATGTATTCGCTAACTCCACTAACCACTGACCTAGAGTCTATCTTGAAACGCGAGGAAAGTATTTCTCATATTTTGACAATTCATTAGACTATTTACCATGGATATATTAAGTCTATGTTTTGAAACCATTTTCCTTGATATTCGTGACTAAAAGGAAGCTGTTGGCATTCAGCAAGTAAGTTGTTGGCATTCATCAGCGATGAAACAAGATGGGGGCGATCACATAGATTTTCACTTCAAGTTTATGAGCATGCGTGGAAATGACCGGAAATGCGTGAAAAACATGTTTCCGGTTGATCGATTCGAAATACCGTTTTTTTCCTAAAAAAACGCTGAAACGATTTTCGAAATTTCATACTTTCCCTAAGGCTAAAAATGAACGTATTTAGTCAACTCATTACCTCAATCTCAACTCGATTTTGTTCAGCTTAAAATTACAAATCCATAGCTGTAATACATAATAACAAAAACAAACACATGCATGGAGAAAACAAACATGTTTCGTTTTCAAGAGAGGATTATTCTTTGAAAGAAAAAACTACTGAAATTTAATTTCTATCAAATTCTGTTAATTGCCGGGTCTAATTTTAAAATCTGAGTTTATGAATTTTCCTAAATTTTGTAGTGTCGATCGCGTTTTTGATGCCATAATGCTTTTGAATTTATGTAAGGTTGGCCAACTGCAATAATATTTACTGAAAAGTTCTTTTCTTAATCTGTCATAATTTGGACATACTAGTAGGAAATGATACTCATCTTCTTTTTTATTCATATTACAATGTTTACAGATACGTTCTGATTTTGGAATGTTTAGATGTCTACCTCGTTCGATTATAAGATCATGAGATAATAGTCTAAATTGGGACGACGCTTTTCTATGTTTTGCATTATTTATCTTTTCTAAGTATGGCTCAAATTCCAAGAGATCTTTGTGTTTACTATAAAATTCTGGTTAACATGAATCATTCATTTTAGTCATAAGACTAAAAATTTAGACCCGAATATTCGCGACTGTAAAAGGGTGCGAATATAAGAGTAATTTTCAGGACAACTCTGTATATCGGTAGGGGCCATTCATTCTAAGAGAGTATCAAATGTCAAGTTTAATATCAAACATAACATATTGGTTTAACCTATTACCAGGCGAAAACATTTTAGAATGGTCTAAATTAAAAGGAGTTGCAGAAGACAATTTAAAGATAATAATAGTTTAGAATTTTTCAACTTTCTGGGGTAGAAATTACTTGTTACAAGCTGTTTTTTTTTTTTTTTTTGGGGGGGGGGGCGCCAAATAGCACTATTGTGGGATGAGTAAAAAGGGATGCCCTTAACTAAATGTCTTTTCTTATATTTTATATTTGTACTTTACCTTTAGATACTAACAAAAACTCTTTCAAAAAGGTATACTTGGGCAATAGTGAACTGATTTTAAGGCGCTAGCAGTTACCAATCGAATTAAGGTATGTTCTAAATTGAGAAACGAATTAACTTCATCTGGGTTCATGAAATTTAGCCAAAAGATTAATGTAGATTTTTATCTTCTGTTATTTAGACAGATATTTACCTAGGCAACATATAAAGAGATTAAATTTAGTTTCAAGCGTTTTAATTGGCCAACATTTTCTTTTCATTCCGCCATGATTAAAGTTTTGAGCACGCAACTATTTTGTATGCTTGCTCACAAAGTAGGTTAGTACAATTTTACTCATAACTAGTAAAATATTTGATTTGTTTTGCTTGATTGCATTAAATCATGAGAAATGAAGAGAACATTTTCTTGTTTTCGTTTAGGTATGGACCTTAAACTTAACAATATCAATCTATGAATCGGTTCAGCGTATTCATTCACTTAGTAAAGTTAATTTTTAAGATTCATACCACAATGAAAACAACAAATATTATCTTGATTTTTTTAATGAATTTGAATTATTTACGAACTAATTCTTATGTTAAATGTAATGACTAGTTCAACAAAAAGAACCCTCTAACTGCCTGTATATGTAGACAAGGGAAAATGCTGATTGAACAAATCACAGCAACGGTCGCTAAAATCTGCCACAATCGTTCACAATTTACTGCATGATCGAGGCGAAGTGCGATACACAACGCGACAATTTGAAAAGACCCATTTGTCTAGAAGTGGTTAATTAAAGACATAAATCTTCTATCTCGAGACCTGTGCGCGATGGTTTTCTTCTATATTTCAAGGGAAATTCAATAACAAGTAATTCTCCTAGCACCTGGAGCAGGCACAATCGAATAGACAGCCTTTCAAGCGAATTGATCAGGGTAATTTTATGAATAGACATTCTTGCAGACTATCTGTAAATCATTTCGTTCTATTCTCTCTTTTCTTTGGCCAGCTTCCTATTCAAAATTTCTTGAAAAGACTTGCGGACATACTGCAGAAATGGATACTTCAGTAGCGCGGACTGCATTCAAAATATTCGGCAGACTTTTGAATGGATTTCCAACGTAGAAAATACAATCTGAATTATATAATGTGAATTACATGGCAACCCGATGACGTCATATGTGTCATTGGTCTCGCCGAGATAATGTTCAGTAGAGCGTAATGAACAAGGGCAGGACTATAGACCTTCCAAAACAGGTGACTTATCATTTCCATAATTGACCAGTCACGGCTGTCAATCAAGAAATCAATCGATCGATTAAATTGTTCATTCAGCACGGAATTAGACTTTGATCTCCGACATTGGCAGCCATTTTAATTAAACATTTTTGTTGGTTTGGTTGACTTAAAAGTCGTAGCTACAGCTCATTCAAGCTGTAGTTACGACGTCTAGGTCGCCAACCAACATTCTATTTATTTGTAACATTCTACTAGCCATAAACTTTTCAAAATAACGTCGTTAAAATGGATGAGTAGCTTCCTGTCGGAGTCAAAAGGCGGGGCCAGCGATTGATCAATTTCACTGAAACAGTTTTTATGTGTGTATGAAATTTTCAAGACACAATTCACCGAAATCTCGACAAATCATCGAGAAAAACAATCAAAGAAATTTGAATTAATATATACGTTTTCTTTGCTCCATCTTGTTTTTTGATCTACCTTTTCCTAAATCGAAATAGTCGTTATCTAAAAACTTCAGATTAACTAAAATGCCATAGATTCAAATTGAGTGTATTAACATGATTAAGAAGTTTTGAAACAAGAGAAATGACGGCTTTTATTTCGTATATAAAGTCTACTACTTTTAAACATTTTTACCATCTTCACTGTTTATTTACTTCATAACTGTAAATAAGCCACGACTGATGAAGGAAATAGCCGTTAAAAATCCGACAATACTAGCTCGAACCTGTGTATTTGGTTTCCCTGTACATACATCTTTGTATAAAGCGGTTTGGCATCCCTGCCGGTCCTGTCAAATAAATTACTCTTATGCTGTCTCAAAGAACTTCTCGTAATCTTGGGTTTTCCTCTTTATACAGAGAAGATCCAAAATCTTGACCAATCGCATGATTTACGACCATTTTAGAGATACCACGAGAACACAGATAAAGAGATTTGAATAGGAATTATTTTGTACAGCTACTGGAGTTAGTTTCGTAGAATGCTGCTTTGCTATCGTGGCACATAACTGTGGCCTCATACAGGGACCAGTCTCAATTTAGTTTATATAACAAACCCACTGCATTATGATTTACCGAAACATTCGTTTCATTACTCTTAAAAATTCCTTAAAAACTTCTTTTTCACGCAGATGTGAAGTAAAAACCTAGTCAAGGTTTTGGGCTTCATATAGTGTAATTGGTATTTATTTTCATGTCTCGACTAAAACAAACAAACAAACAACAAAACAAAACAACACTCTCTCCATTTCTTAAATGTTACTTGGATGGTTGGAAGGTACACCATCCGGGATCTCTGTGAGAAAATAGTTCGAACCAAGCCGGGGTCATTAATGGATCTCTGGACACGCTGGAGGTTATCTGTGACTTTTGACGTAAATGTTTGGCCAATGGATTTATTTTCATTTATTTATTTACTTATTTTACTTTTATTTATTTATTTTTTTTTGTTTGTTTGTTTTTTGAATTCGGCGGTCCGTTAAGTCAGAAAGATATTATATGATAAGGGAACATTCTATACTCTGAAAATCTGTCATAATCGATATTGGCTAGATTCTGATCAGGTTGCGTAGTTCGCGCATTTTGACAAGGAAAGGTACTTTGAATAATCTAAATTGGACAAATTTGATGAGTAACAACGACATAGATGCTAAAAGATATTGATCAAAATATATAAAGATAATAAATATATATAAACAGCCTTGGAAAACATTGTGGATTGCTTGTTACAAGCAACTTCTTCGTGATCCATAATGTTTTCTGCCCCAAAAAATCGAAATTTTAACCAACTTAACTGTATCGTCTGTAAATTCTTTTAATTAGGACCAGTCTAAAATTAAGTGTTGTGAATTGTTAAATGACCAATCACTGGCCCAACACACTGACTCCCTTGGCCCCGCCGATTTTCTCCAACAGGAAGTTCCGCCTCGATTTTTATCGCCGTTTTATTTTCAAAATTCGTGGCGAGGAGCATGTAACAAAATGGTAAAATGGTTGGTTGGTGACCTAAACGTCGTAACCACAGCTTAAATAAGCTGTAGTTACGACGTTTAAGTGGCCAGAACCAACAATGAATGTAACAAAAATGGTGGCCAATGTCGGAGTTGAAAAGCTCAGATCCGGGTTTGATGAATAATTTGATTGGTCGGTCTATTCCTTGAATGACAGCCGCGATTATTCAATTACCCCCCTCCCTTTCCCCCCGCCCCCCACTTAGCTCCGAAAGGAAGTTCCTCTTCGATATTAAACGGCGTTATTTTGCAAAATTTGCGACCAGTTACATGAAAAAACAAACAAACAAACAAAAATGGTTGGTCGATTTGTTGGTTGGCAACCCAAACATCGAAACTACAGAATGACATAGCTGTAGTTACGGTGTTTAAGTCGTTAAAGTAACAAAATTGCTTGACATGATTTTTGAGTAAATCTTCACTCTCGGTCTAAATGAATAGATTGGTTGATTTTTATTGAAATTCGCGATTCTTCAATTCTAAAATGGGACATCAAAAACTTTATCTGGAACTCTTGTGTTGAATATTACGAGTAAAAATGAAAGAGCTAGACTACGCCTTCACGATAATGGTCATAAATTAGACGATGCTTACAGATAGATACAGGGGCTAATGACAGCAATCAAAAATGAACTTGGGGGTAGATAGAACGTGTTTAACCCATTATAAGACGACACCATTTTAGACTGATCCAAATTGAAATTAAGATGCAGACGAAAATTTCAAGTTGAGAAATCCTTTTAGGGTAGAAAGCTCTGTTGACAATGAAGAAATTACTTGCAACAAGCAAACTCTTCAATGTTCAATATGCTTTCCAAATCTCTCTTTATTTCAAACGTTAAGTCATAAATGGATTTCAGTTCAATATACATAGATACTGTCTGGACCTACTTGTGGTACTGTATATTTTTATTTGTATACACCCATCTTAAGAAAATTGACATGATAGATTGTGACTCTTAAATGTGTTTTGTTTTATTCAAGAATGAAGATTCTATATTTTGTTTGTTTGTTTTGATTGACGTCTGAAGTTTTAACATGAACACAGTATGTGGATTCATAGAGGAATAATTTAATTTCTAGTTTCGTCTATCAAAAACGAGCGTTCTGATTGGTCGAAAAAAAAATATTCATAACTCCATGAACAAAATTTTGAGCACGCAGCAATTTTGTATGCTTCCGCATAAAATAGTCCCATACAAAAAGGTATCATAATTTGTAAAGCTTTCGTTTTTTCGCTCGATGCTATTAGATTATAAGAAATGAAGAGAATATTTTTGTTTTCATGGAGGTATGAACCGAAAAAACTAATCACACAATGTATGAATCCGCTTCGCGTATTCATACAGTGTGATTAGGTTTTTCGGTTCATACCTCCATGAAAACAAGAAATATTCTCTTCATCTCTTAAATGTGATATGTTTTTATACCCAAAATGATTTAAATATATACTATCAATGACTTAAAATTTGTTTATAACAAAGAAAAGAGAGAGAGGGGGGGGGGGAAAGAGAGAGTGCGCGTTCGAGAAAGAGAGTATATGTAAAGTTCTACTTTGGACGCTAGCATACCAAATTGTTTCATATTCGATTATTTTCCAGGAAAGTTCAGAAAACAGGAATTTTCATAGACACAACTATGAATAAATTATTTAACCCATTTCCAAACGGCATAGTTTTAGACCGGTCCAAATAGAAAAGATGTTGCAGACGGTATTTTCAAGTTTGAAAATCCTTTGCCATTTAGCGTAGAAAAACATTTAGGACTATGAACAAATTTGCTAGAAACAAGTAATTTCTTTAACCCTTGTCATGCTACACCCGGAATATCTGGGTTTGGCAGAAGGTGTAGACCAAGATCAGCCTGCACATGAGTGCAGTCTGATCTTAGTCTACACCTCCTGCTTGTACTTTTCCTGCAAGAGTTCATTATGAAATTGATTTCTAAAAGAAATATTTATTTTTTCTAACAACAAGTTCAGTCAGCGCGTTCAGCCCTTTGATTTTACAACAATTCTGTAAAGTAATTTATACAGCATGACAAGGGCTAATATCCACAGTGTTTTCCAGAGATCTAGGGAGCGGCAAAAAGCGACATTGAATGGATATAGGCTAAGGACACAAAGAAATTGTACAAGCGCCTGTGCTCTCGATGCCCAGGTTCTGCTTCGTACAGTTCTGCTTTTTAGAATGCATAAATCAAAGTACTTAAACTACAGTAGGCTAGCAAAGCATGGTTGAATTTAGAAAATATTTGCCTTGTTGGGTAGAAAACATTGTGGACATTGAAGAAATTGCTTGTTACAAGCAATTTCTTCATTGTCCACAATGTTTTCAAAAGCTTTTTATGAGATGTTCAAAAAGCGGAATTGGGTGGGAATGGGTTAAATAGCATACTTTTGACATTTCTCTACAATTTGAATAGAGTTTGCAATATTCCTGAAATACATAAGAACTATTTTTTATGGCGTAGGCATTTAAAGGATTTAATGGTTAAGTCTCCAGTGGTAGTTTGCACTTGTTGAACTTTGAGATAACCTCAATTTTTGTCTGTTAACTTAAGCTATTAAAGCTGACGCTTTGCTAGCTAAAAATGCAATTAAATGAGACCAATTTCAACGACAATTTTGAAAAAGGAAAGAAATAACATTGCCATCTGAATACCACGGAAAGTCACGGTAATTCTTCCCTTTATCGCAAAATCTTTTCATCGGGAAGGAAGACTTGGTGACGAAAAAAAGTTGTTCCTATGATATGTTTGGTGTCAGCGTCGTCTGGATCACACTCGGTAGTGTTAACATTGCCCACCAGAATCCATTATACGGGATTCATAAAACTGTCGTCAAATCAGCACGTTATTCAATAACCATATTATTATGTAGCAACAAGCCCAGGGGACATCAATATGTTGATTGCTTTAATTGACGGATCGCTGGCCACTCCAACGGAGCTCTTACGGGAAGTTCCACCTGAACATTAAACGGCGTTATTTTTCAAACTTTTTATCAGTAACATAAAGCAAACATGGAAAATAGTTGGTTGGTGACCTAAATGATAAGCTGTAGTTACGACGTTCAAGTCGCCAAACCAACAAAAATACAAAACAATAAATGTCGGCCAATGTAGGAGTATAGAATTCACTTCTTGTCAGAATGAATGATTTGATTGGTCCATTGAGTCTTTGATTGAAAATTGCGATCCGTCAATTTAACAAGAGTGTGTTTTTTCTAAGGGCCCATAAGTACAACTTAGAATATTTCATGAATTTTAGAAAGAATCGCAGTTAAATGATGCTCATCCAACTTCATTTTATTCATAATCGCCCGTTCGTTTTTCAGTTTATATCATTTCAAATAATTCCCTCAAGTCGTTTAAAAAGTACCGCTAACAATTTCATTCAAAGCGATCTATTCCACCTCCTCCTCCCTGCGCTAAGCATCACAAAAATGCTTCTTTACCTTTTAATAAAAGTCATGAGCATGTGAAAATTCATTTTGTCTAGCTCTTTCTGATGTTTTGTAATCCCGAACGCAAGGCATGATCCCGAGTTTTATTGCTCAGAGTTTTAATTGTAGAACATTGCAGTCAGTCGGTTTAGCTCAGTTGGTAGAGCACTTTACACAAAACCTAAATATCACGGGATCGAGCCCTGTGTTGACCATATTAACAAACTAATTGTCTTTCGGGTGAGACGTTAAACCGAGGTTTTATGTGACGGTGCTATTTATCGAGCACGTTAAAGAACCAGACGGGACTCTCAGCAGTTTTTTCCTGAATCCTTGCACTATCCCCCGATACAACTAACCGTCTTTTGAGGGGGGAGGGGCATCGCTCATATAGGAAAACCTCTATATTAGCTTAATTTGTGGAGCACTATACTCATATCTCTAGATCTTGGATTCGGGCTCCGGGCTGATCAAACAGTATCCTCCAGATGAGAAGTTGAACCTTGGTTTGGTGTGACGGCGCAAATTACTTAGCACTTCAAACCATTACCTAACAATAGCGCCCCCCTACCCTCGATATGATAAGTTTTTGAACAATTCGTGGAATATAACAAAATTGCCTGTTGCGTGTAATTTCTTCAGTATCCTCCTTTAATGCCTCAAAATATGCGACTACATGGTAATTGATTAATAAATGAAACAAATGCGTAATATAAGGAGTATAACTGTATATCTCTGCACAATTAACCAATCACGGTTGTCAATCAAGGAATCAACCGACAAATCAAATCATTTATTCAGCCCGGACCTGAGCTTTCAACTTCGATTTTGGCCGCCATTTTTTCATTCTTTTCATTGGTTTAGCGACTATAACGTTGAAACTACATCTTATTTAAGCTGTAGATACGACGTTTAGAGGGCCAACCAAAATTTACTTTTTTTATTACACGCTACTGGCCATAAGTTTTGCAAAACAACGCCGTTAAAATCGAAGCGGAACTTCCTGTTGGAGTTAATGGGCGGGGCCTATTGAGTCTGTGGATGGGGCTAGCGATTGGTCAATTTATACACGCAGCTTGATATTCTTTGTTTAAAAGTTTTAACACCTGGACTCAAACAATGCAGAGGTCAAATTGCCACGTTTTCTTTCTAGAATCCGTTGGTTTACCAAATCTGCACAATCGGTAATGATCTCATTACTTTATAACTAGAGAAATATATTTCTTGTGTTCTTTAAAGATGACGAATTGTTTCTAAGATTCCAAGAACAGAGAATGAGTTTAAAAGAAAACAACAACAACAAAACTAAACAACAGCAAAAAACAAAGGGAAAAACTATTGTACGCTGGCGACCAAAATTTCGGAAATGCAATTTTAAATAGGGCTGTATTAAAACATTTTGTTCTCCCAGAGATGATATATTAAGTAAATTGTCTTCCCCCCCGTCTTTTCTATAAGCATTTTTCTGTATTCCGAGGTGGACTGTTTGCAGATTCAGTTCGTATATCATAATTATTCTTCGAGTTATGTTCAATATGGTTAACTAATCTGGGTAGACATTTTTATGTCGTCGTAAATCTCACACGTTCGGGGAGGGTATTAGTAGGTTCCATGTGAAATTCATTAGCAAGTCATTATTCCTGTACTAAAAGATGCTACAAATTGGATCACTTTGCCAAGGTCAACTATTGTCATTTTTTTTACCACGACACATATCCACTGGGACTGAAAATAAGAAAATATATAACAAAAACAAATGGTTGGTTGGCGACCTAAACGTTGTAAAAAATGATTCGAAAGAATGGCGGACAATGTTGAAGTACAAACTGTACTACCAGTCCAAATGAATGATTTCATTGGTCGACTGATTATTTGATTGACAGCCGCGATTGGTCAATTATCTGATTGAAGCCATTTCACCTATGTAACATACCTATATGGGTATTGAGAACATACCTATATGGGTATTGAGAGCATACCTATATGGGTATTAAGAACATACCTATATGGGTATTAAGAACATACCTATATGGGTATTGAGAACATACCTGTATGGGTATTGAGAACATACCTATATGGGTATTAAGAAAAGCATAGTGTACCTCGTCTTAATTGGGAAAGAACATGTAGCTAACAGGCTGGAGTAAACGAGAAAATGGTTCCATCAATGCCTACAAGTATGTTTAAATGAAACATAAAACGACACAAATAGTTGAACGATCGCGACTGTTAATCAAAGAATCAATCGACCAATCAAATCATTCATTTAGTGCGGAAGTGAACTTTAGACTCGGACATTGGCCATTTTTTTTCTTTAGAAAAGTATTTTTGTTGTTGTTGACTTAGAATTCCCTGTTGGAGTCAGCGGGCTTGGAAATCGGAGTCAGTGGGCGGGAAAAGTGATCCGTTGAGTGTGAGAATGAAAAAATAAAGGGATTTTAAGCGCGGACGATGTGCTTAATCAATATAGAATTTAAATACACTCTCTTCCAAATTTAATTTCCCATTGCTGCCATTAGCCCCTGTACTCATTAGTAAGCATCGTCTAATATACGGCCGTTTTTTGAAAAATCCGACATAACAAAGTATGTATTTTGTCCAATTTACTACAATGGGTGGTGAAAAAATACGCAGATAATAAGACATTCCTATGATATTTAAAGATTAAGTGATGGCAATCTCCAAAACTGTTACATTACATACAGTTTAATGACACCTGTAGCTATAAAAGCTCTGTCGGAAAGCTATACTAAAACGGAAATAAAAACACACCAAATACGCATTCCCCATGGCCGTAATTTACAAACGATGATGACACAAAGTCCACTCCAAATCGAGAATGACACTTTTACGACGGTGAATTACAAAAGCCGATCTTCTCTGGTACGTGATCAAGAATGGTACGCATCCCTGACTCATACTGTTCAATCGAGGACATTTCGCAAGACTCTTTTAAATATCTGCACAATTTAAAGACTGTTACAACCGAACTGTGCTAACCAAAAGTCCTTTTCCACGAACCAACTTGGCTTCTTATTGAATTTACTGAAAATTATAAAAAAAATCACCTTATATCATCTGCGATTCGTAAACTTCGTCTCTTTGAATAGACATTTCCGATGGAACTGATGGGACTTGCTGCCGTGTATCTCTTTAAACAGAGTTAAATGGGCCGGAAAGGTATTCTTCCCATTTGTAAAAAACAGAGACTCGATTCAATTAGTGTTAACTCAGGTGCTAGTGCGTATCCCAATGGTTAGAACTTTTCTTCTGGTTTGTGTCGCGGGCGCGCCACTTGTCACGTGTGTTTGTCCTCTAGCAAGACATTCAGAGCCCCAGCCTAGTACTGATGTAACCAAGGAGGGACATGAGTAGGTGACTTTCGCCAAGATATAACTGAACAAAATAACAGTTAATCGCAATTATACAAAGATTCTGTCTTGTACAGCGATTCTTTTCGCTTGATGATAAACGTTCAGTCTCGCACTTCTCTTCTTAACTAATTACCAACGCAAAAATGGTCGGTCTAAATTGAAAAGTGTTTCATGACATTTCAAGTTGTTTAAATTTTACTAAAAAGTGCTAGGATTCTAAGAGTAGAAGACCTTATAGACATTCCAGAAATTGCTTGTAATAAGTAATTCCCCATTGTCCATAAAGATTTTCTAAGGTTTTCACTTTGGATTTGTGAAAAAGAATTTGGTTGAGTAAACCAAAGAGAGTCTTGTGAGTTCTTAATCCAATTTTACCATGTTAACTAGCCATTTCGACACAATGACGCTTTTTGACGCCCCTTATGAAAGACAGTTTTTGAAAACAATGTGGAAATTAAGAAATTGCTTGTCACAAGCAATTTCTTCATTATCCAAAATGTGTTCTACCAAAACAGAGATAGATTTTTTTAAAATTGTCGTCTGCAGCTTCTTTGAATTTGGACTAGTCTTAAGTTGTGTCGTCTGCTAGTGGGTAAAGGTCAAGAAAATATTGGGTCAAGAAATTATGATATAATTCTTATGATTAAGCTAGTTTTGTCTGCATAATCTTATCCAATTAACGATTTGACTTACCAGAACGTCCGCGTAACGAGTAACTGCAGTGAGATTAAAGGAACCTATCGCACTAAAACATTTACTACTTACCAGTACATATCCTTTTTCATACTTTTGACTGTCTGGTCCCCCTTCGATAATGCCCCGTATAGCATTCTATGTGTCCTCGACGACTGTCGTTCGACGCCCGCCTTGTTGAAACAGGACGGTGGAACTATAGGGATGTTTGAAGGTGACTCACTTATGTAGAAATGTCTCTTTTAAAGGATATTCATTAATCCATTCCCTCACAATAACGCCTTTTACACCCAAAGAAAAAATGCTTCGAAAACATTGTGGAAATTGCTCATTACAACATTTCCTTATTAATCAACATTGTCTTCTACCTTAGATAAAGATTTCTAGAATTATTTCCAATACAAATTGTCGTCTGCATCTTCTTTCAATTTGGACTAGTCTAAAATTTTGTCATTTGGTAATGGGCTAAGGGTTAACTACATACTGTCCTTTGTCGCGGACGAGTTCATTACCAAGGAAACGTATTTATTTTGTCAACACATATATCAATCAGACATCGGTATATTCGAACCGACATGGATTTATGAACAGCTCCCTGCGATAGTACAGCTGTTAATATTTTTACAAGTTTATTCTACCACCTTGTTGGTAGTGGCCAAAAGGTCGTAACTATAACCTAGATAAGATGTAGCTACGGCATTGTGGACACTCAACGACGGTTTGCTGTTTAAGCCAGACAGGTCGTTTTCCTTTATTTTTCTCAACATTTGATTCTTTATGTACGAATATCCCGATTCGGCTTTTTGGCTACGTTGCCGCTAAGATTCGCCACGATTTGTAAAATCGTCGTGTACCGTGGTGATTCGTAGTAGAACCGTGATGAATCGTGGTGACTCTTGGTGAATCGTAATGATTCGGGAAACTCGACGGTAGCTACGGAAGTTTTAAACTGTTCAAAACATTCGTGGCGAATCGTGGTGGTTATTGGGCGTGGCCTAATTCGTAGCGCAACCGTAGCGGAATCGTGCTTGTTCGTACTGACACCGTAGCTACATTCGCGGCTATTCGTGAGAGGTCGTAGCCAGTCGTGGAATCTTTGACATTACGAATTCTCACTATTCACCACGAGTTGTGTACGGTTGTCCTACGAATCATCCACGGTTTCGCTACGGAGCTCCACGATTGGCCACGACCAAGGCCGGTAGGAACCGTACAAGCACCGTGAGCATTCGTTGTGCCACCGTTGTCAATCCTCATTGACCGTAGCGTTGCCGTCATGAATCGTCATTGATTCGCAGCGATACCTTTTTACAGACACCGAACTAATATCGTGGACATTCTTACTGGAATCGTAGTGACACTGAATATTTCTACTTTTCGCCACGATTCATCCCGATCCATCCCGATTTTTCTGACCACGAGAAATCTTGGTGAATCGTAGTGAATCGTGAATGTGTTAACGGGTCTTAAGACTTTTTGTGGACAAGGGATTTTTAGCTTGTTAATGTTTCTAAACTTTTGTAAAATAACCTTATTTTTTCAAAGGGAAGAATCGTCTCCGTTATTATATAACATTGGTTTTAGTCCCATAACTATTGAACCCCTTTTCTTTTTTTTCTTTTTTTTTCAATTAAATTTCACACAGTTATGCATGGCTGTGATTTACATTTCTTGTCGACTAGTTCCCGCGAAAACAGGGTCAAAAAACAATTTTTCTTTCTTTACAAAACTATAGATCTTTGAACCTCTTTAATTTGAGAATACACTCGCAAGGAATTAAAAAATAAGTAGACGTGTGTTAAAAAAAACAAACAAACAAAAAAAACCATTGGCAACAGGTAGGGAATTTTAAATATTAAGTCAATAATGTATGGAAATGTAAATGGAAAAGTAAGTTAACTTTGTGTGTGAATCTTGTTTCCATTGAAACTATGATCTTTTTCATGTCATTAAATTTTCTAACAGTCGTCCTTCTTAACTACATACATTGCAAAGGTCAAGGTCACAAAGTGGTGTTTTATTGCGCGTGTGTGTGTGCTAAAAATGTAACATTAGGAAAATCGTCATCATTGGTAAAATTCGTTTTGTTTTCATGGCAATGAACAAATAAGGAAATAGAAAAAAACTGATTTGGCAAAAAGTTTGTATGATATCCGTTAAAATGGCAATGACGCATTATGAAAAAGAATCACATTTTCAAGAAGTTTCTATGACTCTGCGTGTTGGTGTTAGTATTTACAGAGAACTAGTTCTAAGACTTTGGCAATCTGACTTAAACGCTAAACTAGCTGCGTTCGAGCCCCTGAAAAGCTCTATAGGCCCACATTTACTTAAACAAAGAGAAATATTTTCAAAAACTCTATTTTATAACATATGTAGAAATTAGCCCCACCTATAAAAGCCACGTTTTCAATCCGGCCATAATATTTCAGGGTAATTTGATGAATGGCCACCAAAAGATCCTTCAAGAGTTTTCACCATATACTGAAATTAACACAACTCGAAAACCTTTGTTTTTCATCCTATCAGAATTTCTAGTGTGAATCTGATGGAAGAACCATTCTTTTAAACTTTGATTGAAATTTGCGCTTAAGGTTGTGGGTAGATTCTTAAAGAAGAGAAAAAAAGAAATACGCTTAAGGTTGTGAGTAGATTCTTAAAGAAAAAATAGACATACGCGTTAAAGAAACAAAATGGGCAAGAAGGCCATAATAACCCTTGCTTGAGATTACTATAAGAAAATGAATAATCAAAGGGTTTTCTATAAATTCACAAATTGGCGTAGTTTTTTTACTACAGGTGACCTCAATAAAAATGATAGAGATTTGAATTCAGACAAACATTCTGACCGATGCTGAAACTGTTTCAAACCAAACCATTATGTCATCAAAAGAATTATATAGGCTAATTTTCAAATTAACTGATCGAAAACTGTGGACTTTATTATGTTGACAGTTTAGACTGGAAACTGACCAAATTACTTTGTTATTGACCCAAAGTGATGAAATTTTGATATTGTTTAAGATTTCACCAAGACAATCATTATGATCAAATGTCTAGTTGGTTAATCAAAAACCGTAACCCCTAGGTCATTTGAAAGAAACGATCTAGTGACGGGCATCACACATCCCCATCTCACACTGGGACAGTCTGAGTTCATTTGGGCGAACAAAACTGTCTTTCAGCAGCATCACAATAGGAAAACATATTTTATCATTATGGGCACATTTATAATTTTTACAAATATATAAGTGTATAAAAAAATAGCCAATGTAAGTAAATAGAAAATATAGAAAAATATTATATTACATATATATACGAACTTAATTGAACACAGCCTTTATTTGTTAGAAACTAACCTTTGTGCTATATGGTACCGAAATGGCCATCGTATACAGTCCGCAAATCGCCTTTGGGCAGAAATAAAGATGATTGTAATTCTAATGTCATATTATCACAATTTCTTTAATATCTTGTGTCAATATACAATCGCTGTAGTAAGGATTGTGTCTTGCTATCCTAATTTCTTTTACCAAGGCCAATAAAGGTATTCATATCTTCACATTGCAAGGATGTTTCTGTCCGATGCTTTTATGGGACCCATTAATGCAAATTTTTTTCAATCATATGGTAAATTAGTTTGGCTACAAATATTCAACACATTTCGAAATTACGCAGTTCTTAGTTCAAAGCCCCAACTCAATTAGTTAGCAGTATAATTGGTCACTAAATCCTGTGGGAAGAGATCAGTTATTTATCTCGATTTTGCTACAGACGAATATTTCTAAAGTTTTTAACAACGCGAAAAGATTACCCGCCATTTGGTTCTGATCCAATGAAGTACTTTATGGTGTTCGTGCACGAGGCTTTTACGTAGTGCCACTAAAATTTTATGTTATACATTATCGCAGCTGGTAAAATCTTCAAGATCGCGGGTTCGATCCCTGGTTATCACTGGAATAATACGTGAAACCTTGGTCCCTATTCTTGTATCTTTGCACTATCCACCGTAACAACCAACCGTCTTCTGGGGGCGTTACTTATATGGACAAATGCTTCCGTATTAACAATAAAAAACGAATATACACCATAAACTTTTCATTTTATTACGATATTTGTAGCCCTGCTCCTTTTTGTTTTCGTCATCTATTTTTGTTTGGATTTTTTGTTTTGATTTGGATTAGGGGTGTTTTTTCACATCCTGGATATACCTATACTTATCTTATTTACAAAACTATCCGTCGGTGAATTTGTATTTACACAACTGTGATGTGTTAAAAGGCAAGAGTGACACAAAAACAAGCAAAAATTATCTTACGTAGACCAACACCGTTCTATCATATGTCAACCAGATAATTACCTTTTTAACAGCTCCGTTTGAACTCACCGCTAGCTTCTTGTACACTTTTGCAGGATACAAGTTATTGTAATCAGTTTTACTGAAAGAATGCTTTTATCGTTGGCGGCTAGTGACGGCCTGTAAGATGGTTTTTAAACGGTGGCGCTATGAGCTGTCAACATGCTTAATGTGGCTTTTACTTTTTTTTGCTACTTTCTCGTTTGTGATATAAATTAGGATTGTATGTCAAAAGTATATTACGAAGCTGATTTATGAAGTCATTTTCTTTTCATCTTTCATAATCTACCTTGCGCAACGTCTTTGTGGTCTAAAGCGACTGGTTTGATAATAAGATATAGCTAAATGTATTAACCCTTGTCGTGCTGTATAAAAGCTCGTTCAAATTTGTATTAAAAACAGGGCTGAAAGCACTGGTAGTTCTTGTTGATCGACGATCAATATTTCTATTAAAATTTTACCTCTCGCAGGAAAAGTACAAGCAGGAGGTATAGACTAAGATTAGACTGCGCTTATGTGCAGGCATATCTTTGTCTATTCCTTCTGCCAAAACAGACATATTCCTGTTTTCGCATGACAAGGGTTAAGTATAAACTCGTCCGCTTTCTGCACATTGATACTTTCCAAAACTCGGAGCAAGGGATATCCATATCCAAGAACATTCTGTGCAAAAATAGATTACACTAAGTAGTTATTAATAAGATAGATTTATTTGGCCCCTCAACTTGG
Organism: Fragum fragum; assembly: GCA_946902895.1. Taxonomy (NCBI): domain Eukaryota; kingdom Metazoa; phylum Mollusca; class Bivalvia; order Cardiida; family Cardiidae; genus Fragum; species Fragum fragum. The sequence goes on from OX336372.1 coordinate 39,782,185, forward strand.
GGACCTCTCGGCTATTCTGTAAAACAACTACTACAAAAAAGAGATCATTTCCAGCACAGGTCAACCAATGATCGTTTCTATTAACAAATACAATGTAAGGTTGAATGGAGTATAGATTCAGAAAGTCGTCACAGAGTAAAAAAAAGTATGGACCCTGGTCAGCCTGCACAGTCTGCTTAGTCTTGACAGAGTCGATACCTTTCCCACCTCCGAGGAGTTCTTTTATCACTCGACGGGGCTTTAGTAAAAACGAACGGTTACCAGGATTGAAATTAGCTACTCAAGGCTATCAAAACCTAACCCAACCAACTGTTTTCCTTATAACAAGAACAAATGGATTTAGGGAAACTTCCAACTTTACCTTTACAACTTCTTTCACGATATTGTAAGGAAAGTAAATGAACTCCTTTACAAATGACGGCCCGCGGTAGTCCGGCCAACTGAGCTCAAACAGGAAGTTCCACCTAGTAGATTTAAATAATTTTGTCATATCAACCCTTGTCATGCTGAATAAATTACCTTACCGAATTGTAAAATGAAAGGGCTGAAAGCACTGAAAGAACTTGTTGTTCAAAAATCAATATTTCTATTAGAAATAAATTTAATAAACAGCTCTGGCAGAAAAAGTACTGACAGGAGGTGCAGACCAAGATCAGACTGCGCTTATGTGCAGGCTTATCTTGATCTACACATCCTGTCAAAACCGGTATATTCCGGGTTCAGCATGACAAGGGTTAATGACCAGTAACATGTAAAAAAAGCATTATGGAACATTTGTTTCAGGCAAATTCTTCGTTATCTACAATGTTTTCTACCCCCCAAAAAACAAAGATTTCTAAAATTTCACTAACTTCAATTCATTTCATGCAACTCCTATCTAATTTGACAAGTCTACAATTTTCTTATCTTGGAATGGGTAAAGCTTTCATTTTTTTCTCATTCGTTGCAAATACTGTCGATAAACAATTTCTTACCGAACAAATACATTGACTAACGATCTCAAAATGAAGTCTTTGATTACATTTTATTACTTTCCCCTGACCAAAATTGTCGGGCGATTTTCTGCAGATAGCGCTACCGTAAAATATCAGTATATCACAATGCCTTACACCCATTATTCTTAGTTATACCCGCATAATATAGAAACTCTCGTATTGCGCATGCATGGATCCAGAAGAAAAGTGCAGACTCTATCTCCCATAGAATTTCGGCAACATTATGGTCATAAGGTTCGAAAAATCTAGAAATCAAAGAACCATATTGTAAGTGGCCAGCAAAAATATCGTAACTACAGATATGTTTAAGACCCGACTCCGACACGAAAATATTAGTTTTCGGAAACTCCCCTCCTCCGTCTTCCCTTTGTATTTTAAAACCTGTGTAGAGAGGCACAAACATACTCATACATTTCATCATCGGCCTCCTCTTTTCGATAGCGCGAAAAGTTTCATTTTCGTCTGCCATGTGACAATTACATAATTTCATTCAAATCCCGTAAACCATTTATCACGAAAACTTAGGACCATTTAGCAGATCAAAGCGTTTAAAAAGGTAATACCCATTTGGGCACCACGACCAATACACTGCAAACGTTGTTTTAAAAACATACCGCATTACGATAAGACACGCAAAAACTTCACTTTCGCCGAGTTACCTTTTAACAAAATCCCTTTGAACCTTTTAGAGTAAAGCCTGTCTCTCAATTAAACGCCTATTTTTCAATAAAATTTGTCTGTACAAGGTTTTGATGGCCATTCTCCATATAATAGCCGTTTGAAACGCAAGTCTCAAAACCTCTCTATTATTAAATTCAGTAAGAAAACGTAATCTTTTTAAAGTACCGCTACCATCGAAACCCCTCAGATAAATTCCTCAATTCTCATTTGTCTCCATGAGTAAACGCGCTCGTGACAGCGTAAATAGAGTCGATTAAGGCAATATCGAAGATGAAAGAGGTTTGCGGCGAGATATGTATTTAAACAAACAAATCACGGTTTCTAAAACGCTCATTTCTTACCGAAGATGATAAAAACATAGCTCCATAAATCATAGGCAATTTTTCCTTTCGTCAAACCAGTGTTACGGAACGCCGGTGCTGACGCAAGATTGTGTTCTGAGATGTCTGTAGAATTTGAGTTGAGCTTGGATTGGAGACGAGTGGTGCCAGTTTTCTGCTCACACCAGACTCGGCGTAGACTTCATGTGATCAGGCGGAATTCTTCTCGTCTAAAAACAGTTTAAAAACGTATCAGCCATTATAGGTCCATTTATCATAGCTAGATAACAAAACCATTCATATCTATGGGTGTATTTCTTAGACTTTATGCGAGAAGTGAAACTTTCAAAGTACGAATAACATTATAGTTAGAATAAGAAACAACAAAGAAAGATTCATTTCTTTCCTATTCGTGCTCCTACTTGAAGATTCAGAGGTCATTGGTATAGTAAATAGTGACTTTATAGAAAAGCCAGTACATCTTCGGTGCTCGGAAAAAAATGTCGTAAATATATAAAATGTAGTCACGACATTTTCTCGCGTACCGACAACATGTAACACATTGATATGAGTCACAAGATTAGAAAAAAATATGTAGGAGAAATGATATGATGCTAGCGGTATGTTTTAGAACAGTAACGTTTACTACATCTTTCCGACTATTTGTCTCTCACCAATGGGTCGATAATCGTAGACCTATGTGGGATAGCAGCTGGAGGCTAGGAAAGGATGTAATGGTAGTACTGGTGTGAGAAATACCAGGATTCCGTTGTTAGGTGCTCCAGCCGCCGCGATATAACTGAAAGATTGTTAAAAGCGGCGTAAAACCCCATTCAAACAAACAAACATCTGCAATGTCATTTTAACTATTTGTATATTGGCGGGCATATATGAAGTCGTGTGCAGTGTGCATGGTATTTGTCTAAAGATGACTTTTTCTGAATGCCAAGATCGAACTTTGGTTTGACAAGTCAACTTTATTTCTTTTTGATTTCCGAGTAGGTGTTTGCGCAGCGCTAGATGCGTATAGTAACTAGAATGGAGCCTGCAAATAAACTTTCGAAAAAAGCCGTTGTATTATTTGATATTATCTTTTAGGTTGAAAATTAGATGATTTTACCCATTCCCATACAAACCAACTATTTGACGTCCCTTAAGAAAAACAAGCGTTTGGAACAAATGTGGAAAAGAAAACAGGAAAGAAATTGCCTGTTACAGAGCAATTTCTTTGTAAGCATTGCTTTTTAACCATCAAGATAAATATCTAAAATTTCACTAAAAAGTGTCGCCTGCAACTTTTTTAGTGTGGACGAGTCTAAAATCCCGTCGTCTGGCAATTTGTAGACTACTCCATCCGACCAGCAATTGCATTATAGAAGTACTATGCAGAAGACCTGAGCATTTGATAAGGCCGTTACCTGAATCATCAATAATCCGACAACTGCAAACTTGTATTTAATTTTGTAACAATTATGCTTCCATAATGCAAACACTGTAGTTGATGACATCGGGTTGAAATCGTTGCTACTTTTGCGGTGATTGTTCCCAGAATAACGACAGAAACTTTCTGAAATTTCGTGCTGTCTTTCACAAATTGAGGTCCAAATTGACGGGTCGCTGGCGGCGCCCACTCAGTCATCCGGGAGTTTCACTTCAGTATAAAACGGCTGTATTTTGCAAAATGTTTATATATATGTGCGTGATAAAATTTGGTTAAAATACAATTGCCAACACTTTCGTGAAAACTAGTGCAAAGGCGCTATGTGGCTGGTATTCGGAGCCAAAGATGAAGTTGTCAAGAAGAAGGGTATCACAATCGCTCCGTCACTCTAAATGGGAGACGAGCTCTGTGTTATACTGAAATTCCACTTAAAATACTTTCACTCAATAAAATAGGCTATCACAAATATTCTGTGATCTCCTTACAATTCCGCATGTTTTATTTCGAAAAAAATCGGGCTGGCAATCTCGTTTTCTATCAGTTTTCAGCTGGAAAAATCATCAGAACTGCTGAGATTATGATTTTTAACGCGCTTCGCGTGTGGGGTTTTATTCCATGTTTTATGATATTCCGCGAAATTTTATGGACTGTAAGGAAAACAAATAGTTTCGCCCGCCGCACTTGTTCGGCTACAATAGACAGACTGACTGGCGAATGTCTGCAATGAACATTAACTCTTCATCACGAAATAGTCCCAAGCCCTATCCAAAACCCCATACGTCTAAACATTAGACATGTCTGAATATGACAATCTATTCCTAATATTTATAAAGAGGATGAGATCTTATTCTAAACAAGAGAATGCGTTTACTACATATCGAAGGTTCAGCGCGAAACAGTTGTAACTGCCTATATGTGTATAGGCAGTTACAACTGTTTCGCGCTAAACCATCGGTATATAATCTACGAATCTCTGGTTACGCCCAGGGACCTGCGTCAAGGATATTCGACTGGGATACAAAATAAATTTAAGTGAGCAAAATATTACGTTAGACGTATACGATGAAATTTGTAGGCTTTCGACCTAAGTAAGGTAAATACAATTTGAACAATTTTGATTAGCCATAGTCGCCACGTATCAAAACATGCTTTATTATACATGTCGGATTTCGACTTCCACTTTAAATGTAAATAAATGATTTGGTCAGTCAATCGATTATGTATGTATTGGCAGCGGTGCTCCGTAATGGTAAGACAATGTGAATTGCTTGGGACGGGTCATCTTGAAAAAACTTAATTGTATCGATCTAGGTTCCCTTAGTCTATCGTACTTAAACGTTTACGAAAAAAAAAGGCCTGGGTGAAAAAAAACCGTGGTCCTTCGCTGCCCATTGATAGACAATTTCTGTTATCCTATTCCCAAACGACAAAGTTCTAGATAGGTCTAAAATCACAAAAATTACAGATGACCATTTCTTGTCGATGAAACTTTGAAAATTGTGTCTTTTATGGTAGAAATATTGAGGATAATGAAGAAATTCCTTGTGATTTATTTCTTCATTTTCTAAAATGTCTTCCCAAGCCCTTTCCTTGAGGGACGTGAAAAAGAGGAACTGTGTGAGAATGGATTGGTTTGGCTGGACCGAGGCTTTAAATGTCACCTTTCAATAAAATAGTTATGTTTTGTACATCTTTATTATAGACCAATTTAGTTTTCGTAGCCAACATAACTTAGTAAAATACCGTTCTGCGGGACTGGATTAACAAATAACAGGCATTGTTACATCTATCGACACCATCATAAGAAAAAGACAATGCATCGCATACAAGTTTAAGTGTTTGGTAGTGCTAAAAATATAAGTAAAATAGGGGGGATAATTCGTTCAAAATAAATCTAAAGACATCCCCCTTGTTGGCGTAGATTGGCGTAGATTGCTCTGTGAATGTCTTCAGTAATAAAAGAAATATTACAAAATGTCGAAGTTTTCTGACAACGTCGCTGACAAAGACACGGACGACTTCTCTGAAAATAGCCGAGCTAATAGGCAGTTTAGCAAATAACTCTATGCGTAAGATGATCGATTACTCGTGTTATCAAACCCCGAAAACGACATGCGAACATATATAAAGCTACGGTATATACCACGATTGGGATCTTGCCCGCACCACAAGTCAGATGCGATGATATTTCAGTGCCCCAAGCTTTCTTACGACAATACCAAGATTAGGCACGAAAAGTTAACTACATATACAGTGTTACTAAATCACCGTTTTGAATTGTGCATTATTTTATGCATAAAAAATACTAAAGTTATTGCTTGAACTTACAAGAATCGTCTCACTTAGACGATTCTAATGAGTTACGATTAGAATGGATATTTGTATGATATGTTTACAGCAAATATGACTACTTCATCATGTGAGCATTTGGAATTGAAATGAGAACTTCGATTGTGGCCGCTTAATGGAAGTGGCCGCTTTATGGAACCGGATAGACTGTACGGGTAAATATATGTAAATGGAATCCCAAGCCGCAAAAGCCTTTCGAGAAAGCATTTAACTATTGGTGATATGCTTCTTACACTTATTTAAGCTCCATTCAAAAGTGCGAGGCCATACATAAAACTGAAACTAAGTTATGTTGTGTGTCCGTGGCCATTAGATACATGACGTCGGTTTCGCGATCAAGAGGTACGGAGTTGGATTTCATGGATATCGATCTTTCGTTTTGGAGCACTGGTGAATCTGATGATTCGCGACTGTCAATCAAGCACTCGATAGACCAACCAAATCATACATTCTGACCAACTAAATCATTAATTCTGACTGGAAGTGAACTTTGAACTCCAACTTTGGCCGACACTTGTGTCAAGTAGTTTTGTTGGGTTGGCGAAGTAAACTTCATAACTACAGCTAATTCAAGATTTAGCTACGAAGCTTAGGTAGCCAACCAACTTTTGGTTATCGCTATTAGCCATTTCTTTTGCAAAGTAACGCAATTTAATCCATTTTCACACGGTGACGCTTTTAAACGCCCCCCAAGATAAATATTTGGGAAAACATTGTGTTAAATGAAGAAATTGCTTGTGACAAGCAATTTCTTCATTTTGCCAAAATATTTTCTACCGAGAAATTGGAAAAAATCTAAACTTTTATCGACTTTGAATTGTTGTCTGCAACTTCTTTCAATGTGGACCAGTCTAAAATTTTGCCGTCTGGGAATGGGTTAATATCTAAATCGAACTTCCTCTTCCTATTATTTCTCCAGGAAGCAGAGACAAAGGAATGAGGATCAGTTAAAAAAAAGTTTTTTGTTTCAAATTAATGTAAAAGGAATAGTTTTCAACTAAGAATATATGACTTGAAAACTTTTCTAAAATAAATTAGCTTTCTGTGATCTAAGCACCTGTATGCTCCGAGACAGTAAATGCAAGATGCTAAGACTCCTGGCTTTTCCCTGACAACATCAATTATTTAGATGAATGAATGACCGAAGACATTAGCTGAAAATTAATATCTGATATAACGCTTCATCTGAGCGTAAAGGTTGGCTAAAACAGATACTTCCTCAAGGGAATTCTTATCAAGGTGTCGGAGAAATATTATTTATGCAACAGTATTCATTTCATATTTTCGAGTTATCGTCAGTCCGGCCATAGAAAAATGGCTATTTTAATTGATGGGTCGCTGCCCCCCCCCCCTCCCCCTGACTCCGCTGGCCACACTCGCTAAGCTCTTACAGGAAGTTTCGTTTCGATATTAAACGGCGTTATTTTGCAAAAAATAAAAACGTTGGTTAGCGACCTAAACGTCGTAACTACAGCTAGAATAAGCTGTAGTTACGACGTTTAAGTCGCATAACCAACAAAAATACTTCACATAAATGTTGAAAGGTAGGAATTCAAGTTCACTTCCGGTTAAATAAATGATTTGATTGGTCGACTGAATCTGTGACTGACAGCGGCGATCGATGAATTGTTGTCCAATAGGTTACGGAGTAAAAGATATTCAAATACTGACAAAATACAACGGCGTTTACAAGTTAAATACAATCTACGTACCAACAATATAACAATGAGTCGTTGGTGTCTATACGATGAAGAGACACGTTTTGATGTTTTTGCACTTATCAATCGTTATGTGACCCGGTTGATATGTAAAAATCACTTATTTTACCAAATGCCTGAACATTTCAGTTGCAGTTAACCCTTGTCATGTTGATCCCGGAATATCCCTGCTTTTGCAGGAGGCAGGAGGCATAGATAAAGATCAGCCTGCATAAATATGCAGTCTGATCTAGGTCTAACCTCCTGCTTGTCCCCTTTCAACTAGAGTTGTTTGGATAATCAATTTTCAAAAGACATTTTTGCCCTCATTAAGACCTTTCAGTGTCAGTCCTTTGATTTTAAAGTAATTCTACATAGGTTTTAATTTAGCATGACACGGTTTAAGAAAAGAAAGTCAATGTTAACATCATGTAATTTCAATATGTGATCATGTGATTACGTCTGTTGATCTCAAATAAATAAAATATTCAGTTGATGTGTGACATCACTAATTTTTCGTGCTACTATCTAGATATCGCATAATATACTTCGCTCAATGAATAAGTGTGCACTAAATTTTGTTTAATTTCTCTTTTCATATTTCTCTGAAATAATAAGGTTTGGTATCAAATTATAGTGTAAAGTTTCAAGAAAACATCTGGCTTATCAGATTTTGACAAAAATAGAGTTTATGGTGTTCTTTTCTGAATTTAAGTGGAAATGGAATGAAAATCAAAGTTGCAAAAGTACACACAAGATTAGATCACATTAAAATTTTGTTTAACTTAGGTTATTGGAGTTGTTGATTCAATATCTTGTATGGCCACCTCTGGTGCCGGTGCGGGCGGGTATGCGACGTCGCACGGACCTCACATAACGCAATATCATAGCAGCTGGAATGTTATTTCATTCCTGAATCAAAGCATTGGCCAAATCTACTGAGGAAATCTTGTTTGCCTCGCATAACGAAAAATCACATTTGCCTTTAATTTCGTTTACGATTGAATATGCCTAGATTAAGTGAAAACCAGTGCATACAAGCGTTGAAGATGCTTGCTCGTGGTGAATGCGTAACATACGTGGATAGAGCGTTACGCTGTCAGGAAACACAATTATTCGTCTAAGAAATCGGATTCAACAAACAGTTGGTGAAGTCGATTGCCATACACCCGGTCGACCAAGATCAACCACTGGTCGAGGTGATAAAATGATCACCTGTACGCACTTTCGTAGTCGGTTTCAACTGGCCTCTCGCACCGCAATACAGTGCGGTTATAGTCGCCAAACTGTGTTGCGTCGTTTAGGGCAAGCCAGGGCACCAATTCACCCAAGGAGACCGTATGTTGTACCGGTATTAACAGTGCGTCACAGTTTGTGTGTACTTTTAAAACTTTGATTTTCATACAATCTCCAAATAAATATAGAAAAAAAAAAAAAAACACTCTAAACCCTCTTTTTGTCGAACTCTGATAAGCTGGATATTTCCTTGAAACTTTACACTACAATTTGACACCAAATATTATTATATTCAGTGAAATGTGAAAAAAGAATTAAAACAAAATTAAGTGCACACTTATTTTTCGAACTGGGTAAAATACTTGAATATCAAGAGGTCGCATGGGAGTCATCATTTTGGTTCCCTCTTTTTAATCATGATTCATTTCGATAAGTAATATTGGGTGTTTAACCGTCGCAATGCATTCTAACGTAATTATGGAAAACAGTAAATGTTTAAACAATGAGTCTGATCTGAAATTCTCTAGAACGATACATTTAACAATTGAAAGGTCAACATTTTAGATAAGAAATCAGTATTTAACGCATTAAATAACAAAAGATGACCGCATCGGATTAACGGTTATCGAAGATAGAGATTAAAGCAATATACTCAGAAATGCACACTTATCATGTGGTCACTGACTACCCCCCCCCCTCCGAAAAAGACAAGCTTCTCGTTATACATATACAGTTCAAGCTGTAGTTACGACGTTTAGGTCGCCAACCAACTATTTCGCTTTCTTGTCACATACTACTGACTATGATTTTTGCAAAATAACGCCGTTTAAAATCGGAGCGGAACTTCCTGTAGGAAGCAATAGGTGGGGCAAACGGCGTAAGTGGGCAAGGTCAGCGATTGCTCATTATTAGCGTAATTTCTACTTCTAAATAAGATAAATGCACCAATGAAACTCAAAATTGATTGCTACTATACTTTTAGTAATATGCCCCTGTCAAAATATAATTCAAAATATATAACAAAGGGGAATGACTCAATAATTAGGAAACTAGGATAATAATAATTGTGCAGTGTACTTCTCCGCCTTTAAATCTAATTGCCAATGAAGTTACAAGTTCATTGCTTTTATAATCTCTGAAAAACTAAAAGTGTTATAATTTAAACATGGGCAAGGAAAGAATATTGTCCCTTTGCGTACAACCCTCCTCATTAAGATCTATACCAGACCTGGTTATGACACCTGTTCAATGTATTTTCCTCACTGAGATCTCTTCATCCCCAAATTTCAAATATTTTACCCCAAGTTTCAAATTCATTACCTATAAACTTTCAGAGATTTACTCAAGACAAAACTTAGTCTGAAATACAACAAAAGGCAACTACTGAAAATAATAAGCCAGCAAGAATTAAATTTCTTGTTTAATGCTCTTTTCTTCATTGAGATCTAAACATACATTGAAGTTTTAAGCCGACAGCTACTTCACATTCAGGGATATGCTACAGATAAAATTGGGGTGTGCTAAAAAGGGAACGGATTAATTAACCCTTTAGGTTCATACCTTAATGAAAACAAACAAATATTATCTCCCTTTCCTATATTAAAGTGAAGCTGGTTAGTCTGTGTAAGGTACAAATTACCGTATTTCTCTTCACTTTCTTATTTTTATTTTTATTTTTCTTTTTTTTTTTCAATAAGAGTGAAACGGCATGTCGTCGAGTGTCGTTTAATAAGCTAGAGTTACTTGGTTTTTGGTCGCAAAACGACGACATATACTATGCTAAGAACGAGGATTTGTGTAGCCACTATAATCCACATCGTAGACTCATATTAAACGGTCAAACTATTTCCTAATTGCTCGAGACTGTTATAGACAAAATAATTCTACTATGACGTCAAATACAGAACATAAATCAGTTTTGAGGAACAGTTGTGTCTAGATGGGCCGCCAGCAATTGATCCAAATTCTGTGTGATATCTACAATAATATGCTTTGAGTGACAATGGAGTAAATAGATGAAAATCGACAGAAACGAGTCATCATTTATCCAAATGTTCTCAAATATGCTTCCTACTAAGTGCTACAATAAGCGGTGATTCAAAGGGCAATTACACGGCTGTGTACCACATTTAGAACATAGAACTTACCAGAAAGAGCTTAAGAATTAATCGGAGGTGAGCAAAATTTTCTTTAAGTCATTTCTACAATATAACTTGTAGATTTGAGCAAGGTTAAATTCTGATTGAAATCTATTACATCTTCGTGTAATGTCAAAACTATCTGCTTATTGATAGCAGTTAACTATCTAAATCGACGGATTGCTTTCCACACCTACCGATATCCGACATGACCCATTAACTAAGGACATTGATTGATCGATTGAATGGGATTTTAACGCCGTTTTTAACAGCATTTCAGTCATATCGCGGCAGCTGGAGCACCTAACAATGGATTCCTGGTATTTCTCACACCAGTACTACCCCTACATCCTTTCCTAGCCTCCAGCTGCTATCCCACTTAGGTTAACGATTAACCACCCATTGGTGAGAGACAATGTCGGAAAGAATTAACTAAGGAAATAAGTCTCCTCAACTTGTATAATACTGGTCAAGAACATAAAATAAAAAGCCATATTTATGGGTGGTGACTTTAGCATCGATCTATTGCAATCAAAGCTTGTAAGTACTGTAATATTCTTCCTTGGAATGACTCGTACAATTGTATTCTAAAAGAAAGTTTGATCCATATGAAATGTTGACCTAGCATGCGTAGGCGTAAAGGCAGCATTCTAAAGGTAAATCTCTATCCCGATATCCTTTTAGTAGATCTGATCCGTCAGGACCTCCTGAAAGAGTGAAAAGTATCGAGGCTGGTCAGACAGTGCAGATTGATCTGGATCGAAACTTTTCTGAACTTAGAGTAGTTATGCCATTGCTTACTGTACATATTGTTTTAGACAGTAACCTCTTGTTGGAGTTCTGCTGCACCATATATCTTGCTTTTACTTTTCTTGTTGATTAACCCTTTTCACACTGAAACGAAATATTCCTGTGTTTGGAGGTGGATACAAACTAAGATTAACTAATGCTCCAAGTGTTTTCCGGCATTTGATATTAATGCATATGAGAATAAGCTGTAGTTACGAGGTTTAAGTTGCCAAACCAACAAAACAATTGAATAAAAATGGCGAAAAATATTTGAGTTCAAACTCACTTCTGGTCTAAATGAATGATTATTTGATTGTCAATCGTGATTGGTCAGCCGGGGTTTAAGTGATCTTTTAAAGCCCAATACTAGTATTTTTGCTAAAAATCGATGTTCCGGAACTACAACTGTCATGATCTGCAAAGCCCATCTTACTCGCTGCATACAACGGTATGGCGACGATCAGCAATGAGACATTTGACGAACGCAGTGGAGTTTCGCCGACCGGCATTTTGTAACAGAGTTACTTGCAACGGTGAAATTATGTTCACGAACTTGGGTAGGTACATATTTTTATCTTGATGACTGAGGTAATACTTTTTTTTTTGTTTGTTTGTTTGTTTCGTTTTTATTGTGTGTATGTGTTTTTATGTATATCTCACGATATACTGATCCGAAGACTATCTAAGGCTTTAAGAGGTTGCAATAAACACTTTGTTGAACCAATGCCGATAAACATGCCGTGTTTACTGCCTTGAGTGTCTTGAAATACCAGAATATTCCTTTCTATTAACTGAAAAGTTCGTGCTTGACTTAAAAGCGCATCGCCGTGAGGCGTTATATTTCAAACCAACCAACAATGTCAACGCATCTTATTCTATCACCATATTTAAAGAAGCATTTACACTTTAAACGTGGGAGGGATAGAGACAATAATGAATTCTACCCGTAGCATCACCACCCATGTCACAGCTGGGTGGCCTGAAGCCATGAGTATTTTAAACATGTCCTTCATAAAAACACACCCCAACCTGTGCAGGTTTTGAACCGACGGCTACTTGGTCACTGCCCGAGTATTTTACTGACTGAGGTATGGAGGCGGTATAAGTTAATGTTTTCGTCTTCAATCTTTATTTTTTAGACTTGATAGGGACAAAAATCCGGAAACAATGGACAAATTAGGCTTTATAGATTATCAGGTGCAAACAGGACTGTTACATCAAAACTTGTCCCGATAACGTTTTATGTTATACGTCATGTTATTTCCGCTTCTCTTTTAATCATTTCACTAATCATCTTGTGATATGTAAATTCCTCCGCGGCTGGTGACTGTAGACATCTTGATTGACGGATTGCTGAAGATAAAAGAATGAAGGGCAAATCATATGAGCCTATGCGTGACATTTCCAACCATTTCGCATGTGCGTGACTTGCACAGATTGAGCACACTGGACAGGAATTCAGGACAATTAGAATATTCGCTGATTGTTTAAAGAAGCTTTGGGTCAGTATCTATCTACAGAGCGCAGAGTGAAGACTCTGATCAGACTGTGCGGATGCACAGGCTGATCTGAGTCTTTACTTGGTGCACATGTGTAATTGTTGGAAATGTCGCGCATGGGCTCATATAAGACAATCAAACCTGAAGTGAACTTTACGACATCTAGGTCGACAACCTACCGTCAGCTTTGTTAGCTTAAGTTGACAGAGAAAAGTTTGAGGTCTTCTCAGAGTTCATTGAGTGCAAACTGCTACTGAAGGCCCAACCACTAAATCCATTGAATGTCTACGCCAAAAAATAATTTCTGTGTATTTCAGGAATATTGCAAGTTCATCTACTAGGTAATTTTAGCTCACTCGAGCATATTGTGTTCAAAATGACTGGCCACATGAATCAAATGTATTCAAATTGTAGAGAACTCTATCAAAAGCATGCTATACAACCCATTCCCATTCAATCCTGCTTTCTCAAAAAGGCTTTGGCAAACATTGTGAACAATTTAGAAATTGCTAGTAACAAGGAATTTCTTCAGTGTCCAAAATGTTTACTACCCTACAAAAGACAAAGAAGATTACCAAACAAGAAAACAACGCTTTGCTAGCTTACAGTACTTTCAGTACTTTGATTGTTACACGTTACTGGTCATTTCATTTTTCAAAATAACGCCGTTAAACCCTTGTCATGCTATATAAATTACCTTACTGGAATTCTGCAAATCAAAGGGCTGAAAGCACTGGTAGAACTTGTAGTTCAAAATCAATATTTCTTTAAGAAATCAACTCCATAAACAACTCTGACAGGAAAAGTACAAGCAGGAGGTGTAGACTAAGATCAGCCTGCGCATAAGTGCAGTCTGATCTTAGTCTACACCTCCTTCCAAAACCGGAATATTCCGGGTTCAGCATGACAAGACCAGACGAGGACTTAGATTTAACTTTGATTTCAAATTGGTTTATTATCTCCAATCATCGGACATGATTTCGTTCTGTGTATAAAGGATTGTTCTAAAAAGACTTTGTTCGATTCACATCTATCATAGAGTATATGATCAAACTCGTTATTATCCGCTGGACCGTACAGATTTAAAAAAAATCTAAGTGGAAGTTCCTTTGGAGTTCAGTTGGCGTGGTAAACGATCCGTCCTTTGTCGTTTTTTGACATAAATAGACCGTTTTGATTCGATTTAGAAATTTTTCCTTAGATAACAAGTTATTCTGATTCTTAAAGGTGAAATTGTACTGTCTGTTTCTTTGCCCAGTTATTAATTTAGATACTAGACTACAATATGTTCACATAAGAAATGTGGTTGTCAATTTTTAAAGTCAAACTTGTGTCACCAACGAGGGATTTGTGTTTGACTCTTCATTGGCAATGATATGGCTCATTTCAATTGAGAAATATAAGGAATTGGCCCTGAATTGCTCACCTAAGTCAATGAATGCAGAAGTAAAAATTCATAAAGAGAATAATTTTGCCACAAAAGTGACCCTTAATCAAAGATTAATCAAGAACAAACATTCTTACAAAGTTTCGAGCTATTTAAGTAGGAAAAGTAACATCTACAATGCAATGTGGATTTCTTTAGAGTAGACCTAGTTTTTTTTAACCCATGTGACCAAAATTTGAAATGTGCCGAGAGACCATATAGACAATGACTCTGACCAAATAGAAAAGTTAGAGAGCAAAAATAAGGCGTCTGGAGTGCAAACAAGGTATTTCTAAGACGGATTTGACCATTTGACCTAGTTTTTCACCCTCGTGTCGAAGTTCACTGAAAAACCATGAAAACAAACATTCTGACCAAATATCAAGTTACTGAAGCCGAAATGTTGCCTCTAGAGTATTTCTAAGATTAAATCTAGTGACCTAATTTTCAAACCCGTGTCACCCAAATTTGAACTTTGAAGAGAAATTTCGAGCAAATGATTCTGATAAAATTCAAAGACATGTGGGCAAAAGTTGTGACCTCTAGAGTATATACAAAGTATTTTTAGATTTAATATAGTGACCTATTTTTTGACCCCATGTGACCCAGATTTGAACTTTGCCCAAAAATCACGGAGACAAAATTTCTGACATAAATTTGAGGCATTTGGCAAAGGGACTTCACTCGCGATATTAAAGTGCTCAAAACTTCCACATGTTTGGAAATTATCGACTACTTCATGTGCATGGAAGCACCGAAAATGTGGAGTTATTACCATTACGCCCATCTTGTTAGCCTAACTCTCAAAATAACACCGAAACATTCGATCTTTAACAAAATCTCAAACGTAAAACACTGAAGTTCTAGGAAACTTAACCCTTCTCATGCTGAACCCGGAATATTCCTGCTTTAACAGGAGTAACAGACAAAGATCGGCCTGCACATAAGTGCAGTCTGATCTTGGTCTACACCTCCTTTTGTCCCCTTTAAACCAGAGTTGTTTTTATAAATCAAAAGAAATATTGACCCTCATTAATATCTTCCAGTGATGTCACTCCTTAGATTTTAAACAGATTCTTTTTAGGATTTTAAATCAGCATGAAAAGAGTAAAAAATACTTATGATATTTCCCCAAGATTCAAAAATATTTATCTAGAATTGATCTTTAGCGGAAGAGTAGTATGTGTTCACAAAAATAGATTTACTTCTGCTAGGTATTTATGGTATTTTTCAAATAATCTAATTTCCAAAAAGAAAAGGGAAAAAACACCAGGAAATGACTCTATGAAATTTCTGACATTCCTTGTGTAACATTAAGACAATTGTGATAATTAAAAAAATGAAATGCATTTTAAAAAAGACATGCTCATTAATCAAAAAAATAAAGTTTGTATTTTAAACTCAAATATATATGCGCGATCTTCTTTTTGTACTACTCTACTCGCATCACTGTTTCATTATTTTATGAAAGAAATCAGTAAACACTAATTACTACGAAAGACCAGCGGTGACTTCATTTCCTCACATCTATGAAGTCAGCAACAGTCTTTCGTAACTTACGTTATCTTTGCTGCGATTTCCACTGCCTGATTTCACACTGGTTTCAGACTTGTCTTACATGTTACTTAAAAAGGATAAATTTGTCTTTGTCAACCAAGAGATAAAATGTTATCCTTTTTTGTTTGTTTTGTTAAGCTTCTATTTTTTTCTAAAGCGACCCGACACCATGAATAACCTTGTCTTATATACATTTGTAGACGTTATCATGACGTCATCTTACTATGCGACTTTCTGTATTCCTTTGGCTCCAGGCTTATAAAAAAAAGACAAAGGCGTTATTATGTAATAATAAAAGAACAGATGACTTTCTAACCCATTCCCGCCTAATACCGCTTTTGGGCGCTCCAAAAGACAAATATTTTGGAAAACATTTGGAAAATGAAGACATTGCTTATTACAAGCAATTTCTTCATTATCCACAATGCCTTGTTCCCCAAAATACTTAACTAAACTTAAAAATTGTCGACTTTCAATTTGTACCAGTCTGAAATCTTGGTGTCTTGTAGAGGTTTAACACATGCTGATCCTAGCAGTTTTGAATTAGAACGGAGAAGTTGTCATGTGCGCCAAGGCTCGTCTATTAGCCTTTGTTTTCAAGATCCGGTTGAGATCGGGTCCTATATATCACCGGACCTGCATAAATTAATTAGCGTTTTGCCGCGCACCGACAGCTCACAAGGTCATTTTGGCTCGAACGATATCTGAAGACAAGTAATCACAAAATATATATTCCCGTTATCCAGGGAAAACTGCCCAAATGATATTAAAAAGATAATTTTTTTTTTACATTATTTTCGAGATTACTGATAAGTTTAAAGAAGCAACAGAGGAAAGTTTTAGCTGAAGAAACTTTTAAAACTTTCTGCTAGCCACACCCACTGATTCCACCAGGAAGGTCCACATGGACATTAAAGGGCGTTCTCTTACAAAATGTATAGCCAGAATCATGTAACAAAACACGTGTAAGTCGCCAAACCAAGAAAATTGTCTTATATATGTCGGAGTTCAAATTACATTTCTTGTCTAATGAATTATTTAATTGTTCGTTTGATTAGATGTCAGAAAGAATATCTGCCGCCGCCGGGGATCGAACCCATGACACAATTGAAGATTAGGAGTCTGACGCGTTACCGACTACGCTATGAGGGCGGCTGTAACGGTATGTAGATTCCCTTGAACATAACAGTTGGCTTTTTTGTAGATGTTCTATATCAAAAATGGTCATGTTAGAACATTTAAGAGATGAAGAGAATATTTTTTGTTTACATGGAGGTATGAACCGAATCACACTGTATGAATACGCGAAGCGGATTAATGCATTGTGTGATTAGGTTTTTCGGTTCATACCTCCATGAAAACAAAAAATATTCACTTCATTTCTTAAAATTTAATAGCATCGAGCGAAATAAACAAAAGCTTTACAAACTTTGATACCCTTTTGTATCGGACTATTTTGTGCGGAAGCATACAAAATCGCTGCGTGCTCAAAATTTTGTTTATGGAGTTATGAATAACTTTTTTCGACCAATCAGAAAGCTTGTTTTTGATAGACCAACCTAAAAATTATATTATAATTATGTATTTCCTTTCTAAATTCGATTTATGGCCTCTTTTGGAGCCCATCCCTTTTCAGATATTTATTCCATGGAGTTCCATCAAATTAGTTCCAAACAATCCCGCTTTTTACGCGCCTCAAGAATAAAGCTAGGGAAAACATTGTGGAAAATGTAAAAACTGTTCGTCAAAATCTGAATCAAAGGACAAAGATTTCAATAATTCCATCAACTTTAAATTGTCGTCTGCAATTACTTTAAATTTGAACCAGTCTAAAACATTCTCGTTTGGTAATGGCTTTAGGTCCCATTTCGCTTTACGGGACCCAAATGTGTGTCTTGGACTTTGATCTAGAAGGGCACGATAGGGCATAAAAGACAATTGCTTAAATATCACGAGTATTAGACATTCAGGAGGTTCAATAGTCACGCCATTATTGAACAAATCCGTTCTGATTGCTCATAAACTACCTAGAAAGCCCACTCCATCTCATACAAATTGAATTACATTAATCAAATTTAGACAATTTGGTAGGTCTCTCATACATCAAATTTACGTCTAATATAAAAACGGTCATTTTTATATTGTCATTTGTCTTCTGTAATATGTCCTGCTTGTCTCGTTTTAACTTTCACAGAATGACTTTGTTATGAAAAAAAAAATGATTAGTAAAAAGCAGCTGTCAAAAACTCGGATTTGTCTCAATGTCGCCATTACCCCCTTACTAGACGAAAACTATTAGACTCAATCAAATTGAAAGAAAAGAAGTCGCTTACAGCTTTTCAAAGTGCTGGAAAAAAGTACCAATTAGGGTGGCAAGCATTGTAACAAAAGGAATAATTTTTCAAGCAATTCCTCTTTTCTATTGGAGATTTCTCCGGGACTGGGGACGTCAAAATAAGGGGTTGCAGTTGAGATTAGTTTAGCAGAAATAACTGCAGTAGTACGCAAGGCCTCGCTAACCAATTCCCACTTGACAAAAGTTTAGACTGATCCAAATCGAAAGAAAATGCAGACGACAATTTTAGGTTGATGAAATTCTAGAATGCTTTGTTATTTTGGGATAGAAAATTGAAGAATCTGCTTGAAACAATCAATTTCTTCTATGTCCACAATGTTTTCCAAAAGCTTTCTTTTTTCGCGTGTGTTAAAAAAGAATTTCCAAAATGATCTGATTCCTAATACACGCATACAAGTGTCATTTAAGTTTTGACGACGAACTCTTGTCTTGGTATGAGACGAAGGTCTAGAGTTCAATTTTCAGCAGCGTCACTGTCACGCGTGTAAAACCATTTTGCAAGACAATTTTCAGATCCTAGCCTAGCATGTTTAATTGTTTGTTATATTTTTTCTTTTTCAAACTCGAGGATAAAACGATTTAGAGGCGAACTATATTCCGCCGGGGTCTTAACTCATTTCATGTGTTGCCGTGCGCACGAGAGAGAGAGAGGGGCAATATATTCTTAAAACTGGTACCTGTTTATACAAGTAAGTGTACTTGGACCCTGTCTGTAAAATTTCTAACCCAAATACGCTAACCGCCTCCGATGGGACTCAAGCCTGTAATTATGTGATTGTGAGTTGAGCATGCTTACTACTCGGCAAGATTGTTGAAACCCAAAACAAAAGCACACAGATACATTGGCATCATCGTGGTATAACTGGAATATCATTTATGGCGATAACAAAGCTTATTTAGATATTAAAATAAAATTAATTGGCGGATTTCCGCTGTCAGAATAATAATCGATAAACAAATCATATCATTCCTTTAGACCGGAAGTGGATGTTGAACTCCGATTTTTATATATATATATTTTTTGTTAAGCCTTTTCTTTGGTTTACTAACTTAACCGTCTTAATTATAACTTTTTCAAGGTGTGGTAACGATGTTTAGGTCTCCAACCAACCATTTTATTTTTTGCAACACGAATAAGTTATTTTGACTACAAATGTTGTTCTGTCATTATTTATTGATGAACACTGGACTGGGGTGATATGAAATTATAAAAATGACATTTTTTCGTGTCAGTAGTTTCAGACATATTCATTAAAAGAAAATTTAGCTTAAAGCCCTTTCTACCATAATACGGCCATAAAGAACTCATACATGGATTTTCTTTCTTTATCTAATCAGGCCTTAGCATGGAGCATCCAACCAATAAGTGTATGAACCAAATAAAGACTCGGACCAGCGATACATTATCATATCATTATCAGTGTCTTCACTCTAGAAAGAGATACTGGTCCAAATCTTCTTGACTCGATCAGCGAGTATTCTAAATGCCCTTAGTTGCTGTTCAATCTGCTCGATACATTTGCTTCAAGCACACGGGGAGTATCACAGAAATGCTCAATTTGGTCCAGTGGTCTAAGATACTGTTAGGCGGAGAGACGAAATGTCGTAAGGGCGGATGGAAGAAAGAACGGTGCTTTAGCTAAAAAGAAAGTGTCAGAAGCTGAATGAAAAAGAGGACAAAATATTTCTTGTAGATTAAAAAATAATACTTTTAAAAATGGTTCATAAGCATGAACACAAAATACGGACACGCGCACAAACATGACGAGATTGTTTTAGGGCAAATCTATTGAAAAAGCTGCGAGTTTAAACCTTTAATCTGTTTACTTTTTAAACTTGCGATTTTAATGGCAAAGTTTTATCTTTAAACTTTGCAAAAAGAACGACACGTCATTCGCGTTTAAAGGTTGCATCCGCAATATCATCCAAGTTCTTTTGATGGACGTCTCCAACGTCCATCAGTGTTACAATCAGTGTTGCCCGTTTGGAGAATCAAGTAGGATATTACTAGGTTAGAAGACAAGTAGTGCACAATTAGGTTAGATTCATTATTTATCAAAACCTGATGACTCCCAACAATCTACTAAGCTATATAGTTACGTATGTTCAAAGAAGTTTATTGTTACATCTAATAAGCCTTTTGCCCCATTACAAAACAAAAGTTTGAACTAGTTCGAATTGACAAAAGTTACAGACGATAATCCAGATATCTTTGAATTTGGAGAATAAGATGGACAGATAGAAAACGTTGTGAAACAAGCAATTTCTCCTTTTGTCAAAATCTTTTCCTTAATGTAAATTTTTCAGGGGCATAAAAGCGTAATTGTATGGGAATGTATTAATCTGCTACCAGGTCGCAGAAGTTTTAAAACATATACAGAATATTCCATTTGTTTCCTATAATTAACAATTCTCAATGAATATTGCTTATCTAATATTGTCCAGATTTCTTAACTGATATCTTAATCAGTTGCCGACTGTCCTCTAGAATAGAAAACATTCTGCCTTAGCTATTAAACAAAGCAGGCTAGGCGATACATTTGGCTTAAATAAGGTTATCTATATGTTTAAAATGCCATTTTCTGCATCAATATGGGTAGATCAATTTACTACGCCAACAGGGACGTCCGTCATCAGTAATTCCAGTACTTTGATTTAGTATTGATTCACGGTTTCTTTACGCTGCCTTGGTAATCTTTAGATATTATTGAAATGGGAGATCATTTGGTAAAGAGGACATGTTAATATACAAAAGAAGATTAGCAGCCTTGATTGATGTCACTCGACCTAAGTCCGGGGTTTTGATATTTTTCATCCCTACACAAACTCACAAAAACACAGTAATATTTCCTTTGAAGTTACAATGCACTGAGACGATCTTTGACATTTAACTCCGGGTCACAACTGTTGTCACAAACTTTAGTTTTAACACTCTTTTTACGATAGTGTTTGTATCTCTTAATGTATAGTGGAATAATTCTAATTCCTTAAAATCCAATGGGTTTTTATGTTGTGCGCATTTTTCGAAATCTTAATTTTTTGAACAATGACCAGAATGCGTCGTAAATAGTTAACCCTTTTAAAGAAATGTTTTAATTGCAAAAGCATGACACTGAATGATATGATGATTTTTCGCCTATTCGCTCGGTTTTTGTTTGTATGTTGTTTGTTTTTAACTTTTCAATCTAAAATATGGCAAAATAAGCATTTCAATCCGTAAACTGGACTTTCGAATACGGTGATAACTAAGAAATTTATCAAAAAAGCTTTCTGAGTCATTCGATGAAAAAAAAAAATATGATTGGAGACACAAATCTAACCATTGAAAATAAACGAAAGTTGCTCAAAAGTTTGCAAAAATCGACAAAAAATATATAGCTGTTAATAAAAATTCGATGGACGAATCAGATCGTTCGGCTTGACAATGACATCGGCATGGAAATTAAACGTTTTCGTTTGTGGGTGACTAAAAGGTTATAACTACAGCTCATACAATCTGTAAGTACGATGTTTATGACGCCAGTACATGATTTGAATTTTGTTTTGTTCATTATCAAATCATGTGCAAAATAAAGATATTTGATACCTCAGCCTAACTGCCATGTCGAAGGTCACTGGGCATTGTCAGCGATCCGTCAGTGCAAGTATTTGCTTATTCTGTAGATTATAAAATACCGAAAATACGTAAGACATTAACACTATAACAGGCCACGACCACTCTGCTCTGAAAGAATTGAAACAAAACGTAAGTAATTTGGTTGTCGACCTGAGCGTCGTAGCTACAGCTTAAATAAGCTGTAGTTACGACGTTCATGTCGCCAAACCTTAAAAAATCCTTCGCGTAACTATCGACAAATGTCGGAATTAAAAGCTCACTGACGGTTCAAATGAATGATTTGATTGGTTGATTGATTTCTTGATTGGCAGTCGCGATCCGTCAAGTACCGAACCATTTTTTGTTTATAAATACAATGGAGACCAATTCTCGAAATTACGAGATTGCAGGAGCGAGTCTAGAAACGTTTTTTACAAAAGAAATCAAATTATTATTTCTGATAATACACCTCCTTCATGTTATGATCTCAGAATAGCAGCGAACGGTCAGACTCTCAATTCTAGGTTCCGTTTTCGATTCCCAAACATCCATTGCGACATGTGTCCCTCACCTTTGGTTAGATAATGGTAAACCTAAGTGGGGTGAGCAGCTGGAGGCTCTGAAATGCTGTAGAAGTGGTGTACTGGTGTGGGAAATACCGGGAATCCACTGTTAGGTGTTCCAACCGCCGCGATATGACAGAAATACAGCTAAATGCGGCGTTTAATCCCACCCAAATCAATCATTCAATAGCAGCCGTCGTTTAAGAGGTCTGTTGCTAAGATTAGAAGCCATCTTTGCGCATGCGCGTTTCGGTTCCCAAAAGGTAGGACAAATGAAGATTGTCCTGTCATGCGATGAGTATACTAGATATCGGATATGGAAGTTCCTTTTTAACCCATTCTTACGCGATAAAATTGAAGACCTATTCAAATTCAAAGAAGGTGCAGACGACACTTAGATAATTATGAAACCTCTTTTTTTATTTTTGTCTTTTGGGGTAGAAAACATGGTGGATAATGAAGAAATTGCTTGTACCAAGCAATTTCTCCATTTTCCTCAATGTTTTCCAAAGCTTTCATATTGAGGGGCGTTTAAAGGTGTCATAGTGGGAATGGGTTAAACCGAAGGGAATCAGCTTACTTATAATGGCCATGTTTAAGCTAAAATCGTTTTAAAGATCGCGTTTCTGTATAAACATGTGCATTGTTTGTCCTACCCTTTGTTAGCGCGTCGGACTGTCAATCTAGAGGACCCGGGTTCGATTCCCGACGGCGGCACTCATCCTTTCCGACTATTTGTCTCTCACCAATGGGTCGATAATCGTAGACCTATGTGGGATAGCAACTGGAGGCTAGGAAAGGATGTAATGGTAGTACTGGTGTGAGAAATACCAGGATTCCATTGTTAGGTGCTCCAGCCGCCGCGATATAACTGAAAGATTGTTGAAAGCGGCGTAAAACCCCATTCAAACAAACTAACAAACTTTTTTAATTAGTATATAACGTTTGAGCATCGCACGTATTGCTTTTGTCATAGAGCATCTCTACTATTGGCCAATCGACAGTCAGAATTGGGGGGAGGGGAGGAGAGAACAATCTGTTGTAAGGTCATACAAAGTTTCACTTGGTAGTTTTCATCTCTGTACCTAATGTCCGATGTTTCTGTCTATTGTCGTACACAGCCGTACATCATAAACAACTAGTATCAACCATGTCACACACAATGACGGTCGTTTTGTGTGGTAGGGTGGCCCTCACGAAGATTCTGAATCAAGTTATAGTTTAACGCGAATCTGAACAAACTTTATTTGACAAGTTTCCTTGTCTTCACGGTTGTTGCGATGGATGACGACGGCTGTTTTAAAACGTGCAGATATATTTTGATGTGTTACAACATGCGAAATATCAGTTCAATTGGTGCGTAAAGCTGTGGCATATGGAAGGCTTACTCTTTATTTGTATAACCAAACAAAACTTTTATCAGATTTCTTCCTCTGCAGTTTTATGGCTGCCGTCTTTTCAGCGGCGTCTTTTTGAAATGACTCGTGTGACATATATTTGTTTAATCCATTCCCACTCAGTGACGCTTTTAGACGCCCCCAAGAAAAAAAGCTTTGACAAACCTTGTGGAAAATAGAGAAATTGCTGTTACATGCAATTTCGCCATTTTCCAACATGTTTTCTACCCGAAAATTTGATAAAATGCAAAATTTTATAAGCTTCAAATTGTCGTCTGCAACTTTTTTTTCAATTTGGACCAGTCTAAAAAGTTCTCACGTGGTAATGGGATAAATTAAGTATACCTCCAGATGTACGCATGCACGTTCAATCCTCTTCAAAAAGGCAACAGATCAGTGGCTACATATGTCAAACTGGTGTGACGTTAATTAAAGAATTGAAAATATGTATGTTTGAAGGAATCCCTTAAAGCACAACCATATTTGTTAACCGATTATTTCCATTATTCAATCGACGGATTAACGAGATGTCGAATTCAAACGACGGATTCCTCGCCATGTCCTCTCAACTCCAACAGGAAGTTCGATTATTGTCAGTTACATAGATAAAATGATTGATTTGAGCTGCAGTTACGAAGTTTTAGTCGCCAACTCCAAAATATCTTGAAGTCCAAAGCTCTCTTCCTGTATGAATAAACGATTTAATTGTGGAGTTAGGGAGTAGTCCCTTTATTTTTGTCAGTCGCGATCGGTAAATTTCACGAATTAGTCACATTGAAATCACTTTTAATTGAAAGAGCTATTATATCTATTTATCGTTTTTATTATTTATTTACTCTGCATGTATAAAAAGTAGCTAGGTCGCCATTTATGCAATATATAACAAGCTTGCATCACCACTTATTTAAATGAATGTATTTTCCTACGTAATCCAATTTGCTCGTGATCGCTGCATCGTTTGATAACTGGTTTATTTGCGGTTCATGACTTATATTAAAAGAAAATTCATAATATTTGACACTTCATTTACTTTTAACCACGGCTATCCCACCTTGCTTATGATTATGATATGTGATATGGAACTCAGTTGGCCCAGTCAAGACTATCAATTACAGAGTTCTAATGGCGTCGTTGTCTAGTTCATCTAGCCACCTGCATCACGTGATATCTCGTTTCATTCGGAACACTTCGACCTACAAGAATGTATTAATAAGTCTGAGCCACTGCATAATCATCAAGCAGCCGCCAGAGAACCATCGTTGTTCTCATTACTTAATATCATTTCTCATCTGTGAAAAGGAGAATATTAATGGTGCAATTGCGCCGTCATCTCAAACAAATTTGTTCTTAATTCTGACAGACATTATTGTCATGGTGACGGGGAAAAGTGTTGACTTGTCGGGGCTGGAATGATACATGTCTTTTTCCACCATCAACAATTTCATCCGTGTAGGTTAATGTGTTTTGGAGGGTATTTGTTATTATCGCTTTACCACATAGATTCAGTCGTAAGATATCGCGTTTTTTGCCTGCATAGAGCATTGATAAATGCTGGCAAAAATAAATTGTGATAAAAGAATTGTTAAGCTAATATCTAGACACTTTTCCTAGAAACAAAATTCAGAGCAGATCCGTTTGACCGGAATCTGAATTATATTAGAAACAACTTCTTTCAAAGAGTAAGGATATTAATTGTGTCTCTGTTGTCCCCTGTTCCTTGGGGTATGGGGAAATTCGTCGTAGACAAATTAAGTCTATGACAGATGTATTCGTGGCAATTCTGTCTGACAGTTAGTGAGTGGTTTCCATAACGTTTCCGACACTACCTTTTAAGATTGTCTTAACCCGTCACCATATTGCATATCTTCGTCCTAGTTTGAAGCTGTTGTTACTGACCGAATCGGAAAGGAGTCCGATATGACTATTTGGGACTTTTAGAGGTGTAAAACAATAGAAATTATTTTGAAAGCGCAAGTCACGTGATCATTTACGGAATAATATATGATATACAACGATTTGTGAATTGCATTTCAATTAAAGGAATTGTTTGGTTATGCCCCTAGAATACTCTCAAGAAATATATTGGTCCTTATCAGCGTTTAACTTGGATTTTATCGTACGTTTCTTTACGCTGTCCGTTTATAAGGTCATCTGTATAATGCAAACTCTAGAGCTGGAAATGTATGTTTCATCTTAAAAACACATTTCCTTGTTTCTTCTCAGCAAGAACTTAAACAAATGAGGTATTTTTTATCTATAATCAAGCTGAAAAAAGTAAAAAAAAATCGCAACTTCCCCATACTGAACAAGGAAAAAAAACAAGGGTAATTATGTGAATGACCTGTTTATAATTTGGCACACCGGTGAGACGACAAAGGGAAGATAACGCAGGAATAGTCCATCCAAGGCTCTTCTAACAAAACCTTTTCATACTATGTTCCTTACCTCCTATGTACCTTTGCCGTCCTATAGGAAAAAACAACAAAAAGACAACGTCAACAACAATAACAACATAAAAAGGTCAACCATATTTTTTTTTTGTTCAAACAAGCTTGCTCTAGGCTTTTAACCCTTGCTTGCCGAATAAAATCCTCTACAGAATTGCATTTAAATAGCAAAGGGCTGAAGACACTGGAATAACTAATTGTTGGTTAATATTCATTTAAAAAAAGTTTTAAACAACTCTGACTTAAAAGAGGGATGAAGGTGGTGTAGACTAAGATCGAACTGCAAATATGTACAGTCTGATCATGGTCTATACGCCCTGCCAAAACAGGAATATTCCGGATTCAGCATAACAAGGGTTAATGTTCACGAACCGAACTAACTCTGGAAAAACGATACATGTTGTACCAACGTCTAATATATGCAAATAGCGCAGTTGGTAGCGCGTCGGACTGTCTATCTAGAGGTCCCGGGTTCGATTCCCGACGGCGGCACTCATCCTTTCCGACTATTTGCCTCCCACCAATGGGTCGATAATCGTAGACCTTTGTGGTATAGCAGCTGGAGACTAGAAAAGGATGTAATGGCTGTACTGGTGTGAGAAATACCAGGAATCCATTGTTAGGTGCTCCAGCGGCCGCGATATAACTGAAAGATTGTTGAAAGCGGCGTTAAACCCCATTCAAACAAACAAACTAATATATGCAAGTAATAAGCTTGAAGTTCTTATGGAACATGTACTAGTGACTTTATACGAAGTTCGTCTATGTTGTTTCAACCTTTTCTAACTTCTAACCATTATTAAATCTTAAAGGGAAAAAAACTTTAGTTCGGCAAAATGGAAAGGTTTCCATATCGTCACTACCCCAAAAAACATTTTTCATTTTAATGTCTAAATCTAAGACAGTATAAAGAAATAAATGGGTCCAACAGCGAACTACTGTAAGGGGCCCTTCATTGGCAATTTGAAACATATTGTGTTATCCGCATAATGTACTCTAAACCTCAATAAGTTGGTACGGGAGACTGGGTGGTTAATGGGTTTCGGCTGTTGCGTACATCGGGTGTTCGAGGGCCCTCTTTTAAACGAGAACAAACAAACCGAAAAACACACAAAACCCATAAATTGCTATCAATTTTAAGATCACGTCTTTGAGCTTTTCATTGTGTTTGACAGTCAGGATTGTTTATTTTGAAGAGGTCTGGATCATATATTGTACAGCCGCGGACACAGTGGTCTACAGGTCGTCGTAAATAATGAAGACCTTTACAACTACTCTCACATGAAAAAGAATTGTTTATTGAGAAAAGAGAAGTTTAGATAGAAAAAAAAAAAACGCTTTATTTAGCGAATAATGAAAAAGACCTTATGCATGGTTTCAGGATATTTTCTTCGAATACATATTGTTTAAATGGCAATTTTGTTTAACTATACTTGTTATAACTTTAAATTTTACAACTGTTAGCGAAACGACAGCTTTCGTATATCGATACAGCGATCCTTCTTTACGTTATAATAATTCAATTTTCGGTTTCGTCTATCAAGAACGGGCGTTCTGATTGGTTGAGAAAATTATTCATAACACAATGAACAAAATTTTGAGCGCGCCGCAATTTTGTATGCTTCCGCACAATATAGTCTCATAAAAAAAGGTATCAAAATGTGAAATGCTTCCTGTTTTTTTCTGTGTATGCCATTAAATTATAAGAAATGAAGAGAATAATTATTAGTTTTCATGGAGGTATGAACCAAACTTATGTATGAATCCGCTTCGCGTTCATACCTCCGTGAAAACAAAAAATATTCTCTTCATCTCTTAGATGCATATATCGAAGGCTTAGAGCACAAACAAAATATGCGTCTATACAATGTGTAGACACATACTATGCTTTTGCTCTAAGCCCTCGATATATAATTCATACTAAATTCCACTTAAGACGGTTATACATTGTATTTTTCCATATTTATACTTTATTCATTATCGGTTTTTATTTTCCCTGAAATGGGGAGGAGGTAATATTGTTATAGAAATTGTAAATGTAGTCATGCAATTAGATTACTGTTTTTTAATTCGGCTGTCATTTAGCTCTGGTGAATATAATTATTTGCTCAAAATTTACTTCGCTATGTCGTTCTTTTCCGTGTCTCGTTAGCTAACAGACACTACAAAAGGTGACAGAAAATTTATGACACTAATATCAAACTCGACTAGCAAACAAGTACTCGTCTATTGTTGCCTTGAAGTGTTAAGCCATTAAGGAATCTTTGCACGTTTCTCCACCGATTGACATTAGAATACTATTTGGCTTTGAGTTAGTGTAAATACTTTGTGAGAGCCCCCCAATATGTGTACTTAGAGTCATTAATCAGACGCCATATTTACAACGTAACACCTGGCCATGTTTTTGCATGTGTCCCACAGAGGCTTCAGTGGTGCAACCTACCTTGATTTGCTGTAAAAGATGCTCAACTTAACCCATTAACACATAATGCTGCTTTTAGACACCCCAAGGAATATGATCACGGAAAAACTTAGATTTTTCTAGTGTCAAGCAATTTCTCCTTCTCTCATAATGTTTTTTAACCTGATTTTGGAAGGTTTTTTTCCAATTTTGGTTAAATTTGAAATATCATCTGTTACTTTTTAATTTTGACCAGTCTAAAATGTCGTAGTATAGAAATGGGTTTAAAAAAATCCACAACAACAAGGAAAAAACTTTCGTGAAATCTTATGAAAAAATATCGGAGGTGTCTATATATTTCATAGACACTTCCGATGTTTTTGCATTCAGCAATGGATCTGTTGACGAATCACTTGCCTCGCTCTCTCACCTGCTACAAGGCACTTCGCCGATGTTGGTTTTCAAAATATATGAAACAACAAATTTTTTGTTCGGTGAACTAAAAGTCGAAACTTTTTAGCTTTTTAGGCTCTAATTAATGCATTGAAGTCTTAAAACAAACAAAATTAATTGATTGATTAAATGGGGTTTAACGCCGCTTTTAACAGTATTTCAGTCATATCGCGGAGGCTGGAGTACCTAACAATAGATTCCTGGTAATTTTCACACCAGCACTACCGCTACGTACTTTCCTAGCCTCCAGCTGTTAACCCACTTAGGTTAACGATTATCAACCCATTGGTGAGAGACAAATGTCGGAAATGATGTGTGCCGCTGTCGGGAAGAGAACCCATGACACCCCATGATTGAAGATTGGGAGTCTGGTATACTAGCGACTGCGCTATGACGGCGGCTCAAAACAAACAAAAATGCTTGATAAAAAATTTTGGAGTTCAACGTTGACAGGTATTTTGATATAATTTCACAACATTATCAAAAATATCTTTTCAGAATTTTGTGAAAACAGCGTTTGTTAACAAACTGAGTTTGAAACCAGTCAAGAGAGAATGAACTTTACCAAATCGGAGAATAAAGGCATACATTATTGGTTGATCTGCATCTATTCATTTAAGAGATGAAGAGAATATTTTTTGTTTTCATGGAGGTATGAACCGAAAAAACTAATCACACTGTATGAATACGCGAAGCGGATTCATACATTGTGTGATTAGGTTTTTCGGTTCATACCTCCATGAAAACAAACAATATTATCTTCATTTCTTCTTATTTAATAGCATCGAGCGAAAAATGCAACAACTTAACAAATTTTGATACCTTTTTGTAGTGAACTATTTTGTGCGGAAGCATTCAAAATGGCTGTGTACTCAAAATTTTGTTCATGGCGGTATGAATTAAATTTTTCGACCAATCAGATCACTCGTTTTTGATAGACGAAACTAACAATTAAATTATTTGTCGATGGATTTTTAGAAACCAAATCGATGTGCTCTTAAAGAATACCAGTATGGAAAACCAAAAATATATAATGAAATACGTACATCCAAAGATCAAAGCACTGAAATTACTGTAGAGGGGGACGTTCTTTATATCTCTTCACCTATCTGATCTTTCCAAAGTCCTGTTTTCGGGACAACATTGTTTATCAAAGCAATGAATTTATTGAAACGGGGGAGGGGATGTCTTTAATAAATCAGTACCATGTGCTTTAATCGTTTCATATGCCTAGCACAGCATAAAGACGTCTTTTCTAAAGATGGGATTTTGATAAGTCGGGGAATTAGTGAACTTCGCCGTTAATAAACTGGGGGTTACAAAGCGAAACCAAAGCGCTAAAAGTACTGAAAGCTAGCAAAGCATTGTTTTGTTAAGTAATCTTCTTTTTCAAAGGTTATCATGATAACCAATTCCAATATAATCCCCCCTTTTACGTCCCTTAAGAAAATAGCTTTGGAAAACAATGTGAAAATGCAAAATTGAATTTATTACAAACAATTTGTACATTTGACGCATTGTTTCTAGCCAGAATTAAATTGAGCATGATTAAGTGGTTAAGCCTTCAGTGGCAGTTTGCACTCGTTGAACTCTGAGAAGACCTCAAAAGTTTGTCTGTTAACTTTAGCTTCCAAAACTTACGCTTTGCCAGCTAAAAGCGCGCTTAGATAATTGTCTCAGAATGACTAGTTGTATTTATTTTGGTTATTTTTCTGCACCTAACCGTGATTTTTGTCATTCCATCACCAACACTACAACACTACAACACCCACTCTATCCGACCACCCCGCTGCTCACCAAACTTACTTCTTACTACCATTTATGCTAAATAATTAACGATCAAGACACACTTTTGCGTCTTATCGTTGATATTTAATTTCTATTTTGAATATGAAAATATCGCATAATCTAAGTACGAATGGCAAAAGGACATTTCGTTGCTGACCGAACACTCAATTAAAAAGGTTGATAAGACTGAATGAGACATGCCTCTAAACTATATCATCAATTGAAGTCTACAGTATGTTCTGATTTACAAGGTGTTTCTGGGACTTCAATAGGCCTTTGGCTTCTACATCTATCGAAATATGCGGTTATTCCCTTCCGCGTAAAAACTATTACCAATTATACACACCTACCACAGGAGGTTCAGACATGTTAGAGTCAGTTTGCCTGATTTCTCCCATGCGATATGCTTAAGTTAGTGAACAAAAGGGGGTGTTAATGATAATGTCATTGCAAAGGAGATAATTCGAAACAAATATATATCGTTGTAACAAAACCAGTGACAACACTAATGCATTCTAAAGACAATTCGGGTCTTGACCAAAGTGAAACATATAAATTTCCAGGAGCCCGCTGTTAATGGACTTTTCAGTAAATGGTAACTTAAACAGCATGGGCATTCCACGACTATAATCTTCGAAAACCTTAAGTTTAGTTTCATTCACAGGTGTATGGTCTTGTGAAGAGAAGAAGAACCCGTCAATATTTTGATAGATTTATCGCGGTGTTGGTATAATTTCCGCCTCGGATAAATTAACATGTTTACTTTGAAAGCCGCCTTGACTTTCTAGCATTGTGTAACCACACAATAAGACGAGGATATCCAGTTTCGCCACATAATGACAGGGTAGTCCACGGAATTTCTGCAAAACCTACAATTTTGAATCATTTCTAATTGTACCCATGTTATCTTTATAGTCCCGAGAGTATTGGATATTTGGTGGCACGCCAGAAGGGTCAACCTGTTCTTACATTCACTAACTCTTTTAAATCATATTCAGTGTGAAAAAGGAAAAGCACAGATTTTTTAAAATTATTTTCCCTGTTTCTAGAGTATCCAAAGTGGCCGAGAAATTACAAGAGTCTGCTGAGTTCACTTTTCTCACTACGGTTCATACTTCAAAGTTAGATATCATAATTCATTGCTAACATTTGATTCAGATTTAGTATGTCTATACATTAAACATTGTATTAAGCGGCCACTTCAGGGTCGATAGAAAAGTGGACGCTTAAAAGAATGGTCGTTTAATACGATATATTTTGAAAGATTTGAAGTATTGGGTCGATTGAATAAAGAAATCATTACAATAATCTCGCTTAATCCTATGCTGTTAGGACCAATTAGAAACGTCTCACTAAGACAAATCTAACAGTTTCCAACAATAAAGGATTATGTTACGATTAAAAAAAAAACAACAACTAATTTTTAAGAGATTTAGCTTACTAGATGAAGATTTCGATTTGGTCACTTAATCGACGTGGTCGCTTAACCCATTCCAACACGGCAAAATTTTAGACTGGTCCAAATTGAAAGAAGCTGCAGACGACAATTTCAGGTTGGTGGATTTTTATTTTTTTCTTTGTTTTGGGATAGAAAACATTGTGGATAATGAAGAAATTGCTTGATCCAAGCAATTTCTTCATTTTCCACTATGTTTTCCAAAGCTTTTTTCTTGAGGGGCGTAAAAAGGAGGGCTTGTGTTGGAATGGGTTAATAGACATGGTGGCTCGAGTAAGACCGACTGTATACATTTTTGTAGCTTGTATACCTTTGTATCAGACGATAAGACCTCATACATGTATTTTGTATGTCTTAATTTCGAATTTAAAATTATAGTTCAGAGTTCCGTCTCAACGATAAAAAGTTCTTGATTTAAAAGTTAAGAGTCCACCGTAACTAATACTTCCCAATTCAAAGTTCATTACTCTGAATTCCGACTTCACAATTCATGATTCCCACTATATTCTAGAGGACACACTTTACTGTTTATACGTCAGATTTCACATAACGATATTCCATACTTAAGGCTTCACAGACACAGGTCGATGGGTCAGCGCGAAACAGTTGTAACTGCCTATAAACATATAGGCAGTTACAACTGTTTCGCGCTGACCCATCGGGGTATACTTTCGAATTCAACGTTCACATTTCAAGTTCGTACTTCAAAATTGAAAACTCATTAACTCGTGATTCCGATTTTTGATAACTCATTCATAAGTTCTTCCTTCAGAGTTTAGATTACAGTCTTCATCCTTTGAATGTTAAAAGTTTAGAGTTCAAACTTCGTAGCTCTGATTTTATCATTCTTGATACAAATCCTTTATCAAAGTTCAACATTTGACAATCAGACTCCAGACTTCTTATATCACACTGCAATAGTTATAGGTCACATTTCGGACTTCACGATTCATGCTTGAAACTTCTAAATTCATATTTGAAATATCATAGCTTTATAAGGAACTTGAACTTCAAGGATAACACTTCCTCATTCAAGGTTCAAATTGGAGTACCTACTTATCAATTAATGATACATGTACTAACTT
This sequence comes from Fragum fragum, assembly GCA_946902895.1. Lineage (NCBI taxonomy): Eukaryota > Metazoa > Mollusca > Bivalvia > Cardiida > Cardiidae > Fragum > Fragum fragum. The sequence goes on from OX336372.1 coordinate 39,815,854, forward strand.
CAAATCTTAAGGTTCTTACTTCACATTTCATACTTCTGGCTTGACTATTCAAACTTCCGTAAACAAGTTCATTAGAAACATAAAGTCACCGCATACCTTTCCTATAAATTATATATAAGAGATGAGGAGAATATTTTTTTTTCATGGAGGTATGAACCGAAAAAACCTAATCACACTGTATGAATACGCGAAGCGGATTCATACATTGTGTGATTAGGTTTTTCGGTTCTTACCTCCATGAAAACAAAAAATATTCTCTTCATTTCTTATAATTTAATAGCATTGAGTGAAAAAACACACGAAATTTTTACAAATTTTGACACCTTTTTGTGTGGGACTATTTTGTGCGGAAGCATACAAAATCGCTACGTGCTCAAAATTTTGCTCATGGTGTTATGAATTAATTTTTTCGACCAATCAGAACGCTCCTTTTTGATAGAAGAAACTAAAAATTAAATCATTCATTAAGGGTCACTTAATGTCGAAAATTTACATGCATTTCATGCATTTTGACTTTTAGATCATATGTAATCGAAAAATCAGAGCATAAACAGACAATTAGGACAAGGTATTTTTTTTAATGTTTTCCTGTCTTTTGTTTTTAATCTTTTTTGTTCTATTTTGTTAGGTTGATATCACCCTTCTTCTAACCGTGTTTTGCCCATGTTGCCAAGACAAAGGTTCGAAATACGACCATGATTTGTTTTTTTTTTCTTTCAGACAGGATGCTTGAGCAATCAAAATCACAATTAATGTGGATGTTTCGATTTCAAGTCAAATACTAGCGCTCTCCTTCTACGATTATTTTTACAGAAATCAATTCGAAGTTCTAGTATCTGATTTACTTAAATAAATCACGTAAACACATTTTATAAAAGATTCGTTCAAATAAGTGTACCCCAATTCCTGAGACAAGTTTTCCAAATCCCTGTTTTCCATCAAGATTTATCCAACTGTATTCGCACAGCGGCATGAGGGCATAAATGTGTCAGGATTTGATTCATTTATTCCTTCAACTTCTACGCTAGATATGTCAACCGGGTCAGATTTAATAAGACGTTCCCAGTATCTCGAGTATCCAAATATTTGACATAGAAAAGATAGATTCGTGAAGAATATATTTTCCAAATAGAAGATAAGCATTGAACAAGATAAACGACTCAGAGAAAGAATGGGTCGTCGATCTCCGACAAACATTGTAATTAGAGCTTATTCAAGCTCTGATTTGTCGCCGATCAACAAAATTACCTCATAAACTGAAAATTCCGGAACTTTAACATCATAAATATTATAATAAAACTTGTTGTAATGTATAGTTGAGACTGAGGGTCATACAATCAGCTACGACACATGTGTGCAAAGTAAAGACTCCGATCAATCTCTACATCTACATAGATTGATCAGATTCTTCACTTCGCTCTATATAAATAGATACCGGCCCAAAGCCTTTTTAGAGGATCAGCGAGTATTCTAAATACCCAGGGTGGTTGTCTAGGCTGTTCATTGCATGCACTTCACACACTTGTGAAATGGTTGGAAATAACACGCACAGGCACAATTCGTTTTCATCCCAACTATCTACAGGGTACAATCGCGTGTACTCTTAACAATGCATATTCACGATTAAGTGTATAAGATGTATAAATTCAAATGTTGCCTGATCTATACTTCGTAATTCAAAGTAATCATAAGACCTATTATCATTCATGCCTGCAACCCAAGGCATTTTCTATCACTAAATGGTCGCCCGCAGATAAAGTGATTTCACAACAAAACATCAACAACAACAACAACAAAACAACAACGGAATGTAAACATCTTATACCTTACTATGAAAGTTGTCGGTATTTATATTTCTTTTCCGTTCAGAATATTCTACAGATCATGATACGTACCTATACAAAATGTATATATACATTGTATATATTCCCTTGTCACGCTGTACAAATCCTTTCTCTGAATTGAATTTAAGCAAAAGGGCTGAAGGTACTGAAAACATATATTGAGTGTCAATATTTCTTTTTAAATTCAATTTAATCCACAATACTTGCTTAAGAGGAACAAACAGGCTTTGTAGACCAAGACCAGACTGCACATTTTTGTCCATTTGTCCAAGTATATTCAAAATGAAAAGGGTTAAGCATTTGAGATGTATAAAGTCACACGTTTTCTCGTCTGGTCTCGTAGTATAGAGCATACATACGAACACATTCCGTTTACTCGTGCATACTTCCCAAGCCAAATACAGTCTTAACTAAAATTCTAATTCAGTCGCATAAAGCTAGCTCTGGAGAAAAAAACATAAAAAAATAGATAGAGGATAATCAAGTAGTTATTCCAGATATGAAAAAATATTTCACGAGGAGTTGAAAAAACGAGTGCGCAGCACGTGTTTTTTTAAAGCCTAACAACGCATCCGAGTGAAATATTTTTTTCATATCTTGAATAGTCAGTTGATTGTTCTATTTATTATACACCTTATTATTTTATTTTTTTAATTAGAATATCGAAGCCAATCTTTTGGATAGAGAGAGGGTCTGTTGAAAAAAAGTACGGATGAATACATGATTAAAGATTTATTACATAGAGTGAAACTGAAAAGTGTTATCGTCACTCTAGTGACGATATCAAAATTTATTACACTGAGAAATCCCAAGATTTCACAGCAAGGTATATAATAAAATTCATTTACACACATATGAATGAAAATATGAGAGAAATTGTATTCGAACAGTGTCAGAAAAGTTGCATCATTAACCCACATTCTTATTAACCCATTAACACACAACAAAATTTTAGACTGGTCCAAATTCAAAGGAGTTGCAGACGGCAATTAAAAGTTTATGGAATTTTGGATTGTTTCAACTTTCTTAGTAGAAAACAAAGTGGAAAACGAACAACTTGCTTGTAACAAGCAATTTCTTCATTTTCAACAATGATTTCCAAAGCCTTTTAACTTAGGGGCGTCTAAAGGCGTCACTGTGTTGGAATTGGTTAAAGTATAAACCTAGCGCTTGTCAAACTCATTGTTTCTTCGTCAGGAGTTCAATAAGAACACTTCTTCTAAATAAACGAGTAAAATACTTTGTCCGTATCATTGTTTATTTGGACAGATAAAATTAAAACATGTCGCCAAAATGATGTAAATTTTTTTCACATTTGCAAACAGAACGTTATGAAGTCAGTTGTAATTTGCATAAAAACTAACTCGTGGATAAATCCTAAATACCTCACACCGTGATATTTCACCTGAATTAGTTTTAAAAAGATCAACTCCATAATCGGGTCCTACTACACATATCATGTACCATTGGACCCAACTATGATAAAAAAGCAATATTTTAGTTGGTAGCAATTATGGTGTTGGACTCCATAGTTGGGTCAACAACATTCTAACAGCAGGTTTATAAAAGAGGAAGTGTTCAACCTACCCATATTCCGTAAAACACGGGACGTATCAGCTTGTCACTTTCAGTACAAACGAAACATTCCCAAAAACTATGCTTTGGGTTAAAGCGCAGGGGAACATAGCATTACCAAAGTCTTAACTACTAGACTAAAACTAACGTTTTCTCATTTAAACTATTACATTGTTCAATTTGTAGAACAGTTGTTCTCGATTTATAGCATTTATAGATAAGGTGTTATAATGACTATTGAAGCGGGCTAAGAATAGCAGTCTTATTTTGGTGCATATTATCAAACTGAAATAGAAAAGATAGATAGAAAGAGAGAGTAAACGCTTAAAATCTCATTCGAAACATACATCAATTATTTCTGTTCCGTATTCCTTTGTCATCACATGGGTAGCTTTCCTGAACAATCTCTTGAATTTCATGTACAACAGGAAAGAGAAGTATAAGTACATTGCCATCGAAACATTCTGGATAAATTGTACTAATCAAATTTATGGATGGGCTTTATTCAAGTCAGTTTTGAGCTTTCAGCCTATGCGTGGCCCTTTGCAAAGTTCGACAAATACACGTGATAGAAGTATTACCCCTTGAACAGGTTAGTTAGATTTTGCCTTTGCGACTTGAATGGCGTCATTTCATCTGAGCTATATTCGGAAGAGTATACTTTGAAAATAATTATTCGAAAACGTCTGAAAAAACAATAGTGACAAATTTCTTGACATATTTATCCGACGTGAATTCGAGAAATAAAACGGAATTTGGACGAGTGAGTTATAAAATTGATAGGTGAATCGGTGAAAGGAGGGGAAAGAAAATAATCACCATAAAGGAAAGTGTTGTCTTTGTAAAAGTTATAAGTCTGAATTCTTCAAACAATTTATTAATTCGTAACACAAAATCATGACAAAGTCATGACAACAATGATTACTAAAAGTATAATGAAAGAATGAAAATGATACGTAAAACTAATAATGATAATAGTTTTTTTTTTTTTGTTTTGTTTTGGGCTTGTGTTTATGTGTATTTGCGTGTGCATGCCCTCGTGTCTTTTCGGAGAAATTGCATCTTGCAGAAACAGGAAGGGTATCTGAGCAGCGACAAGACAAGGATAGTTTAGTAAAATATATCTGTCAGCCTCATTCGGACTATTATTTCTAAAGCTTTGCTCTGTGAGAAGGTATCTCGAAAAATGTCCGATATCAAATTGGACATAAAATATATACTCAACAGTATTTTTATCGGTCATGAAGAAAAGCAAAAGGTAATTGTAATTGACAAACAAATAATTAAATTACCAAACTAAATACGCAATGTTGAACATTAAGTGCGTCCGAATTTTAGTTTCTTAAGGAGCAATTATCCTCAAACCGACCTTTAACATGCATGTCTCCCAAAAATGATAGCAATTAATCCATTACATACTCGTTTATCTTCGCAGTGATTTATCAATTTAACACATATTTTTCTCTAAGCACCTCATGACATTTTGTCCCTAAAATATAAGGAAACAGGTGGCCCCTGTGAAAACGCTCTTTGGGTAAATTTGAAAAGCAATAAAGCAATCAAAATTACGTTTCATTTCGAAAATGTAGTGACGTTAGATGTCACCCTGTTCTTCTCCTGGCCTATCTTTTATGAGTGCGGATTACGAGGGAAAAAGGTCGGTCCAGATTTAAACTTACAGGTTGATTTTCGAAATGTCAGGCCACAAGGAATAGTTCAAAATGGTTCATATATAATCATAGGCATTCATCGCCATTTTCCATTCTCTCTAGTGATTGATTCTCCACTATGTTTTTTTTTTTGTGAAATCTGCATTGATGAAATCATAACCATAATCTAGACTGGTCCAGATTCAAAGATATTGCAGACAGCTCTTTTTAGTTGATGACATTTTAGACCTTTTGTTTTAAAAAAACAGTGTAAAAAATGTTGATAATGAAAAATTGGCTTGTAACAAGCAATTTCTTTATTTTCACCATTTTTTCCAAAGTTTTTTTGAGGGACGTCATTGTATGGGAGTGGGTTTATCTATATCGTAGTACAGGACACGTAGACCTCATTATCTATTGTGTAAAATATTACTCGAGGCAGTTCCTCTTACAAACAAAGTTCTCGGAGCAGAGTAATCGAGAAAAGATAGGTCCGTTGCGTGTCTGAGTTCTATCAAACGTTACTGGGTAATATATTCTGTCTGGAGAACACTGTGCTACCGTCCTGATAAATCAAACTTTCATGTACACCATGTATATATCATCCTATGGTATGATATCACCGGTTACAGGTTTTCATGGGGAGTGACCTAGTTAGAGAACTCCGCTGTGTACATTTTCATGTTTTATGTACATTTTTATTTTCAGATCGCGACCTACAATTTGGTAATTACCACTAGTCTCGATCGCACATAGAGATTTGCCCAATCTTTCCGAAAAACACTTTTACAAGAAAACGATTAATTTTATGCTGTTTTCTCCTTGTTGCACTGCTGCATTAACAGACATCACGACCTATTGTGTCTTTTGTTCACCGCACTAATCAATAACCAGTTGCTAATTTTGGGACCATAAGAGTTTTTTAAGTCGGTTATTCAAATAATACTATTTACACTAGAGATAATTTGATCTTAAAAAAGGAATTTACATTCACACACTCAATTATTACGTCAAAAAGAAACCTGAAATTCCAAAGAATCGCAATTTTGATCTACAAAAATTATTTCAAAAACTTCGTTTATATGCGACTGACACGTCCTAGCTAATCTTAATTAAGCTTGTTGACCTATTTACAACTTTAAAGATGCCAATTAACCAGTCTTTTCTTCGTTTAATTTCCCTTACCGTATATTCTACAAAATACATTATTTTATATCTCAATCGGACTACCTTATCGGAGGTTAAGGGATGTGGCTTGCAGTCCTCCATTTTTATGAAAATGTTCTATTTTGAGCATCATCGATTTTTAAACATTTGCCTAAAGCGAATAACGGATCGTTGGCCTCGCCCACTGACTCCGCTTGTCATGCCTACTTACTCCGCTGGTCATGTCGGCTAACTCCGCTGGTCATGTCCACTTACTCCGCTGGTCATGCCCACTTACTCCACTGGTCATGCCCATTGACTCCGCTGGTCATGCCCACTTACTCCGCTGGTCATGCCCACTTACTCCGCTGGTCATGTCCACTAACTCCGCTGGTCATGTCCACTTACTCCGCTGGTCATGCCCACTGACTCCGCTGGTCATGTCGGCTAACTCCGCTGGTCATGCCAACTTACTCCACTGGTCATGCCCATTGACTCCGCTGGTCATGCCCACTTACTCCGCTGGTCATGCCCTCTAACTCCGCTTGTCATGCCCACTAACTCCGCTTGTCAAGCCTACTTACTCCGCTGGTCATGCCCATTGACTCCGCTTGTCATGCCCACTAACTCCGCTTGTCATGCCTTCTTATTCCGCTAGTCATGCCCATTGACTCCGCTGGTCATGCCAAATTGACTCCGCTGGTCAGGCCAACTTACTCCGCTGGTCATGCACACTGACTCCGCTGGTTATGCCAACTAACTCCAATGGTCATGTCGGCTAACTTCGCTGATCATGGTCACTAACTCCGCTGGTCATGCTCACTAACTCTGCTGGTCATATCAAATAACTTCGCTAGTCATGCCAACTTTTACCAATAGTCATGTCCACTAACTCCGCTGGTCATGCCCACTAATACCGCTATTCATGCCCACTTAGTCCGCTGGTCATGGCCACTAACTCCGCTGGTCATGTCCACTTACTTCGCTGGTCATGCCCACTGACTCCGCTGGTCATGTCGGCTAACTCCGCTGGTCATGTCGGCTAACTTCGCTGATCATGGTCACTAACTCCGCTTGTCATGCCCTCTAACTCCGCTTGTCATGCCCACTAACTCCGCTTGTCATGCCTACTTACTCCGCTGGTCATGCCCATTGACTCCGCTGGTCATGCCCACTGACTCCGCTGGTCATGCCCACTAACTCCGCTGGTCATGCCCACTAACTCCGCTTGTCATGCCTACTTACTCCGCTGGTCATGCCCATTGACCTCGCTGGTCATGCCCACTAACTCCGCTGGTCATGCCAACTACCTCCGCTGGTCATGTCGGCTAACTTCGCTGATCATGGTCACTAACTCCGCTGGTCATGCCCACTAACTCTGCTGGTCATATCAAATAACTTCGCTAGTCATGCCAACTATTACCGATGGTCATGTCCACTAACTCCGCTGGTCATGCCTACTAATACCGCTAGTCATGCCCACTGACTCCGCTGGTCATGGCCACTTACTCCGCTGGTCATGGCCACTAACTCCGCTGGTCATGCAAACTAAGTCCGCTGGCCATGCCCACTAAGTCCGCTGGTCATATCCAATTACTTCGCTAGTCATGCCCACTTATTCCCTTGGTCATATCCAATTACTTCGCTAGTCATGCCCACTAAGTCCGCTGGTCATATCCAATTACTTCGCTAGTCATGTCCACTAACTCCACTGGTCATATCCAATAACTACGCTGGACATGCCCACTATCTCCACTGGTCATTTCCAATAACCCCGCTAGTCATGCTCACTAACTCCGCTGGTCATGTCCACTTACTTCGCTAGTCATGCCCACTAAGTCCGCTGATCATTTACACTAAGTCTGCTGGTCATGCCCACTAACTCCGCTGCTCATGCCAACAAATCCGCTTGTCATGCTGGTCATGCTCACAGAACTTGGACAGAATGTACTACTTCGATATCAAACGGCGTTTTTTTGAAACATTTATGGTAAGTAACACGTAACCCAAAAGTTAACTGGTACTTTGGCAACCTAAACGTTATTACGATGTTTAAGCTTCTAACCGTCAAAAAACGGTTAATCTAAATTTGGACCAATATCGGAGCTCAAAGTTCACTTCCGATCTAAATGAATGATTTGATTGATCATTCACATTTTAACCGACAGTGGCGATCGATCAATTATGCATCGGAACAATGGGTAAAATAATTGTTCGTTATCTAAATAAGTTTTGAAAAGTTAACCCTTGTCATGCTGAGTTAAAATCCTGAAAATAAAGAATTGCTTTAAAATCAAAGGACTGATAGCACTGGAAGACTTTAATGAGGGTAAATAATTCTTTTGAAAACTAATTAATTAAACAACTCTTGCCTAAAAACGGGACAAACAAACAGAAGGTTTAGACCAATATAAGACTGCATATAAGCCAAAACAGGAATGTTCCGAGTTCAGCATGACAAGAGGTAATACGTATTAATATGTACGTCCTATAGTGAAATCGTTGATAATTTTTTTAAAATTAGATCCAGATAGGAATATATCAGATTCCAAATAATCTTTATGATTATTCCCTTGAATCCGAAACGTGTTGTAGTAGTTTTAAGAAAGATCGGAGTAATGTTTATGGAACTAAAACATGCAATACTGATTTCTTGTCGTGCTATGTAATTGGCGGTGTTAACCAATAGCGTTTCTTTTTGTTAACTCTTTCCTGTCCAATCTCTGGTTTCTTAGTATCCGTGATATTATAACTGAGAAAATATGTAGAAAAAGAAGAAATTGCTTGTAACAAGCAATTTCTTCTTTTTCCATAATATTTTCTACCCTACTAAATGGTTTTTTTTCAACTGAAATCAACTTAAACTTTTCTTCTGTAAAACCTTTGAATTTGGACAGGTCTAAAATTTAGCAAAATTGGAAAGGTTTAGATAATAAACAAGAGGACCATGATGGTCCTAAATCGCTCACCTGAGGCATCTCCAAATTACAGTACTTTTTAGTATAAAAAAGACACAACTTGAGCAAAATAAATAAAAGATATATAAGATTTTGGGCTTTGTACAAAACAATCCAGTAATGCTTTACAATAATAATGAAGCTTGATTGGCCTACTGGTTTAGGGGGAGAAAATTTTTAAAGATTTTTACAGATTTACTAAAGATTCCAATTTTCACATGCCGCGGCAACCACAGTTTTTGACGGAATTAAATTCTTTTAACAACTTTTGTAGAACTTCACCCAAGGAACATCCCTGCTAAGTTTCAGCTTGATTGGCCTACTGGTTTAGGAGGAGAAGATTTTTAAAGATTTTTACAGATTTACTAAAGATTCCAATTTTCACATGCTGCGGCAACCAGAGTTTTTGACGGAATTTAATTCCTTTAACAACTTTTGTAGAACTTCACCCAAGGAACATCCCTGCTAAGTTTCAGCTTGATTGGCCTACTGGTTTAGGGGGAGAAAATTTTTAAAGATTTTTACAGATTTATTTAAGATTCCCATTTTCACATGCCGCGGCAACCACAGTTTTTGACGGAATTAAATTCTTTTAACAACTTTTGTAGAACTTCACCCAAAGAACATCTCTGCAAAGTTTCAGCTTGATTGGCCTACTGGTTTAGGAGGAGAAGATTTTTAAAGATTTTTACAGATTTACTAAAGATTCCAATTTTCACATGCCGCGGCAACCAGAGTTTTTGACGGAATTAAATTCTTTTAACAACTTTTGTAGAACTTCACCCAAGGAACATCCCTGCAAAGTTTCAGCTTGATTGGCCTACCAGTTTAGGCGGAGAAGATTTTTAAAGAAATTGTGGACGGACGGACAGACGGACAGACGGACAGACGGACAGACGGACGGACGGACGACGGACAACGACCGATCACAATAGCTCACCTCGCACTTTGTGCTCAGGTGAGCTAAAAATCCGGATCTCTGAAAGATCTATGCAATAACAGAAAAAGAAAGTCTCTAAAATTTAATATCCTGTACCAAACGTTTGTTGATACAATTTTGTCGCCGTTTTTTGTGCTTGTCGGTTTAAAAACAAAATCACTTAATATTCCGAAAAATGAAATCACAAATTACATAATTTTATCCGCGAAATAATATATTATAGCAAAAACTTTAGGCCCTATACATCATTACATCTCCAAAAGGGGATATTTTTAAAATTCATCTGTATCATTTTACCTTAAATACAAACTATATTAAAAAATTAAATCGTTATAACCTGTGAATCTCGATATCCAAGGTAACCTACCCGAATGAAAAAAAAAGGAAACTTTTTTCTGACAATTTTGGCATAAGCTATCTTTCTGATTCCCAAAAGTAATAAAAATACGTATCTGTTAAACTGAGATAGTTAAACCTCTTTTTCAACAAAAACCTATTTATCAGGCCACACATTTCAGATTTGTTAAAATCCAAAGAAGAAGCAGATGAGAACATTTAGGAGGTATCTATATTTTTGGATAGAAAACATTGCGGGTTATGGAAAAATTGTTTGTAATAAGTAGTTTATTCTTTCCCACATTTTTCCTAAGTTATTTTTACGTTGGACGAAGAAATAAGAAGACAATTGTGACATCATCAAATCATTAGAAACTGTGACGTCATAAAGTTGCATCATTTAGGTGAGTTTCCCTAGATAACGGAACATATCTAAATAATCATAATATTAAAACGAGGTGATTTTTCTTAAATAAATTATATACATTATTGTATCAAAAAACGTATGAAACTACACATAAATCGTGTGTTGTCGACTTACAACTGAAATAAGCTACACAATTTGAAATGCTGAACCCGGAATATTCCGGTTTGGGCAGGAGATGTAGACCAAGATCAGCCTGCACATAAGTGCAGCCTGATCTTGGTCTAAACCTCTAGCTTGTACTTTTCCTGCCAGAGTTGTTTATGAAATTGATTTCTAAAATAAAAAAACTGAATTTTGAACATCAAGTTCTATCAGTGCTTTCAGCCCTTTGATTTTACAGTTATTCAGCAAAGTAATTTTTTGAGCATGATAAGGGTTAAGACGCAATAGCAACGTTTTGCAGAAAAGTCGGAGTTTGAATTCCACTTTCGGGATAAGTGGGGGATTTGATTGATCATGCTATTTGTTATTAACACCCGAGAATCGTCAATTATACACGCAAAATGATGGGGTTTTGAGTGTTGTTGTTATTGTTGTTTAAATATGTCTACTTTATTGCATCCGCGATACATATCTTATCTAAAGAATTATCTGTATCAATATATACCAGTGAAACAATGTGTTTTGAAAAAAAATGTAATTATTGTAAGTACTTTAATTATTGTCAAAAAATTATTATTTACCACATTTCATTTTAAAAAATCCATATGCTTATCACCGCGAAAGATTTTTTTTTTATTTTTGTACGAAAAGAATGAATTACAAGTTTGCCTTCTTACGACTTGGTAATTTTGAACGATATCAGACCTATGTCATTATATTTACGGAACGATGTATATATTTTCATATATATAAAAGACTCTCCTATATGCATGTACATTATCTTAATTTGTTAAAAACCCGTTTTGTCTGAAAGACATTTTCTCTCTTTTATTTTAAATCCCCGTATCGGTTAATGTTGAGCTCAAACCGTCTTTATCCTAATCTCAGTAAATTCAACACAATAAGCCACTGAAAAATTAATGAAATACTTAAAATACGTCCGACACAATTGCGCTTTGTAAACGTGAAATGGTTTAAAGAAAAGATCGGAATCATTAGAAGTATGTTGCTAGCTCGCATGGAATTATATTTCCAGATAGAAATGTCAAGCCTGTCTGATATCGCAGGGATATCTGTAGTTTATGGACTCGAGTTCAATCTTGTGTCAATATCAAATTAGTTTGCACGTGATTGGGATAGATATCATTTTAATGGTACTTTGCACGTGATATCGTAGAGTAGTTTAAGTCTGAAATATTCGTATTTTTGTTGACTACCCTCATTTAAAACTGATAGTAAGTTCACATAGTCCAAAGATAACCAGTTTTTCTATGACATGCCTGTGCGTATTTTTTGCTCTTAGTTTTTAGAAAAGTCCAATTTTAATGAATTACCGAGATAAAAAAGGGATTCTAGCAGAAATATATTTTCAAATAAGATATGGATAGAACAATCAGATAAAAAGCAACCTAACTATTATTTATTTACAAATTTAACGCATTCATCTTATGAAATAAATATCAGATAATGACTGTATTTTTGTTATTTATATAACCAAAACGGACTGGGTTAAATTGCATATCAAATTATTTTAGAAAGTGCCATTGGTAAAAAGCAAGTAAATAGAAAATCCGCTCCATAATTAATGTCCAAAACAAGTCGAACAAATAGTGATATGAACACTTTTCTATTGTCATGTGATTCGAGTCAAAATATGGCTTCTGGAAGAGGAAGATTATAAATTTGTTTGATTCTGGTCTTCCGAAAATAGAGGTGACATTCACCATTATCACTCTATTCCGCTATATAAACCCCCTATTGCTCGATCCTCTGCTTCCAGATGACTTAAAAGTACATTTATTCCTTGTGTTTCATATGCTATTTTGACGGGAATTACGAGTACTTTCTATTATCCCCCCCCTCCCCCCCTCTCTGTCTCTCTCTCTCTCCCTCGCATATGTCCGAGATTTGATGCGAAGACTTGAACGAGTCTTTTTCGAATTGGCAATTTACTATACATTGCAACCTACCGAATACTTCCCAAATCCCCAAATTCTGTACCACACGCCTTAAAAAGTGGGATACAGATACAACTGTTCATAACCAGCGTATAGTCGCACGAGGCGTCAAATACGGTGACGTCAATATGCCTAATCGTAAGACATAACGTCATTTGAAATCACTGTCTTTCGACAATAGACAAATCTAACCTCCTTTTTTTCTTTTTACTCAAAAGAAGATAACTATTATCTTTCCAAAATAACGTATTATCCATTGCGATAGATGATATATTTTAATTGTCTTTAGGCAAGCCTTCAAAAATACCCTTGCTTTGTCGGCTATGGGCATTCGACCTCATATAAATCACAAGTGTACCCAAAATAGGACTGCTGTGTTTAAATTCAACAACATAAGTAGAGAGAAACCATGTGATATAACATTTGGTCTGTAAGATAAACCCCAGTTTGGACCCTAGATGCTTTTATCTAACCACTTTGCTAGAGGGCTACCAGATCATACTACCTGCATGAAATTTCCGTTTTTGGTTCTACGAAAAAAGGTGCATCCAAGAGGTATTGTTAACAAAATTTATAGAGGGTCGTAGAGTGATGCAGCACGCCAAATATAAACCCTCTATGCCTTACTGTTTGTAAGAAGATTTTTTTTTTATAATTTTCTTTTGCTATTGTTGTTCTTTTCTAGGGAAAAAGTGTATGACCAACAGAGCCAAACTGACAACCAAAGGAAATTGGCAAATTGAGGCTGTCATTCAATGGAACAGTCGACCAATCAAATCATTCATTTAGTCCTCGAGTGAAGTTTATACTCCGTCATTTAACGCCATTTTTGATAAGCATTTTTGTTGGTTTGGCGACTTAAACGTCGTAACTACATCTTATTCAAGCTAAACTGTACTGTAAAAAAGCTTCAGCATTTCTGCTGCCATGGTAACGAGAGCTTTTGACGGAATTTAATTCTTGTAATATCTTTAGTAGAGCTTCACCATAGCAGCACCCCTGCCAAGTTTCAGTCTAATTGGCTTTATGGTTGAGGAGAAGGTTTGTAAATAATTTGTAGACGGACAGACAGACAGATAGACGAACAAACGGACACTGATGAATCACAATAGCTCACCTCGTACTCCGTTCTCAGGTGAGCTTAATAGACAATGTGTTGTGACGTTATTCAGTTTGACGTCATAGAAAGCTGTCTATATACCTTTACCAGATGAAAAAAAGTATATGTGTGTAAAAATTGACAAAAAGATTCTGAAACTACTAAGTAGGATTCAGTATTGAATTATTTCATTTCAGTTTCGTCTATCATAATTGGGTGCTCTGATTGGTAAAAAAAACATTCATCACTCCATGAACAAAATTGTGATTACACAGCGATTTTGAATGCTTCCGCGCAAAATAGTTCCATACAAGACGGTATCAAAAATTGTAAAGTACTATTAAATTATAAGAAATGAAGAGAGTATTTTTTGTTTTCATGGAGGTATGAACCGAAAAACCTAATCACACTCATGTATGAATTAGTTTGTTCGGCTCATACCTCCACGAAAACAAAAAATATTCTCTTCATCTCTTAAATGGCCCTCGTATGCCGGAAGGATTTAGTAATAAATAGAGAATGGCAGTTTGTGTCAGTGTCACATTGCATTATCTTTCGTTTCGTGAACAACTAACGCTATATTTTCACAAGCATTGATCTTTCAGAAGATACACTTATTCTCTTTCTTTACTGCAAAAAAGAGGATCATTTTTTTTAAACAAGGTCACTCAAAGTGTATCATTTTGAACCTGTTTACGTGGTAACCTGGTGACATCATCACTACTTTTGTCTCACTAAGATGACGTTCAACAGTGCGAAATGAATTAAAGCAGAGATAATCTACCTAAACAGCGAGTTTGTTTATTTATTTATTTATTTTAATAGTTTCGCTTTTATTTTTTTGTTTTGTTTTGTTTTATTTTATTTCTGTTTTTGTAAAATCATCAAATGATAATCCAACGAGAAATCCCAATACATAGGGAATATTACCACAGTGTCTTTTTCTATGCGTTGTTATCGTGTTCGAGAATCGTGTGTAGGTATTTTTTATTGGATGAGACCGAAGGTCGAATCCAATAGAAATACCTACACACGATTCGAGAACACGATAACAACAAATAGAAAAACACACTGTTGTAATATTCCTTTTATTATATACCTTTTAGGAAATGACATTAAGAAAATTCTCTTAAATGGCTAAGAAATAAGCAACTTTCCGAAAAACCCGGAACATCAATACACAAACAAGAGGACCATGATGGTCCTAAATCGCTCACCTGAGGCATCTGCAAATTATAGTACTTTTTTGTATAAAAAAGACACAATTGAGCAAAATAAATAAAACAAATATAAGATTTTGGGCTTTGTACAAAACAATCCAGTAATGCTTTCAAATGAAAATGAATGCCTTTGGCTTCATAGTTTAATCCATTACCAAACTATCCCAGAATTTGTCACCCTCAGGGAAAAAGGTTTAGAAAAGCATTGTGAGAAAGCAAGCAATTTCTCCATTTCTATTTAAGAAGATTCCTTTCAATGCGCTTTATGCAATTTTCAATCCCAGGAGCAGAGACATTTTTTATCCTAAGAGCATATTTTCCTGTAATATAGTACAATTTAGTCATGCTACATACCAAATATGAATGCCCTTCATCTATATTTCAGAAGGAGAAGACTTTTGAAGTTGCTCTAATTGGATGTTTTCCAAAATTTGGGACCTCTGGGGCAGTGCCATGTTTTATCCCAGGGCTAAGATTTTAGCTAACATAGTAGAGAACCATCTGGTTATGCTATAAATCAAATATGAATACCTTAGACTTTGTAGATTAGGAGGAGAAAACTGTTGAACATGGTCTAATTGAGCATTTTTACGAACTTTGGACACCCAGGGAAGGGGTGTTCTTTAACCTACAGGCATAATTTAATCAAAATTGATAGATAACAGCCAGGCTATGCTACACTCAAAATATAAATGCCCTCCGCCTTAAAATGAAGAATGTTTTTCAACATACTCAAATTTTGCGTTTTTCCAAATTTTTGGACCCCTAGTCAGGGCCGTTTTTGACCCTTGGATGAAATCTTTTTTGTGATATAGTACAAAACCATCTAGTTTTGCTACATACCAAATATGAATATCCTAGACCTTATAGTTCAAGAGGAGAAGCCTTTTGAAATTGATCTTATTAAGAATTTTTCCAAACTTCGGACCTCAGGGGCTGGGCCATTTTTGACCCCAGAGATTAAATATTTAAAAACTTGATAGAGAACCATATGATTAAGCTCTTTACAAAATATAAAGGCCTTTGGCCTTCTAGTCTATGAAAAAAACAACATCAAAGATTTACCAAAATTTCCCATTTTCAAATGCCGCGGAAACCAGAGTTTTTACGAAATTAAATTCTTTTAACAACTTTTGAAGAGCTTCAGCCAATGAACATCCCTGCAAAGTTTCAGCTTGATTGGCCTACTGGTTTAGGAGAAGAAGATTTTTAAAGATATTTAAAGAATAACAAAAGATTCCAATTTTCAAATGCCGCGGCAACCAGAGTTTTTGACGGAATTAAATTCTTTTAACAACTTTTAAAGAACTTCACCCAAGGAACATCCCTGCAAAGTTTCAGCTTGATTGGCCTACTGGTTTAGGAGGAGAAGATTTTTAAAGAAATTGTGGACGGACGGCCAGACGGACGGACAGACGGGCAGACGGACAGACGGACGGACGGACGGACGGACGACGGACAACGACCGATCACAATAGCTCACCTCGCACTTTGTGCTCAGGTGAGCTAAAAAAGAAGTCAGTGTCTAACGGTACTCGACGAATACGGTTTTTTTCTGTCGAGTTGTATTTGACAGCCAGGTTTTACTCCATATCTTTTATATGTATATAATACATTGTATTTCACTGGAAATCATTAATCTATTACCAGATGACAGAATTGTAGACTGGTCCAAATTCAAAGGAGATGCAGAAGACAATTCAAAGTTTATGAAATTTTAGATTTATCAACTTTCTGGATACAAGCACTTTCTTCATTTTACGCAATGTTTTCACAATTTGTTCTTCAAGAGGGGCGTTCAAAAGCGTCTCAGTGTGGGAAAAGGTTAAAAAGAAACATAAGCACATAATGACCTTTAATACATATACTTTATTTCTACAAAATTCAATAGGTTTGCACAAATTTCTCGTTTCAGTCGGTAGCACGATACTAAATAACAAATTAATCTGATATTCATAATAATTAAATCAACAGACACAATAAAGGACGCACACATATACACAAACACTCTTTGGGAGAACCCACTCAATCTTAAAGGTAATAAAGCTTTGGCATGTTCTCACCAACTGCTTTTGAACCTGCAACGAATTCAGATTTTTTCAAGAGGTCCGGTAAAGGTGTTGGTTTTCCAGAAAAGCGATTAGAAAAATGTACATGAAAATGAAGCTGAAGTAATTGACGGAGTGATTGCCACGCCCACTGGCCTCCAACAAGAAGACTGTCGTGGATGATAAACGGCATTTTTTTGCAATGTTTATGCTCAAAAACGTGTAATAAATCTGTAAAATGATTGGTTGACGACCTGAACGACATAACTACAGCTTGAATATGTAGCGAAATCTGCAAATACATAGATGTCAGAGTTCAATGTCCCGTTCCGGTATAAATGCGTGTTCTTAACCCTTGTCATGCTGTGCCCGGAATATTCCGGTTTTGGCAGGAGGTGTAGACTAAGATCAGACTGCACTTATGTGCAGGCTGATCTTAGTCCAAATCTCCTGCTTGTACTTTTACTGCCAGAGTTGTTTATGAAGCTGATTACTAAAAGAAATATTGATTTTTTGAACAACAAGTTCTATTAGTGCTTTCAGCCCTTTGATATTTCAGCATTTCAGTAAGGTAATTTATACAGCGTGACAAGGGTTAATTGTTAGATTGACAGCGTCGATCAGTCTATTGGAATGTATTTCATCAATTACCATAGAATTGGTGGATTTCTTTTTCCTGAATGAAACCATTTTGGGAAAAGAAGCAATTGGCTATAACAATTCGATTACTTCTTTTCCTGCAATGATTATAGCATGTTTAAGGCCTTTTTAATGAGTCATTGGATATTGTCTCGATCCACCCTTTCCACGGCTTTCAAGAAATTGGCTTTTGAAAATATAGTGAAAACTGAAGAAATAGCTTGTATCCAGCAATTTCTTCATTATCCACTTTTTTTCTATTTAAAATACGTAAAGGAAACTAAAGATTCATCAACTAAAAAATGTCGTTTGCAGCTTCTTTCAATTTGGACCTGCCTAAATTTTGCAATGGGAATGGGATAATCAATTATTAAAGGATCACTGGCCTCTGGCATATCAGTTTGTCTGAGATATAAAAAAAGAAATTTGTAAGCAAAAATATCTAGTCGGGTACATTAAGCGAAAAGCAAATCGTTTGTGGTCGATTCAAACCTCGAAAATAAGGTTAAAATGAGCTGTATGTATGCAGTTTTAGCCCGCTTCAAACGAAAATGATCGACATGAATTTCAGATATTAATATTTCACTATCGGTCTTATTGAATTATTTGATTGGTTAATCGATTATTCTGGAAAACAAAGCTGACAGATCCATGGTCACGCCCCCAGTCCCCAACATTGAAGTTTGACTCATGCAATAAACAATAAGCTGTAATCACGACGTTTAAGTCTCCAAAACAACAAAATGCTTAAAGGAAGTTCAAAGTGTTTACTTTCGGTCTGAATACATGATTTGATTGGTCAGTCATGTTTTTTCTTTATCCGGACTCTTTGATTTATGCTGAAATTCCTATACTATTGCCACACAATACCGTATAGCAAAGGAAAAAACATTGTGAGAGAACAATCGCTTGTGATAAGCGTTTTCGTATTTTCTCACAATGTTTTCTACCTCATATTGCCGTTATTTTACAATCTAAACCAAATTTTTTTGGTCTGCAGCCTCTTTGAAATTGGGTAGGTGTAATTTATCTTCGTTTGGGAATGGGTTAAGAGGCAGTTTGTAGATTGATTTGATTTTTCTTATTCCAATATAAAAGAGGAAAAGTAAATATATTTCTACGTTATAAATAATTCCCAAATAATCAAATTTTACCCTTTTACCTAAAGTGTTGATTGATTTTTTCATATTGAGACAAAAACATTAAAAAATTTGTTATCGAGTTCTATTCTTTCGTAAGTTAGCATCACAGAATATAAAGATGTATTAATTTTAAAAATGTGACTTTTTATCGGTTGGAGAGATTAAACAATTCTTGTAAGTTAATAAATCATTGACCCAAACGTCTATACCAATCACAGTCATCAAATCGCTATGCTACCGTATATTTGCTGGGCAAGTAATGAAGACTGAAAAGTAAGATTTGGCAGTAAAATATGACTATTATTGCACATATAAATGATAACATATAGGGAATATTACCACAGTGTCTTTTTCTATGCGTTGTTATCGTGTTCGAGAATCGTGTGTAGGTATTTTTTATTGGATGAGACCGAAGGTCGAATCCAATAAAAATACCAACACACGATTCGAGAACACGATAACAACAAATAGAGAAACACACTGTTGTAATATTCCTTTTATTATATACCTTGTTGGAAATGATATTAAGACAATTCTCTTAAATGGCTAAGAAATAATCAACTTTCCGAAAAACCCGAACGTCAATACACAAAATAGTAGTCCGTGTTTAACGGTACTCGACGAATACGGTTTTTTGCTACACGCCGAATATTGATTTTTTTTTCTGTCGAGTTGTATTTGACAGCCAGGTTTTACTCTATATCTTTTATAGGTGGACTCTATATAATAAAACGTATTATTGAACCACGTGTATATCGCCCTAGAATTAAGAGATTCAAAACTTTAGACTGTTTGAAATAAAAAAAAGGGTTGCAGATGACAATTTAAAGTTAAATGAATTTTAGATTTTTTCAACTTTCTGGGTATAGAAAACATCGTGTAAAATGAAGAAATTGCTTGTTGCAAGCAATTTCTTAATTTTACACAATGTTTTCCCAATTTTCTTTCTTCGGGGCTTTCATTGTGTAGGAATGTGTTAAGAACTGGACAAAATATGTTTTCCTTCTTTACATTGAGGTATGAACCGAAAAACGTATTCATACTTATGAATAAGCGAAGCCGATCAGTACATTAGTTTGATTAAGTTTTTCATTAATTACCTCGATGAAAACAAAACATATTTCTCCATTTCTTAAAATGTAAAGTCAAGCAAAACTAAGAAAATAATTTACTATTAAAAATAAAATGTTATGGATATACTCTGTGTGCAAGCATAGAAAAAAGATGCGTGCATAAAAAATGTTCATGCAAGTATGAAAAAATTAAATACTTTAATCTTGCATGACGAAACTAAATTGAATTATTTCTATATCAAACCGTTGGTCTTGGGTGTTGATAACACTCGTTTTACAGCCCTTAGAGATTTTTTTTTTTTTTTGCAAAACATCGTTAAAAAAAACATCATAATTGCATGTTACAAACAAGCATATTTCTTCATTATTCGCTATGTTTTCTACCCTAATAAATTTAAACGATTTTTCAAAACTTCAACAACTTTTGATTTTTGTCTGCAACCTCATTGAGTTCTGACCAATATTGTGTTATCTGTTAAAATGCTAAATAAAGTCTGAAACCGACAGGGCTGCACTGGTTGGCCAAAATTATTTTCGGAAATTGATTTTGTATAAATAAAGTCTTGCTTCAAATGGACAAACAGGTGGTGTAGACTAAGATCCACAGAATCAGACTGATCTTTTATAGGTTCAGCACGACAAGGATTTGATGAAACTTGACTTATCAGTAATATCAGTTCAGAATAAACATTTTATAAATCAAAAAGAAAGTCCCTTCTTAGTTTTCAAGTTTAAAAGAATGCAGTCTAACTCTCCGAAAGCATTTTGAGAACTCTTTACAACGCGAACGACTGTAATATTCCAAAGTATAGAGCCCATGTAATAAAAAAAATGATTTTTTGCTGGATACGAAGATGCGGAAAGGTACATCTAATTAATGTGCTGAAAAGGTAAACGTACTGCCTTTTTTTTAACCTAGATTAAAAAAGTATTTTATTCTTCGTTGTCTATATACTTTTAGATTTTGTGGCAAAGCTTTAGTCCTATATAATTAAGAAAGAAAACTCGTTTTGTCTAATTGAATAAACTGTCCAACTAAATCATCGTTTGATAGATCAAACTGCTCCCTCTATATTTAGTGATGACGTTATTTCTATTCATCAGGGGAGGTAACGTTCGTCGACCGCAGGTGTCTGCATAGAAATTGAAAGTTTAGATTCTATTAGATTGCGAGAACATGTATATTACACGCTCCTTTCTCACGAGTAGCAATCTAGAATGAGCTATAACTAGTCATACAAAAGGTACTATACTTTCCATAAGATTCAGTGAATCAACAGTAAACAACGTTGAAACGTTTGATAGACGTAGGTGTAATCATGTCTAAATACCCTGAGAAAATGCACTTTCTTGTACATTTGTATATGCAAACCTAAAGTCCGGAAAAATGGAACGCAAGAGATTAAAAATTTTCTTTAAGAATTACAATTTAATATTTGAGCATTAAGTATACCAGGTTAGAAAATGTTCCTGTCTTGCAGTCCACGCTGACTAACTGAGTCTATACAGTTTGCTAACGAAAAGGGTGCATTTTGGTTTCAGTGGAATTCGATGCTATTTTCACATGAATTATAACCTAAAACATAGATGTACAAGTTATAGTGAGTGATCAAAGGTCAATACAGGTATAGACAAAATTGACCTTTGATCACTCACTGTAACTTGTACATCTATAAAGGGTTGTTTTGTCAGTCAAATTGATTTACGGTATTAAATGAGTATCAAACGAGTTATCGATAAATACGAGGCTTTGTCGAGATTTTATCTGAGTGCTATGACGATTTGGATAGATTCGGTATTTTGTGAACACAAACTTAGAATTATAAGTTTAATATGACATAGGTCCTTAATCATCATATTCTTGCCATACTTTTGTGTTTTGCTTGATATTCTGCGAAACAAGTGAGATGACGTCAAATCATTTCCTCTGTAACGAATATACGTCACCATAGGCGTTAGATTATTTGCATAATAGTTACATTAGTGTAAATTATACCCATGAAATATGAAAACAAAAACAAGTAAACAGAAAAAAAAGCATAACACTGTCGCGACGTATGTTATATCATAAAATCATATTTTTCTTCCAAATCTATGACGTGAATGACGTCGTTTAAAAAAATGTTCCATTTCGTTGGCGTTAATTTAATTTTTTTTATAAGACGATTCAAATGCAAACCAACATAGAAGATTTGATACAGAAATTATTCATATGTACTTTTTCTATTCAGCGCAACGCTCCTTTTTAGAGAGCTGATGAACGTTATTTGAAGATAGCCTGATTTAACTTACATTCACTTTCATACTGAACACAGGATAAAGAATTAGCTAAGTACAGCGATGTGAAATCAAACAAATAAACGAGCACTAACATACAATGACCTTTAACAATAACAACATCAAATAATATAATATCTACATATAATCTTATATCATCTTTCTATTTCATTTACCCTAAAAATATTTCGCATCACAACTTTTTTAGCATCAAACTATCTCATCTCAACATATTTCTAGACGACAAACTTTAAAATGGTCCACTTTTCAGAGAAGAAGTAAAATGCAAATCAAAGTAAACGTGATGTTTGAAAAGAAATATTGCATCTCCCTTCAAAAGAAAAATAAGTCAGAAAAGAAGAAACCTAAAACAATTTCTTCTGTATGCCCTTTTTCCATTAAAACATTATATTATATTTCTTGGCTTTAAACCCTTGTCATGCTGAATCCGGAATATCGTTTTTAGCAGGAGGTATAGGCAAAGATCAGACTGCACATATGTGCAGTCTGATCGTAGTCTACACCACCTGCCTGCGCCTTTTAAGACAAAATTGTTTGTAAAATAAATTTCAAAGATAAATATTAACCAACAATCAATGCTGCTAGTGCTTATAGTCCTTTGATTTGAATGCAATTCGTTATTGAGCATGAAAATGGTTCAAACACACCATCCAATTTATTTTTACAAACTAAAGACTTTAGATCGGAGAAAACTGAGTGAAAAATAAAGTGCTCATCACTAAGCGATTTCTTTTTTATCCTCAACAGTTTCCTTGCATAAAAAGATAGATATACATAGACATAGAATCTGTCTTGAAATCTTCTTTGAGGAAACCTGTTACGAACCGAGATGGAATAGGACTGTTTGTAGACGAGCATTCGCGGCTGACCATTATATTCTGGGTTCACCATCCGATATAATTTCCAATGAATTTTTATTGTTGTTTATATATCATTATTAATATTTTTTCGATCAAAGCACTGTAAAACGCAACCGAAATAAACCCAGTCATGTGGGAAGGATTTTTTCCCAAAATTGAAAAATGAAGATATTATAACCATTGTTATGCTGAATTAAAATCCTAAGCAGAATGTTATTCAAATCGAAATACTGATACAACTAGAAGGCCTAATTGAGGGCCAATATTCCTTTGAAAATTATCTTCTTAAAATGACTCTGGCTTAAATGGGCCACCAAGAGGTAAAGACTAAGAATAGCCTGCACGTATATGCAGGCTGATCTTTGTCTATACCTCTTGCCAAACCAGAAATATTCCGGGTTTAGCATGTTAAGGGTTAAGAGAGTGGTCATCTATGCAGTCGTTTGTATTTGGTATTAGGTAAAACAGATCACTTTTACTTCGATTTTTTACAACAAATCGGAATTGGACTAGCCTGAATATTAACGGTCCAGATGAGTTTCCAAAGAAGTGAATTTAAAAGGTCAATGCGAGATTCAACCCATAATGCTTTTCGTATACATTCGAAAGTAGCACATATCTATTTGTGTGATCTATAAAAGATCGTTTTTTTTCTCGTATCGGGTATATTTTTGGAGTCCTTTACAGATGAGTTCTGAAAGTACTCGTATATTATCAAGGAATGCAGAAGTTTATAGTCAACTTACAATACAGATGCTTGTCTGTTTGTGTTGAATGTTAGTTTCCTGAAAATAAAATATTTTAAAATATGGAAAGAAACCTGCGGTCTAACGTAAAACTTCTTCAGCAGAAACTAGACCTAATCCGTCAAACTTTTTTCCGAATCAACGTGTTTCAATGAGTTTTAGTCGAATTTAACACTTTATAATATACACATCTTGGTGAGTTTCTTTTATACCCTGTATGACATTACGCTTTTTAATTTGTATGACTTGAATATTCACGGCCTCTTTCCACAGACAAAGTTGGAATAAGTTTGTTATAATTCTTCCGTAAACACCCTGGTGAATAAACACTTCAAAGTTGAAATTAAAGCCTGTATTGACGGATCGCTGGTTCCGTCCTCTGAATCTGCTGGTTACGCCCACTGACTCCGACAGGAAGTTCCACTTTGATATAAAACGTCGTTTACAATCTATCGTCGGCAATTAGCAAAAAAAAGTAGAAGTGCTAAACGTCGTGACTACAGCTTGAATGAGTTGTTGTAGTTACGGCATTTTAAATCGCCAAACCATGAAAAAACTGCTTCATAAAAATGTCAGCCAAAGTAGGAGCTCAAATTTCACTTCCGGCCTAAACGAATAATTTGATTGGTCTATTTTTTCTTTGATTGACATCCGGAATCGATCAATTACTGGCACAACACACAGTGGCTCGCATCCACTCTGAATACCTCGGTTGATACCCTGTCTAATTATAGCAACTTTACCCTGACTATATCATGAGCTCACGATTCAGACCCATCACTATCAACACTTTTTTCATCGTCATTTTTATCATCACTAGATTTGTCCTTTCTCGTTCCGGTGGAGTCATTGAGCTCTTTGATGGCCTGTCTTTCTTTCTTCATTTTCATCCTTCGGTTCTGAAACCATATTTTTATTTGTCTTTCAGTGAGACACAAAGAATGCGCGACTTCTATTCTTCGTTTTCTGGTGAGGTAGTGATTAAATTGAAATTCCTTTTCAAGTTCTAGTGTTTGGTATCGACTATATGTTTGTCGTCCCCTTCTTCTCTGAGCCGAATTAGGACCTGAAACAAAGAGGCACATATAGAGTTTGAGCAAAGCATGTATTTCCTTACTGGATGACCAAAATGTCGTAGCTTCGGCTTATTGAAGCTCAAGTTGCGATATTTTTGTCACCTATATACTATATTTGGAGGCGCTAATAATCCTATAAGGTTAACCCATTACCATACAATCCCGAAATTTTACGCTCTGGAGAATGACAGCTTTGTGAAAATTGTGAGAATAGAAGAAATTACTTGAAACAAGCAATTTCTTCTTTTCTCACAATGTGTCTTACCTCTTTCGTTCCTTATTATTGAATTTGAAGCAACTTTATTGTATTGTCTGTAACCTCTTCCAGTTTCGACCAGTCTGCATTTGTGTCAATTTGGAAAGGGTTTATCTATTAGGTCTTACATTGCATAATCTTTTTGCATGTATAGAGTTAAACCCTACTTTGAACAATATTTCAGTTATATCAAAGAAAAGTTCACTTATTTACATGCATCCATGGCATCACCGGTACAAGGCTGTACAACTTATTGTCATACCCAAGGACATACATGTGTCCAAGTGATCGACGAAGATTCTGCCATCCTAACCACCGAGTCACGTAGGACAAAGTTCTTTGTGAGAAACAGTGTTGATAGTTATACATCTTCCAAGAGTGGGCTGCAGACGTAACATTTGAAAACAAGTTCCCTAAAACCTATTGAACCATCATAAGAAGGTTAGAAAAAATCTTAAAGAATTTTTTGTAATAAATTTACTGAACCTTAAATTCGTCCTTTCGAAAACTTCAAGAACTTGTCTTTAACAAAAAAAAAAAAAAAAAAAAAAAACTTTAAACCTGCAGAAAAGCAAGCAAATTTTAATTGATAAAATTAAAAATCTTTGTATTCGCTTAGAAAATAATGTTCTCTATTTGTTTTTTGAAGGGCAAAAAAACATGACGTTGTGAGGAAATGGGTAAAAGCATTGTGTCTTAATTATTTCCAGCGTCGAGTATCTTGTGTATCGTCGACCAATTTATTTGAGTAAAAGAAAGGACTTTCTTAAATATATAAATCAAGGCTTCAGTAAGAACGCTCTGCATGGTCGATATCTTATATAATTATATGAGTGGTGTTCCTATTGAAGCATTAACGACAACTTATAAAAAGCATCTTCTTTAGTGTTTTTTCGATATTTCACTGTACGCATCTTTCTCAGTAAACATACAATTATTTCATTACTAAACACTATTTACAGTTGAGCTGTCTTTTTTTTATATAGAAAAAAAATGATATCAATTACGGGGTCAAAATCTTATCTGACAGGTAAACTATTGGAATCCTTTGATTACTGTGGCAAGAAGGTTGATCTATTGACAAGAGACCCTCTCACAATGGCCCATTTCAGCAAAAACACGCGAGCCTTGAATCCGGATCACTGAGTTTCTAAACAAAGCAAATCTTAAGTTAAAAGGTAACCAAATTAAACCTTGTTTATGGCTACGTATGATTTGTGTTATATTACCCTGAGTGTGTGATGTGTTAAAATGATTTATATACTATCTGGTCTTTTGAAAAAAACATGTGCTACCATGATCAAAATGACTTATGACGTATACTTATTATTCCTGTCTTGATATATGGAGTTTATTCAAAATAATAACCCTATCTATTATTTCTTATTTTTTCCTAGAATGGTTCTATTATCGGTTGAAATCTACATCGTTATAACGAATGTAAATTGATTTTGTGGATACAGTTTTGAAACCAACAAAAGAACTGGATCCCATATGTTCTTAATGTCCACAGAAGTATTGTTTTCGTTCGTTGTTTTTCTTTATCAAGTCGGTTTGTATCTATTTCCGAGCTGCAACAGCAGCTTGTTTAAAGCTGTAAATTTTGTTCTTGCACATTCCCTTAGTATCACAAAATACGAATATCACGACAAACACGCATGCGCGTACCAAGGAGAAGGTAATTGGATTTATATCATTTAAAACCATTGTTTAAGTGTTCATAGCATGACTTTCGTAATTGTGGCAGATTGTTGCCGTCAATCGCCTCCCGAAAGTTTTCGAAATGAAAAGATATCCCCAAATTTCGTTGAAAGTCGAAAGGTTTAAATTGTTATTACTATAAGATCATAAACTACATAAAATGAATAATAAAAGATTGGCGGAAAATATGTGTTTTACTGTTTGCTTTAACCCGTTTGCGAGCAAACAGGTGGATTGACAAGAACATAGATTGGAACATAAACATAATGTGATAAAGGGATTTTTTTTTTATTTTTTTTTAAAGTCTTTGAATGTACCTGATAAAACCAATAATAGTAACGACAGAACTCTACTAAAGTAGCGAATTTCAGAAAAAATGACCGTCCAGTGAAAGAATCATCGTAAAAATGCGCAAAAATATGACAAAAGGGCTTACTTAAGGTTATAAACATTTTGCCATTTAACAATTTCCTGCAAACCATACGATCTAATTAACTCTTGTCCGGCTTATCCCATATTTCTGATTTGTAAGAGGCAAAGGCTAGCTCAGCCTGCACAAACACACATTCCGATCTTAGTCTATACGTCCTGTCTATCCCTGATAAGCCAAAGGCGGTTTCAAATTATTTTCAAACGAAATGTTGACAACAAATCACGAATTCTGGTCCTTTAAGTCTTTAAAATAAATCAATTATCTGAAAAGGATTCTATTAAGCAAGACAAAGGTTCTTTTCAGATTTCGACCTCTGACTGACCTCTGCTATATCCCCTTTTTCATGCGGAACACCCAGAAGGTTCTTTCTTGCCGGACGAGGCAAAATATGACACAAGCTTGTCTCTACATTGTAAGACTTACGGTCCCTATTATGGAAGCATAACTTAGAAAGTGTCGGTATACCTTGATTTATAAAACATGTATATTTCATTTAACTAAATAAGACTCACACAAAAAATGTCGATTGAACCCCTCCCAAATTACATATCTTTTCATTGGAAACACGATATGCAAAAGTAATATTATAATTATAACTATCAATTTCCCCCACCATGGTGAGGGTTCGTGTCGCAACAATATGGCCGAAAGATCAAACATATAGGTATGGCCAGGACCCTTGATTCTCTTTAATATATGGTAAGCGTTTGCTGTAAGAATTGACCATTCAGGAAAAGGGTAGAGAAGAGTTGTCGGAGTAGCTATTGACAGGCTTCTAGCAATTGCAAATTTACACAAAAGTCGCTATTGACAGACGTCAGTATTGACAAAATCTACGAAAAGCTATTAGTATCTATTAGTAAATTCGCTGTTTGAAAGAAACAAATGAAAAATGGGATTTTATTCTTGTCCTAATTGTACTATGAAATTCTTACTTTTCAACTTATTGAAAATAATGGTTTATGCTGTCTTTTGAAAGCAAATTCACGAGAACTGTTCTTGTCAATTCGTTTTTGACTGCAGTCTGTCAATAGATTCTTTAGATAAAATTCCATAACAATAAATACATAAGTTTGTTCGATCTTCTAGATTTAGCGAGGAACAAGGTAAGTTTTTATGAAACAGATAATACTTTAGACAGCAATAATACGTGTACATTTGTGTAGCTTTACCCAGCAAATTTACGTGTTTTCAGCTAGCAAAGCATCAGCTTTGATATCTTTAGTAAACAGACAAAATGTCGAGGTCGTCTCAATGTTCAACAAGTGCAAACTGCCACTGGGGGCTTTACCACTAAATTCGTTAAATGCTACGCAATATGAAGCAGTTCTTATGGAATTTAAGCTCACCTAAGCACATCATGTTCAAAATGACTCTGATCATAGGCTTCAAAGAAGGTGTAGACGACAATTTAAAATTGATGAAAATTCTAAAATATTTTCTCGTTAAATTGAAAAGCAACGTGAAAAAGAAGAAATTGCTTGTTTCAAGCAATTTCTTCATTTTCCACATTGTTTTCCACAACTATTTTCTAGGGGGCGTATAGAGGAGGAAATGGGTTAACTCCTAGGTACTTTAACCTCATGATAATGTTTGACAAAGAAGATTACTGCACAACGCTTTGCTAGCTTACAGTACTATTCAGTACTTTGATTTTTAGCTATAGCCACAGCATGTGTAAGTTTATAGGTTTCTTGATATAGAAACATGTTTATGTAAATTCTTATGTTACCTTAGTAAACAACAAGGATGTTTATGTCACTCGTCAGGCGAAAAAGGTTCCTATGAGAAATGCAAAAAGTATCCATCAGACTGTGCCGATTACGTAGACAAACGAGATAGGATTTTTGGCTTGTGAGGATTTTTTTTAAATCAAAAATGTTCGAATTACATTACCATTCCTGTATCTTTGAAATACGATCTCTGAATGTCCTCTACTTGATCCGAACCCATATTCAAAATTTGCTTAACGGTATTTCTGGTTTGTCCCCTTAGTTCATGGATTAGATAAAAATGAATTATAAAATAATGACATTAAAGCATTAAAACAAAATATTTGAGGCAGTTATTATTACAGCGCATACATGAGCTAGAACAAATTGCATGTTTTTATCAAATCATGTGTACCCAAAAGTGTTGTGTGAATTGACCCCAGAAGTAAATACTTTGATATCTTTAATTGTACGGTGTAAACGTTTGCTTCAATTACATTTTAATCGTAAAGATCACGATTCCCGGACCCTTATTTTACTCTTTTATAGAATTAAACGTTCTTATAGATTCTGAAATTATTAGTATTCTTTGCTTAAG
The DNA here is from genome assembly GCA_946902895.1 of Fragum fragum. Taxonomy (NCBI): domain Eukaryota; kingdom Metazoa; phylum Mollusca; class Bivalvia; order Cardiida; family Cardiidae; genus Fragum; species Fragum fragum. The sequence continues at coordinate 39,845,689 of OX336372.1, forward strand.
TTATAAAAGATATCGATTCGTTATGAAAAATGTATGGAGCGAGTATCTTGTTGCAGATATTGTTTATTTTATAACTCAGTTACATATAAAACTTTCAATATTCTTCTTATTATCATTAACGTTTTTGCAAAGACAATTTGTAATCTATTACAGGACTAGATTTTCACGCAACAGTATCTTAATAATGCGTTTAATCGCCAAGAATCTGCAACAAAATTATAGTAAGAAAAGCGTTAGAACTGTAATACATTTTAGCAGTAGATGCATTTCTGCTTCAGGACACTGATACATACACTAAAAAATGAAAGAGACTGCACATTGTTATGGAGAGATAGCAATGGCACAGGCATCAGCTGTTTAGTCCCGTGTACCAAATAAATTAGTATTCAACGCGTACGAAATAATTCAAGTTTTGAATAAGATACACTTTGCATAAACTTCGTGATATGTCTTTTGTTTTGTAATCTTATTTGCAACAAGGAACAATGCTTCATCACAATATTGAAATAGTTGATGAAAATACGGACCTTGAAGTAATAACTAATAACTTTAGATTAAATAGATCAATCGGGACTGTAAATCAAGGAATCAACCGACCAATCAAATCGTTTATTCAGAACGGACTTGAGCTCTCAACTCCAACATTGGCCGCCATTTTCAAAAACCTATTTGCTTGGTTTGGCGACTTAAACGTCGTAACTACAGTTATTCAAGCTGTATTTACGACGTAAAGGTCACCAACCAACCAATTCACTTTTTCGTTACATGCTACTGGTCATTGATTCTGTAAAATAACGCCGTGAAAAATCGAAGCGGGACTTCCTGTTGGAGTCGTTAGGCTTAGCCAACGACGTAAGTGGGCGGGGCAAGTCATTGGTCAATTGGCGTAGCTCTAGCGCATAGTGATTATAGCAAGGGATGGCTTAGATGCTGTTAGGGTCTATTGATTCAATTTTAGTTTCGTCTATCAAAATAACTGCATTCTTGATGGATGAAAAATGTGTTTTATACCTCGATGACTATTTATTTTTTACAGATCTATTTTGTATGCTTGCTCACAAAGTAGTTCCACAAAACGTATCCCTAAAAGTTTTAATAATAAATTGTTAAAAAAAACTCTACATTTCTTTATTACATGTATTTATATAAACTACAGAAAATAAATGTATTTATAATCATTAATCAATCAGCTTTCGATATTAACCCTTTCCCATTTTTCAAAATTCTAGACCAGTCTAATTTCAAAGAAGTTGCAGACAACAATCAAAAGTAGATGCAATTTGAAAAGTAACGGACTTACTTGTAAGAAAATATTGTGGGAAAAGAAGAAATCGCTTGTGACAAGCAATTTCTTCTTTTTCCACAATTTTTTCTAAAGTATAAATTCACAGGGTCGTGAAAACAAGGGATTGTACAGGAAAGGGTTAAAGTACATTTACCTCTATTCGCATGACACATTTTCATCTGGTGAATATCAAGTTTTATAAACCTAAACCGAACGGATCATGTTCAAGCAGCCTACCTGAACTAAGTATATCCTTGTCCATTTTTAAGTAAGAGGTCACGAAATAATAACTTTTGTTTGGCCAAGGTCTTGCACTTTGTAACCTCCCATACCAAACTATGTCATTGAAAAGGTAGAATGATACAAATACTAGTGTATTATCAATAGGAATTTCCTCAATGGAATTATTATTGAATGTGCTAGGGTTTTGAACTAGTAAAACAGATCCTCTGACACACACAAATAAATAATGACCTGTTTTACCAGATCACTTTTTTCCATGGATATGTATATATACACACATAGAGAGGGAGGGTACAAAATTGTGAAATTTTCTTACGAGACAGAGAAGTCTAGACCACCAGACATTTGATGAGAAAAGCATGAAATCGACTTCATTTGAACACGATGAAAATATTAGTTATCTCTAAAGTGATGGATAAGCTATAGTTTCGACTTTTAACACTCAGAACTAACACTAATATTTGAAATAAACGTTTCCTTTGGCTCCTGGGTCAAATATAACAAAAGTGATAGGGTGGAGGGTTTAATTTCCATTTGAGATATCTACTTATTGTGACCACTACGAAACTAAAAATGCCATGTAAATAATAGCAAGTGACACTACACGAAACTTTCTAATTTTCATTCCAGCTGACATGAAACCTTTGACATAGGGTTTTAGAGCAACGTAGGGCGCCTGTGTAGATTTGCTTTGCCGACAAAAATATTACATCTTTATTTGTCGTCTTTCTAATACTTTGGACAAAACTAGCTCTGTGGCTTGTTGGCTATGAATTCTCAGTTGGTACTGGTCTTGAAAGCAATATTTCAATATCGTTAGTGCTTGGTGAAATATTTATAAGATGGTTCATAACATTATCTGATCTATCATGTAAAATATAACACACACACTTTACAACGTGTCTATGCGCTGTTGATGATAAAACATGGTATCAGATTGTTTCTAAAGACTTTCTATTTAGAATATTAGGGGTGTCCGTCTTTGTATGGCTGCAGAGTTTTTACTGGATTTCATTACTTGAATAATATTTCGAAGGCTTAGAGCAAAAACATAGTATGGCTCTATACATTGTATAGAGCCATACTATGTTTTTGCTCTAAGCCCTCGATTTTTAGATGTCCTCTGGAACTAACAAACATCGAACATGAACTATCACATTTCCGATGTTAGCATATGGGTTAAGATGGGTAAATATTGGTAGCCAATGAGGTCATAAAGAAAACCGTCATATTGACGATAACACAAGTCGATCAACAGTTTTGTCGTTGTTGTTGTTTTAACAGACCTATGCCGGGTTGTCAAAAGACATTAAATTGTGAGAGTCTTCGAAATTCCTTTTCCAAGAGCTGCAAAGTCTATTAGTTTAATCAATTTTGATAAATTCTTTTTAGACAGTACTCTTGAATGAACTGTGTCTTGAACGCTATTAAATTACAATAACTAAGCAATCATATTCATAAGCTGTAAACATAGTTTCTAGGAAATAACAAACCTATTAACTATTTTATGAAATTAGCTAATGTGCGTAAAAGAGGAAGACGAAGGTAATAGAATTGCTGATTCATTCATTCAGTTAGAAAATTACCCAGAATTTCATATTGATCCCGTCTCAGTGATTTATTCAAAATGTCAATATAATTGACTCCCCTTGAATTATTTACGATGCAACGTAATTAATCCTAATACAGAATATGTTCCTCGACTTCGACAATATCTAATTTTTGTTGGGTCCTGAATATTTAAGTAACAGCCTGAATCGTCTAGATAAAATAGTGGTCTCTCGAAAGACGTCAATCTCTTACTAAGCCTCATCTAAGTTCTTTGTAAACGAAACACTTGAAGTATGTAACATTAAAAACTTAAAATAAAATATGCGCTCCAAGCATTGGTCCATTTCCATTTTTTTCCTTTAATCCATTACCAGACGACAAAATTGTGATCTGCTCCAAATTAAAAATCAAAGTACTGAAAGTACTGTAAGCTAGCAAAGCATAATTTCGTTATGTAATCTTCTTTGCTAAAGTTATCATGATAAATAAATGAGGTTAAAGTAACCCAGGAGTTAACCAATTACAACATGACAAAATCTTTGACAAATTGAAAGAAATTGCAGACGACAATTTCAAGTTGGTTGAATTTAGGAAAAAAATCCCCTTGTTGGGTCGAAAATGTTGTCCACAATGTTTCCAAAGCTTTTTCTTGAGATGCTAAAAACCGGAATTGATTGGGAACGGGTTAAATAGCATGCTTTTGAAAGATTTCTCTACAATTTGAATAGAGTTTGCAATATTCCTAAAATAAACAAGAACTACTTTTTATGGCGTAGGCATTCAATGGATTTAGTGGTTAAGTCACCAATGGCAGTTTGCACTCGTTGAACTTTGAGACCAACTCAAATTTTTGTCTGTTAACTTTTGCTAGCTAAAAAAGATGAGTAGAACGGACCACACTCCTACCTGTTGTCATCGAAGATTTCCTGTTAAAAACCACTTAGACACAAGATTTTATTTCTGCCTAAAAGAAATTATCTCGTTCGTGTACTTAATGTTAATATGGGCATATCCGTGTTTATTGTTCACCAGAGATTAAATTCTTAAAAGGGATCATTAATGGCATGACGTGTGACTCTGCATTCATACTGCATTTTTGTGTTAATATGCGAGACAGTTGTGTATCTCAGATAAGATATAAAATTGCGTTTTGTGATTGCACTCATTTAATGCTCCATTTGCTTTACGAGCTATGCGGCCTAGTATATTATACCCTTGGGTGCTTGTGTTGTTTTCACAAAGTACACATAACACCAGCTTGCAATATCGCTAATTGTTTTGGCATTGCCATAACATTTCAAGCTTGACCCTGGTTAGAAACCTGAACAAAGTTCGTTTCATTACGAAAAACGTAAAGTTATGGCTTTGCGTATGTTTTATGCCTGGATTTTAACTATGAAATATATTCTAAAAAATTTTGTTTATCGTGACTACTAGAAATAAGCCGCTATCGAACGATTAATTTCTCTCACTGACCATAATTGTATATATGGTCAATACATTCGAAACTGACTACAATTAAGAAGAAGAGAATTGTTATTGTTTTAATTGGGGCTTGAAACTATAATCCAAAGTAAACTGTATGCAGCCGCGAAACTTATTCATACAGAATGTATTTTTTAATATTGTTAGCTTAATTCCCAAATAAAAAAATTTCACTTTTTACGCTATTATAATTTAGTATTATCGATGCATGTTATCAAAGATACCAAAACTGATGAACATACCAGTTCTTTGTATAGAATATAAGGGTTTTAGTCTAGCATTAACAAAGATGGGCCCCGGGGACTCGACGGTCTGTGTCATCAGGGTCCCAACTTAAGGTTAGGAGTCCCTAATTTAAACATCGACTGTTCTGTTTAATTGTGGACATGTTTAATTATTATCAATATTATTATTATAGATATTGAAGTTACAGCATACTTAATCCTTTTAATGCTGAACCCAGAATATTCCTGTTTTGGATGGAGGCGTAGACAAAGATCAGCCTGCACATATTTGCAGTGTGATCTTTGCCTACACATCCTGATTGTCCACTTTAAACCAGGGTTGTTTAAATGAATACTTTTAAAAAGGAGTATTGATCCGCATCAAGATATCCCAGTGCTGCCATTCCTTGATTTGATAGCAATTATGTAAAGATTTAAATTCAGCATGACAAGGGTTAAAGTTAAACAAAGTATTGAACAGCAACAACCTTTTTGGGCTCAACTAGTTAAATAGTCTTCAGCCACTTCTTTTCTGAAGTTGAGCCCGAGAGGGTCCACGGGCTCACTTCAGATATTGTTGAGAATCCTTGATACTTTAGGAGATATAAAACTTTTTTTCAGCGAAGAATGGGGGAAATCTGATAGGCACAACTAAGATTACATTTTACATTTGTGTTTTAACCCTTTGTCGATTCGTAAAATTTTAGACCTATCCCAATTCAAACGTTTTGTAGACTACATTTTAATGCCGCTTTATTTGTAAAATCATATTTCAGTGCTGTAGAAAATATTGTTGGAAAGGGTAAAAAAGAAGGCCATTGACAAGAACAATCATTCCATGCGGTATCTTGAGAAATCGTTGTTATTGTGATTTTGTTGTTGTTGCTGATTTTTCTTTTTCTTTTTTCTTTTTTGTTGTTGTTGTTTTTCTTTTTTTTTACTGGAAACTGAATATTTGGTAATTATTCAAAAAGCAACTTGGTTAAGATCATAAAACACTTTTTGATCGAAATGTAAATATTCGATATTGAAATATTGTTATACCTAACATACGAACTAAATCATACTTTAAAAAATAAGAAGTTTAAATAAAACAAGATATTTTACTTCTATTTCACTCTTCATTGAATGGAAAGTAACCTCGACAAGAGTTATGATTGGTTAAGTAGCCTACGATTACTCTTAAGTGTTCTTAAAATCACCATTGAGGGAAATCCAACACCAGGCAGTTGATGTATTGCTTTAAAATCCATAAAATGGAGAGATCTGCATTAATTTCTGATTATGTAGCTCGCCGTTAATCATTGAGAACCATAACATATTGTTATTACACTCATATCAACCGCGTCAAATTTAAATGGGTTTCAAGGTGTCTTAACCATAACACTCACATGACCCTGCTTTACGGTCAATAGCAGAAAGCTAAAATATCATTTTTAACATATTTGCTAGAAGGTGAGTTACTGCCGAAAGACACGAATCAATTTTCAGAGAACCGTCCTTGTTTGGAGACTTTTGGAATGTCAGTCGAAACACTCAAACCTGTTCGTCTTGTCCCGACTTTTATACCACAAGATACTTTGTGGGTGACCATTGTTCGCGGATGTAACTCAAGTGTGATAAATGAACATTCAGGTTTCGCTGACGAACTGGGTGATCTGATTCAAAAGTTATAAAACATGACCTTTGGGAATTTCAACACCCCCACCCCACCCACAAAAAAGGGAAACGATGATTTCTATTGGTTGTTTGGTTTGTTTCTGAAAATGAGAATATGTGTGTGACATTTCCAACTATTTCACATGATCACCGATTAAAGACTCAAATAGACTTTGCATCAGCACACCTTTACTATGGGCTTTGTAGTTAGCTACTGACTCCTTTAGACAACCAGCAAATAGCGTACCTGTACTGTGTGGCTCTCCAGGCTGCTCAAAACATGAAATTGTTGGAAATGTCAGGTACAGTCTGAAATATTGGATTAATCGTCAATCCTAGAACTATCGTTTCAAAGTGGATTTCAATTAACGGATCGCTGGTCCCACCAACGGAGTTCGCTAGCCACACTCACTGACTCCAACAGGAACTTTTGCAAGATTTTATGGCAAGAAACATGTAAAAAAAAGGAAAAAGGTTGGCTGCTGACTTAAACGTCGTAGCTACAGCTTCAATATTTGTTATGCTTTACTAAAATGGCGACCAATATTGGAGATCAAATTTTACATCCGGCCGAAAAAGAATGATTTGATTGGCGTCTTTTTATTGACAGTGGCGAATGGCATCCTAGTGATTTCTAAATGTGTATTAATTGAATTTTAAATGGTACAATGAGAAAATCCTAGAACGACAATAATTTCTAGTATTTTTGGGCTGCCTCGTTTTCATTGAAAAAAAGAGTTTCACAGTGCTGTATAATCAGATGTTTAATGGCGGCACGGATTTTCTACGTTCATGCACTCTGAAAATAAAACCTTCCATCAAAGCTCTGCTACTATTTCCTATGTATGGCCGCTTGTCACGCAATCCTCAAGAACTTCAGTCATTTCTAGAAGATAGCGTGAGACTGTTGTGAGCTCATGTCACTTTTATACATGTCGCAATTGTAGAATCTCCTACAAATCACCCTAAACATCCAAGAAATTTCAAGACATCGATATAGTATGCTACAAGAAGTGTTCTATTTGACGGACCGCTGGCAACGCTCACTGACGTCCGTCGGGGAGTTCCATCTAGATGATTGAGCTACCGTATTTTGCAAAATTTATGGCAAAGAACATGTAACTAAAATGTAAAATGGTTGGTTGGCGACATAAACGACATAAACATAGACAGCGTAGGTAAAGTTCAGTTACGACGTTTACGTCACAAAAACAACTTAAATGCTTCAAAGGAATGTCGACAAATGTTGGAGTTCGCTTCCAATCTAAATGTATGATTTGATAAGTCTATCGAGATTTCTGATTAATGAACTGTATCAGAGCTTTCAATTTAACATTATGGAAGTACTTCGACAAGCTTACAAATTTTATTTACTAATTTTTTTATTATTATTTTTTTTTATTTTGTTGTTGTTGTTGCTCCGCGAATGAAGAAAGAGACTTGTATTAGACTCATACTGTGTAATGTTTAAAAACACCAACTCATCTCAAAAGTGTTCTGAAAAATAATTAAAACCACAGAACGGTCTTATTCTGTCTCTGTTATTCTGAAAGCTGCGATTTACAAATTTGACTAAACAGTCTAAGAAAACGAGCAATTTCTTCATTTTACGCAATGTTTTCTTTCCAGAAAGTTGAAAAAACCCTAAAACTTCATTAACTTTAAATTGTCGTCTACAACTCCTATCAATTTGGACTAGTCTAAAATTTTGTCGTCTGGTAATATTGCCAGAAAAAAAATTAGAATAAAGAAAGACAAAAAACGCAAAATATTTTCTCCACATTAGAACTCTCACACAAATTATACTTATAATTGGTTATTTCCTTGTATGGTACATTTAGATTGTTTCATAGTTTTTTAGGAGAGGGTATGCTATTTTGATGCGACATGCTTCTTTAGTCCTTACCCGGCAAAAAAAGTAAGTGGCATCATGTGACGTTTACTTTTGACTGTTGAATTTCAAAAATGAGAAATTATTGCACTACTTTCCTTTTCTTAACCGGCGACTCCCAAACATATTTAACCGATTCCAACACAGCAAAATTTTGGATTGGTCTGAATTTAAAGGAGTTGCAGACGACAATTAAAGTTCGCGAAACGTTCGATTTTCTCAACTTTCTGGGTAAAAAAACATTGTGTAAAATTAAGAAATTGCTTGTAACAAGCAATTTCTTAATTTTACACAATGTTTTCCCGTTTGTTTTTCTAGAGGGTTGCGTAAAAGTGTAGTTGTGTGGGAATGGGTAGAATAAAACCATATAGCTATAAAACTGCATACTAATATTGTACCCAATTGCTTACCAACTTGAAAGTGTCCCAGAAAGACTGCCTTTGTTTTTACGAAAAGGAAGAAATTTTCACCTGGAAGAGTCCAATTCACACCAGAAGTCTAAGTCAGTGTGCCTTATCCTGTGTGCTATTTCAACAAGCTTTAGTTAACTTTATTTCGTTTTCTTTCTTTTTTTTTTTTTTTTTTGTTTTTTTTTGTTTTTGTGTGTGTGTGTGTTTTTTTTTTGTTTTTTTTTTTTTTGTTTTTTTTAGTATTGAGATGTAAAGCAAAAACTTACTGGACTTTTAATTAAAAACAGTAATTTTGTAGTTTATGGTTAAATTAATCTTCGGTTTAAACTTACACAATACTTTTTATAAACTGAAACGTTTGAACAACGTATGACTGATCGTGATGTCCATCAAAAATATAGATTGGCCAATCAAATCGTTCAATTGAATATGAAATGAATTATTACGCAACGGAATTTTTACCAAGGGTTTTGGAAGATTTAGCAAATTAAACGTTTAAACTTATTCAAATTCTGGTAACAACCATATCGTCGGTGTGCAAGCTAAATGTCGTAGCTACAGCTTGATTAAAGCTGTAGTTACGACATTTTGCCCACACACTGAAAATATATTTTGCAAATAACCGTTGTTTAAAATCTTATGACATATTTCAAAATTAAGCGAAAAGCGAAAAGTATTGGTATTAATGAAGGAAATGCTGGATGCCAAAATTTCCTTCATTAACAACAGTGTTTTCCAAATTTATATATCCCCCAAATGAGGACAGCTTTTTTTTAATTGTCGGATCGCGTGGCCCGCCATCTGAGCTCCACAGGAAGATATACTTCGATATTAAACGGGGTTATAAGCTGTAGCTACGAAAGTCGCCAAACCAACAATAAAATATCAAACAAATGTCGACCAATGTCCGAGTTCTAAGTCCAGTGAATTATTTGATTGATCGATTGATTCATTGGTTGACAAACGTGGTCCGTTTGTTCTGGACAAGAAGAAAATTGCGTCTTACCTATCTTGGGACAAGTGGGGGGAAATCTGTATTTCTACACCACTGGACAGAAGATAGACACTTATTTTCTTACTATTATCAAGAATAATGAAATTTGATCCTCGTTTAAAAATCATTTTGTTTTCACTTTTCAAACATCGGATAACGTTGTGTTGAAGTTATCAGATCGAACTTGTCGGTGTTAGGGGGGTGGATTGATTTATTTCTTTTTAAATTCATATTTTGATCTCATTGCGATAACATTCGCGGCTTTGTATTCGTCAATTATAGTGTGTATTTTGCTGTCAGTGTGTACAAATAAGGGACAAAACTTGACAAATTACTTTATTTTCATAGGCAATGTTTAACCCATCACCAGACGACATCATTTTAGACTGTCCAAAATGAAAGAAGTTGCAGACGACAAATTGAAGCTTATGAAATTCGAGTTGTTTTTATCTTTGGGATAATGAAGAAATTACATTCTTCATTTTCTACGATGTTTCCTGGTCTATTTTTCTTGGGAGCTTCTAAAAGCGTCAATGTGTGGGAAAGGTTAATCCTAATGTCAATTTATAAGTATAATGACATTAAAATAGATATTGACAAGAAAACAAGTAAACAAACAAACGCACATTGTGTGAAATGAATACAAAATAATTGAAATAAATGCACTTTTTCAAGAGTTTTCAAATCATTTTTTATTTTTGTTTTGATATTTATTTTGTTTTGGCTGGTATTGTGGGAGTGAGTGTGTACATATTTCTCTGTTTTTCTTTCTTTTTTGCATAGTCAGAAGAGATGGTTATATATATAAATAGCCGTGTATAGATGATATATATTTTCACTTTATAAAACAGTATAATTTACAAGATCAAAAACCATATGGCACGAACCACTTACCAAGATAAAATATTAATCAAAACAGTGCATTTGATATGAATAGGGTATCTAGTTTATGGATTCTTCAAAATTTTAGGTGTCAAATCTAAATATAGAAACAATCAAGAGACGAAGTACAAAATGTAGGATTGCACTATTCTCATGCAATAAACATCAAAACTAAATAAGACACGTGACATTTCCTGTCAGTGTCCGTGTATTTCGACAATTTATGCCAAGAAAAAAAGAGCGCAAGGTGTTGAAACGTTGACTGCAGAAGAATTCAAACAATGATTTATTTCCGTTATTTATGTGCATTGTATTGACAGATTTTGGTCGTAACTAAAACTTTCCCTGACTACCTGTATTGTTCTCACGTTGTGTGTGGCTGTCATCCAGATTGAAGATGAGATGAAAATACTTTGAAAACTGAAAAAGGTAAACTTTGCGTTAAATATATACAAAGGATTTTGTGCAAGGCAAAGAAAGTAGGTAGTACATGTGAAAAGAAAGCCGCTTAAAAAGACATCAGTCGTTGCGATATACTTAGTAGCGCTAATACCGAAATCGACTTCATGATCACGTGTGTTTTGTGTAGCAGAAATCACTACCAGTTGCAACGATTCTTTGGTCCCCTCTTGTCGGATTTTGTTTTACATTGTTTTGGAAAACATTGTTGAAAATGAAGAAATTTTGTGACAAGCAATTTCTTCAATATCCACAATGCTTTTTTCACCAAACGACAAAAAATATTAAAATTTCGAGTACTTAGAATTATCGTCTGCAACTTCTTTCATTTTGGGCCGATCCAAAGTTTTGTCGTCTGGCAATGGGTTGATATTCTCTGGTAAATATACTTTAAAGGTAAAGAAGTAGACTTGAAAAGGCACCAGCAAACGCCATTTAACTGAAATACTGTTCCTATGGGGTCTCACAATAACGTTTAAATCAAGAAGTTGCAAATGGTGCAAAAAATACAAACATAAGTGCCAAATAACACGTAAAACGTTGTGAGAAAAGGTGAAATTGTAAGTCAAGGGCAATTTCTCCTTTTCATACTGTTTTTCTGTAATCATATTTCTACAAGCGTATAAAATGGGAATTTGTGGTAATGGGTTAAATCCAAACTAACTTATAATCTCCATGCATGTGTTTGTTTTTGTTATTATCTACATCAGTTATGAATTTGTAATTTTATGCTGAATAAAATTGACTTGAATATAAGACGAAAATGGATCTCCGCCAAATAACCTTAACTGGTAGCGAAAATATCGACCCTGTTCACACTGCGAACATTTGCTTAATCTGACGTGATCATTCCTGGATTAAGGTTAATTTTAGAAATACCAAATTTATTCGACCTCTGCTGGATCTAATGATGTTTCGCGTAGTTCCCGTTTCCTGTGAGGTCTTATTTCGCCTGGCGAGACACATCTATACATACAATTTATGTATTTGTTTGTTTATTTATCCATCTGTTTATTTATTTATTTTTACTATTTTGTTCATGACTCAATCTAGGAAGCTGTCAAAGAAACATGTACGATCCCATGTCGGTTTGTCAAAGGAGGTTGTCAGGTGACAAAGTTACTATGTATAGGATGCCAACAGAAACGTCCCTAAGCCAGTTACGTAAATCTACTCCCATAAAACATTTTTATGGCTGTCAATTTGCCCCCGGCCCCTCACTAAAACAGTGGGAGATTGAATTTGAATCTTTCATGGGTAACGTTTGCTATAATCATTATGCAAGTCTTCAAACTTAGTCTATTAAACTATTTCGGTAGTTTGTCCCCGAATCTCAACATTTCAAATAAAATAAGTGTATATATTTGTCAAAGCGAATTTAGTTCAAATTTCATTCAATGCCTCATATTTATAAACGAATATTACCACGGTGTGTCGGTGAATGAATATGCAACTAATTATATTTCAACAGAGTTTAGTTGGTCATTGTATTTACCCCTTCCCACACACCCCACGAAAAACGCTTAGAAAACATTGTTGGAAGTGAAGAATTTGCTTGTCACAACCAATATCTTCATTGCCTACAATGTAATCTACCCTATTGATAATAAACAAAAATTCCAAAATTTCAGGTACTAATATTTGTCGTCTGCAACTTCTTACATTTTGGACCGGTCTAAAATTTTGTAGTGTGGTAATGGATTGAATTCTAAACGAATATTATAATATTATATTCTGAACCAGATATATTGGGTCTGTGGTGAACAATTTCTGAGAGACAAGCTGGTCTCGACCGAGTCTAGAATAATTAAAATTATTAAAACGCACTTGATGTATTTAAAAAGTTAATATTACGTCAATTAAAGGGAAATCGAGCAACCGATTCCTTATCTCACATGTGTACTTTAATCACATTCTTTGTATCCATGGAGCGCGAATAAAAACAATATCGAGCGCGTAAATGACGTCATCATGGCGTCAATTAACCAGTTGTCCCTCGCACACATTTTAAAACAATATATTTCCTGATGGCTGCTTGCCATAATCAAGGAAAGTTATGTTAGAGAACATGTCCTGTTAATTGATTTTCTTTGAAATAATCAAAACTCAGCTTTTTAGACAAAAAGAGAGTTAAATATCTTTTCCATAGCTTTTATGCTTTTCTATTCTAGTATCGGTAAAGTACAGTAGCAGACCCTATACACATCAAGTTATTTCAAGATTACACATAGTTTTGAAATTAAACTTTATTTCGGAATTTCTAAAACAATCGAAATGGCTTTTGTTTCTAATAAACCTAGCTTAAAGGACAGAAGCACCAGTACTTTTCAATGTTAGCGTGACCAGTCCAATATGTTCATGTTTGGAACTGGGCTGTCAAACAATCGCAACTCTAGGTTCTTCTAGTTGTAGTTGTGTTGTTTTTATAGGTCATCGACGAATTCCTGATCCTTAGATGGACATAATGAACTAACATGAAAGCTAATTTCCTGTCTGTAAAAACTCCAAGGGTTTCTCGTACCAAATTAACTAAAACACGTGCAAACTTACGCCGAAAATAAATTCTGAAATTCCATGCGGTGTTTCGCAATATACAGAGAATAAAAAATAATCACTGGGTGCCATAAGTTACCAGATGTTTAGAATGCGAATTCTAGTTAAAATCTGCAATCTGGATAAAAAAGAAGACGTAAAATATTTACCGATATGAACTCTAGAAACGTTCGGCGCGAACAGAAACAGGATTGCTAATGAATTGCCATTTATTACCGAATAGAAAAAACTCGATAAAGCATCATTTTTATCAGTTCATAACGGATAAAATCTAGAAACGAGTTTAATAAATCGGTATTCTATTTAGGCAAAATTGATATTATATTTATAACATAGCCTTATTTTTTTCTAAAACATTCTTAGAATTTATTGATTTAGATATTCCGAGGTACATATAACGTCATTTGTAAAATGACCTCATAGCATACATTGTGATGTCATTAACGCGGTAAGGATCAACCGATTCTAAAGATTTCAGGTTTTTTATTAGTTATTACATTAGTTTAACATCTCTTGTATATTATCAGATTTATTTCAATCCCGCCCACTAAATCGAATCACAAAGGTTATTATTGATGCTCAAATAAGAAAATAAGATAGTTACGCGTGTGGAGCATAAATGACTCTTTTGAAGTGCCATTTAAAAAAGTTTCGAAATAATTTGACATTGACCTTAAAAGATAGCCTTGACCTTTGAGCCAAGATAAAGGTATTGAGGAATGTATTATGTGCAATATAAATGTCTTGTTCCAACGATTCGTACAGCTTCAGCTGTTTTGCGACTTGATAATAACTGAATGTAGCCCGGTTTATATGGGGGATGCTAAGAAAAAGGTAAATTTGAGAGTCCATTTCATTTGATAAATGTTTACAGAAACAACCTTTATTCCAAGTTAAAAACCTTTGATACCTCAAAACACTGTCTTTGTGTTCAGACATTCAAAAGCACAGAAATATCTGATTGACTTGAGTTCAAGTGTACAGATGGTAGTATATGATCAAGGAAAGGAATGGAATGGAATTGACGGACTTTGAACGAAAAGAAATATTTTGAATGAAATGAATGGCATATAAATAACTCTATTCAAAAAAAATGTTTTATATATGAATCTATGTATTGACTCGGACCAATCAGATACCACCAAATCTAGGAGGTAAACTGTTTTGTGTGATGTGAATGAAGCAGTAAAATGGCTTAAAACTTTGCGGTTTTATGAAATATCAAACTAGTCCAAATTGAAAGAGATGCTGACGACGATTTTAAGTTGATGAAATATTGACCTTTTAACCATCTTGGTAGAAAAAATGTGTAAAATAAAGAAATTGCTTGTTAAAAGCAATTTCTGCATTTTCACTATGTTTTCCCAATTGCTTATCTTGAGGGGCGTTCAAAAGCGACAGTGTGTGGAAATGGGTTTAAATGATGTGACAAAGTTGCTTGAATAAAATGTGTAAAATTGCAAAAGAGCGTTTTTGAGCGTTTTTGATTGAAATTGACTGTAATGAGGGCCAATCCCATGATGTTCTTAACTGTAACGATAATGCGGCATCCTTAAGCAATGTATAACTGGCATCTGGTTAGTTTAGTTTAAACATATTTTATTTGCCATTATTTTCACAACGTAATGCAATATGTTATCCATTGAATATTGGAACAAAATAAAAACTTAACCTGAATTGATATGTAGTGGTATTTTCTTTTGAAGATGAGAACAGTACTAGGTGTCCATTGTATAGTAGAAAAGTCGTGTCTGGGTAAAAAATGCCTCTGCGTTAAAATAGAATAAACATTTTTGTCCCAAAACCAAAGCCTGACTAGGGTAAATACCAACCAGTGTTTCTCTGTTCAGAATTTTGTTAGATAATCGTAAACCTAAGTGGGATGAGCAACTTGAGTTTCGAAAAGGATTTAGTTGTATTACTCGTGTGAGAAATAACATGAATCCATGGTAAGGTGCTCCAGCTGCCGCTTTCTGACTGAAATACTGTCAAAGTGGAGTTGAACCCCATTCAAACAAACAGACTAATCAGATTTTTGTTTTTCTCGATTTTAAACTACCAGTTTGGTGATACAAATAACTTTGATTGAAAAAATTATTTTCCTTCGGCCTGAACCAAATGTATATTTAACATGTTATCAAAAACTCCTTTTTGCCTGACAGATCGTACATAAATGAAAACGCATCTCATTTAGTGTTTTATCTATGCATGTTTCGACTCGAGAGATAAAGTGTCTAATTTCGGTCGTTTCGTAACCGCATTCACAAGCGTGTTATATAGATTTTGCTTGCGTAACATTATACATGACCAGTCACGCAAAGAGGGTCATCCTGAAAGTGTGAACATTTTTCGAGCCTGGTGAAATTACGCAGGTCTTTAAGAGTTTGGACCAAATTCATATTTTAGTAGTTCATTTCAAAAAACAGATCATTTGCGGAGATGACATATCCAAAATTTTATGTAAGTCGAGGCAATGGTATGCTTGTCATCTACCTTTGACCAAGGCTTAATGTATATAGCAATTTCAGCCTGGTACATTAACCATTTTTATACTGACTAACAACATTGACGAATTGCATTAAAAACTTGAAGTACTTGATGAGAATTAATAATCATTTGAAAAATTATTTCGTGAACGACACAAGATGAAAGGCGGGAAAATAGGTGGTGAAGACTAAGATCAGATTGCGCATCTTTATCTATACCCTCTGCCAAACAATATATATTTAAGGTTCGGAATGTCAGGGTTTAACATTTCTGTACAGGTTGTTACCACTGAACAGATGTCTATCACGGGAAGTATTTTGAAAATGAACATATTAGTATTCTATTTCCATAAACGGTTCGAACCTGGTCAGTCTGCGCAACCCCTGCAGTATGATCAGAATCAATACCAAACGCACTTCACAAGAGAACCCTTTCTTCACGAATGATCACATCTGTATAACATTAGAAAAAAAGAAGCTCACATGAGGATTCAATTTTTCAATGTGTTTTACGTAGCTTTGAACAATATTTCAATTATATGACGGCGAAGTTCGTCTATCCATCTGTCTCCTAAGAATTACCAGTGTTAGGCTTGGGCTCTAAATGCTTTGTAAAAGGACATACCCGTGGACCCACTTCTGCGGTAGGGGATCAAACTTTCTGGCCTCGACTTCTCTCAAATTTTGGGTGCGCCTCCCAAACAACTGAGTCATGCAAATTCATCTGCTGACGATTGAGAACAAGTGTGCCAAGTTATATTGAAATCCACCCATAATTGAAGGAGGTGTGCTCTAGACATACTGAGTTTTTAACGTTCGACCTAGAGCTGTGACCTTGATCTTGGACCTTTCTGAATTTCTTTTCAAAAATACATCTATTGATGATGGAGAAAAATTGTGCAAAGTTGTTTCGAAATCGATCCATGATTTTAAGAGTTATGCTCGTGATATGCTTAATTTTGACGTTTGACCTTGAGCTGTGACCTTGACCTTGGGGCTATCAAAAAAAGAAAAAAAACGGGAAAAATACGGCGCAATTTCACAAGAAATTTCTATGTGTCGTTTCATCTAGTTTGGCCCTGTGGAGAAATTAAGGCGGACGGACTGACGGACGGTAGGTCGGAGTGGCGGACAGACGAAGCGGCGGCTTTATGCTTGCCTTTTGGGAAGCATGAACATAGGAAAACAAAGAGCTGTTTGCTAAGAACGGGTTAGCCAGTAAGGTAACATAATCATGGAGCATTCAATGATCCTGTCTGGAACGAAAGCTTTTTATTCTGGTCAACCTTGATAAATAGCACATAGAGAAGTGGGTAGATCTTCTACCGCTGTCTCGAACGGGTGCTTTTTGAGGCGTGCTCGCAGAAGACTCCCTTACTTATATGGTAAACAACAGACTTAGAAAATTCAGAATCTATGAAAATTTAATGGCCTCTTGCGCTCGACGTAACAGCGCACAATAATCTATATTTGTCCCAGTTTAGTTATGAGCTGTTAAAATGAAATATTCATTTTTATTCATTCAAGCTCAAATAGTGTTTATGTGTTCTAATTTGAAACAAATGTGTTTCATTCACAGTGGTTTCTGAGGCAAAAACCAATCAGTTATATCATTGTTGTTTCATTTAACATGAATATACCCATACATTATACAATTGAAAAGGAACAATGACTCGCATGATACTTTATGGACAACGTTTCTAGCACGAAATATTCAAATGTGACCATTAACCTATATGGTCCTTGCTCGACCTTGAAATATCACCTTTATCTTTATCAAAGCGAACGAGTAACAAACATGGCCTCTGTACTCGCGGTGCATGCAGATAACTTGCAGTTTCTTGAATTTGCAGTAAGCATTATTCATTTCTTTCATATTGTCGATGGCAGATTGCTTAATCCATTTCCACACGAGCACGATTTTTAACGACCTTCAAGAAAAAATTGGAATAATTTATGGAAAATGAAGAAATGGCTTGTAACGAGCAATATCGTTATTATTCTCAATACTTTCTTCCCATAAGACAAAGATGTTAGAATCCAATGGAATATAAATTGTCGTTTACAACTTTTTTACAATTTTAACCAATCTAACATGTTGTCATCTGGTAATAGATTACCACGATGGCTGATCGTGCGCTTGATATATATGTATTTATGCCACAGTTTCCTTCATATGCGGATTTCTTTTTTACGAGATCATTTCAGTTATCAAAGCCATATATGTTATCGCTATTTGAAACTCAATTCATTTCGTGCTACCGAGCTTTAACTTTGGAAGAAAGCTTAGAAACTGTTAACCCATTACCTGACCAAAAGAAAATGACTGGACCACTACCAGTGAAAATATAGCGCTTTTTTTCCAATAAAATACTGTTTCAGTTTTACTTTTCATCAACAAAATATATTTGTCATATCTCTCTTTTCATATCTCTCTTTATTTTATCGATAGCTTCAAGCATTCTCGTTTCGATTACGCCATTTTGATGTGATTTCTTGAGATGTATCTAACAAACGTTATGAACTTTCAACCTTTTCTGGTTAAGACAATCAAAGGTTATTTCCATTTCTCAACTCTTTTTTTTTCAAAAAAGCACTTCCCCTGAGATGAAACACAATAGCACTTTTAACAGCGATTTATGGATTGGACTTTTGCAACCATATTCCCGATATCTAAAACCCTATTAATGGGTTATGACACATTCAACCTTTAAAACTTTTCTGTGCGATCATTTTTTTTTGTATCCCTGCAATTTTCTATTATAGAAAAATACGCTAGTAACATTCAATTTCTTTTTTCCCCGACAATATTTCCACCCTATATATTGGCTACCTTTCAAACCGAACTCACTTTCCATGGTTATCTGCAACTTCTTTTACAATGTACGCGTCGTAAATGTCGAAAAAAAAACAGGAAAGGGTTATATGATTCGACAAATTCACTAATTCGTTTGATTTTGACTAGGCCTCAACTATACATGATGTTTCTTGACCAATTTTAATACAACGGCTGTGTTGTTGATTTGCATGTGATACCCTTGTTGCAGTCGGCGATGGGCATCGTTGTTGTTGTTGTTGTTGTTGTGTAAACCATGATCATCTAGATTTAAAACCAATATCTGAAGGGTAATTTATATTTAGTAACCTTAATTTTCTAATCTGTAAGCAATCGATTTGAAATTAAATTTGAATATGATGTACTTTAAGAGGTATTAGATTTTACTATCTTTCTTTTATGAGCGTGCAATTTTGACATTATTATTTTAAAAATGGTTTCCTATCTCTAGTTGGTGAAAGCAAATATGTAAAAATCAACAATTTAACTGTAACGCAATACAATTTCTATGACAATTCATTGATGTTTTCCAGTTACCGATACATGTATTATCATCTTAAAACCGACATCTATTTAAATCCTTGCCTGAAATTTTCACATGTGCGTCAAGTAAAGTCTCAGATCAGCCTGTGCATCAGCCTGTACAGTCTGATAAGGGTCTTCACTGTACGCACTATAGGTAGAAAATAAACCAAAGCCTCTTAAGACGATCAGAATAGATTCTAAATGTGTTTTGATGCTTTTTAGGCTGTTAAATGTGTAAGCTACATGTACATGCACATGTGAAATTCTTGGAAATGACCCACAAAGACCTATTTATGTCAAGCAAATACGTCCACCAAGAAATCCCATGTAGAAAGAACATTCTATATTCATCATATCTATCCCTAAACAAGACGTTTCGAACCAGATCAGCTCGCACAACTCTCGCAGTCTGATCAGGGTCGATATACTTGGCAATGCTGTAATTTGTTTTTTCACACCAGTAGAGTAACATACATTATTCGTGTGACGTCACGAGCAGTTGGGTCTACCAAAAGGGACCGATTAAATATATTTAAAAAATGAATACGATCCAGCAGAGTTCAATTAGAGAAACATTTTTCTAAAAATAAAATATATGATTAGTATACTGATTCAGACATTCCACAAAAATTGAAAAGTTTTGACCTTGATTAACGTGAAGTTTATAGTTACTTTAACCTAAATTTTGTTTACTATTTCCTTTCATGGATGGTTGGAATATTTCTATGCAAATCAGTAAAATGTTCTTGGTAAAGTTGTCTAAATATGATCGATGTTGTCAAAAAGATAGGTCCAAAGTTTAACGATAGAGAAAATAAGAAACTTTGATTCCGATATTTATGTAAAGCATTTTTGTTGGTTAAGCGTATAAACGTCGTCCATAGAGCTTATTCAAGCAGCAGTTACAACGTTCATGTCGCAAACCATTATTTCATTATTTGATTATGTTCCTTGGCATAAGTTTTAAAATAAAGTCTTTTCATACCTCGGCCAAACGTCATGGCAAAGGTCACTGGGCATTGCGAGCGATTCGTCAATTGACCAATTCCGACTGTCTATAAAATAACCAGTCGACCAAAGACATCATTCATTTAGACCAGAAATGAGTTTTGAACTCCAACATTGGCCGCTATTTTTGTTAACCTTTATTTTTAGTTTGGCGACTTCAAAGTCGAAGGAACGGCTTATTTACGTCATTTAGGTCGCAAACCAACTATTTTGCTTTTTTGATGCATATATTACTGGCCATAAAATTTGCAAAATGAACTCGAAAATCGAAGCGGGTATTTCTGTGGGAGTTAATGTGCATTGGCCAACGGAGTAAGATGGCGGGGGCCAGCGATTGGTCAATGGACTATTTTTTTTAATCCTTTCATTTTATTTTTATTGAATTGCATTATGCATCATTCTTTATTATTGAATTTTTTTTTCTAAATATTACAACTGCTACTAGCATCGTTGCCAAACAAGAAGTTCGCCTTTGGTTGTATCGTGTATTTGTTTGATACTATTAAGTAGACACCAGAAAAGACTGAAAATGAATCCTCTTGACTTTTTCCACGATCCATTTTTGCTACTTTTATAAACGGAGATGATTTTCTAGGGTTCGAGCTACCCAATTAAACTGAAACCTAATTATCATGCAGTGTCGAAAATTGAAAAAGAGTTAGTCTGCATTCTTTATTAGAGAAAGCTGGGATCTTTCAATATTTCCCGTTTTAAGTTCGTTTTTATGTCTGTTTTATTTCTCGAAAATTGAATGAAAACGTAAAATAGTAATTAAACAGATTGATCGGCTACTGATTTTTGAGTGTCTTCGAGCTACATAGGGGTCGATTTGAATTTGACATTGTAATAAAAACTGTCTGAGCGAAAAGAACATGTAATGAGCTCCAGGCGAATCGTCTGTACTCAAAAACACCAACATATATATTTACTCAACCTTGTAAGGATAACTACAGAGACACAAATCGTTCAATTTATTCCATTCCCATACAGTGACGCTTTTTGACGCCCCTCAAGAAAAACATTTGGGAAATAATGAAGAAATCGTTTGAACCAAGCAATTTCTTAATTTTCAACAATGTTTACAACCAAGAAAGTAAAAAAAAAAAATCTAAATTCCAAAAGAACTTAAATTGCTGTCTACAACTCATTTCGTTTTAGACCAGTCTAAAATTTTACCGTCTGGCAATGGGTTAAAAGTTGGAAAACGTCAGAGCACAAAGAATATATCTGATGGTAAGTCTGCATTTTTCGCTGGCCAAACAAGGCTTACTGATTGCAATTCTCTCGTTATGTATAATTTGTTAAAAAAAAAACAAACAAAAAACAGATGTCAGATGTTGATTGTTTCGAAAAGTCGTATCTGGTAAATAAAAATAAGGCAAAAAAAAAACCTACTCGCAGAAACAACTATCTTGATTCCTTATTTTCATTAAAGGAAACAAAATTGAAATTTCAAACGAAATCTAAAGCAAGTCGACAAGAGTTATGGTATCTATGTTAATAATGACGTCATAACAGTAGCTTGACACAGTGAACATAATCAATGACAAGAACAGAAATATCAAAAAATCATGAGGGAAAAGTTTCAACCACCCACTGCTTCCGTGCTGCATAAAATTGTAAAGAAGAAAGTGTTGATAAATATGAAAGTACAGCTTTTGTTGTCCTGTATATCAATGGGTCTGGCTCTCGTGAAGATATAGTTTTTGTTGTCGATGCCAGCCATTGGTGCAAGCGTCGAATGGTTGCCAGTGGAATAATATTTCATTAACCCCTTCCCACACGACAGAATTTTAAGTTGGTCGAACTTGAAAGAAGTTGTAGACGCCGTTTAATATCGTGTGGACTTCCTGTCGGAGTCAGTGGGCGGGGCTAGTGACCCGTCAATTCATTATAACGCAGGAAATCGCACAATATCGAGAGTTCATTGACCTCATCATAGACTTTTGTCCTACATCATTGACCAGTCGACACCAATTTTCTCCGTTAGCCCCGCCCACTGACTCCGACCGGAAGTCCCGATTCCATTTTAAACTTCGTTATTTTGCGACATCTATGGCTAGTTGCATGAAACAAAAAAGCAAAATGGTAAGTTGGCGACATAAACGTCGTAACTACAGCTTTAATAAGCCGTAGTTAAGACGTTTAAGTAGCCAAACCAACAAAAAAATAACAAAAAATTGCGACAATGTCGCGTTCAAAACTTACTTCTGGTCTACATGGATGATTTCGTTCGTCCATTGGACATTTGATTGACAGACGCGTTTGGCCAATTTATATGCAGAAGAACAGATGGAAAGATGGCTAAAATCGTCTGAAGCCCATGAATGTTCATTTTGATTATTTTACTGGTCCATCAGTGAAGTTAACAGTTAACGGCTCGCTGGCCTTCGACTAAGCAATATGACGGATATATCAAACGAATCGTATTTATAAATTGTCAGTTCAAGGACGTTAAACAAAGCAAATCGTGGGTTGGCGACATTAGTTTGTTTGTTTGAATGGGGTTTTACGCCGCTTTCAACAATCTTTCAGTTATATCGCGGCGGCTGGAGCACCTAACAATGGTATTTCTCACACCAGTGCTACCATCACTTCCCTTCCTAGCCTCAAGCTGCTATCTCACATAGGTCTACGATTATCGACCCATTGGTGTGAGACAAATAGTCGGAAAGGATGAGTGCTGCCGTTTGCGACATTAGACTTTCACTATAGATTGAATAAACTATTGTTACGGTCTAAGTCACCAAACCTTAGAAACAAATGCTTGACAAGAAGTCAACATTGATTTCGAGTACAAAGGAATAATTTCATTTGTCAAACTATTTAATCAATATTATTATTATCATCATCATTATCATTATTACTAGGAGCTATCCGTCATTGTTAGATAAACAAAGAATGTTCTACGAATCAAAGAAATTCAAGTAATTGTCTTCTTTCTTTTTTAACATGCGATCTTTGTATTGTCATTTTTACATATATAGAATCAATTTTTCTCACTCAAACTCGGTGATAATACAGGGTTATTAGGGGTCGGGATATGATAATATATTAAAGGTATTGTCTGAATTCAATATATCGACCACTTGAAATCTACCAAGGCCGTCCCGAGAAACACCCTGATTAATTTAAGCAGTTTAAACATTATGTTGAATCTTGTCTGATAAGATTCCTTGTATATCGCTTTGAAGTTTTAGTCACCTTGCGGAAGCGACCAATTTATTCGAAATATCCCGTAATTCCCTTTCGTATAGACTTCTTACTTGGCTCCTAGAAACCCTTTTATAAAGAGCAATTGAGAAGATAATCAAAACTGTAACACGGAAACCAGATGAATTAAATCGCATGTCGATTTCTCATCCCTTTCCTGTTCAGTCCTTGTGATATTATAATTGAGAAAATATTATGGAAAAAGAGGAAATTGCTTGTAACCTTTGAATTTCGAAATTTTAAAAAAAAACAGGAAAGGGTTAAAACTAGTATACTAAAGACTATCGATTCGTTTTTATTTTACCTATTTATTTTATCTTTTCATTTCAATTTGTCTGTCTTAAGCCATGAAAAATAAAAGGTATGTTGTGGATTAGCGGGGAAAAAAAACAAAGAAATTTAAAAAATAAGCATTAGTGGTCGTGAAAAATAACATATCTAGTGACGCCCTATTCCTTGTCCATATCCGGTAAATGTTTTTGGTAGCACTTTACAGCATGTATAGTTCGCATAACTTCATTATTAATACCCATTTCCTGTAGTTAGTGTAATGATTAACAGGTTAATTTAATTTTAGCTCCGTCTATTAGAACTGTTACATTCTTGTTGGCTGGAAAAAATAATTTTATACCCCTATGAAATAAATCTTAAATTGCTTTTAAAGCGTTCGGACAAAGTATCTCCACAACAAAATAACTCTCTCGAACAGGTAGAGTCTTCACGTATCTGGCACTTTTCATTGGATAATAAGAGATTGAAACGTGTTTTACTTTTTTCATCGAGGTATGAAAATAAATATCTTATCATACTTCTGTGTTGATTATGTACATCTCATAAAGAATGCCTTTTTTCTTTTCTTGTCAAAAAATTCGGTAGTACAGCAGCTATTATTGTGCACCAAATAAAGTCATATTCATAGAATTGCATTTCGTAAAATAATTTTTGGAAAATAAAGATATCTTTGAAATGTTAACGTAAATTTCATCCTGTAATCTTTGCTTTGAAGTTCCTTTAAATATTTTTGACAACATCGATTAGGTTTTAAATACCATGACAGAGTATCCCGAGTATCCAGAGTATTTCAGTTATATCGCGGCGGCTGCAGCACCTAACAATGGAATCCTGGTATTTCTCACACCAGTACTGCCATTACATCCTTTCCTAGCTTCCATCTGCTATCCCACATAGGTCTACGATTATCGACCCATTGGTGAGAGACAAATAGTCAGAAAGGATGAGTGCCGCCGTCGGGGATCGAATCCTTGACCTCTAGATTGACAGTCCGACGCGCTACCAACTGCACTTTGACGGCACATTATGACTAAATATCTAAATATCCTTTGGTATGGCCTCTTTGGTGAGACCAACGTCACGGTTGCCTATCAAGTTCGAAGTAAAAGGCCAAGACCACATTCCCAAAAATTAGTATCTTTTATAATATATATATTTTTTTTTTGGGGGGGTCGTTATTGATAAGCGAACACGTCTTATTTTTCCTGTGGGCAAGTTTAAGCTATTCCCTGACGACATTTTCAGTCTGGTTTGAAGTTAAATACGTTGCAGACGTCATTACTTGTCGTAGGGGTATTAAGAAACAAATATATATCAAATACATGTAGTGATATAAATATTGAGACACAGTGACAAAAATTTTAAAAAATACTATAAAACTAATGTTCTCCTCTTCCGAAACTGGTTTGCATACCTTAAAACAAGGGATATTCCGTAATTTTGAAATTCAAAAATTATACTCGAATCTATTGAAAATTGGCATCTATTATAAATAGAAATAGATATATCTAAAAAATCCTACATACAAAAACATACATGTTTGCATAAAGAAAAAAATATCGTGTGAGTGTATTTCTAGAATCACCTGATCTAGAATGAAACTTTAAAAATAAAAGAGATAAATATTGAGATAAATTCTTATATTAAAAAGTGAGATGAAGCTTATACAAAATCACCATAATTATTGATATTATCGGATTTTGTCGAAATTTGATATGATTTGCTTTGAAAAATCAATGAAACTTTAATTCTGAATCTAACTTTACACTTAGCATTAAAGATAATCTGGTCGTCTTTGAATAAACGTCTCATTTAAAGAGAAAACTGATTGTTGTAAACATTAAATTCCTTCTGTATCATGTTTACTGATATTCTCAACATTTAATTATTGGACAATAATTTGGCGCACACACACGCGCGAGCGCGCATGTGCACACGTATATATGGTAAGAACTTTCAGTACCAAGATCAAGGTCGTGTATATAGGATTGTCGTGGTTATAAATAACAGCGTAAAATTTCCGAGATTAGGTATTTGCCGAACAAGCGTTGTTTGTTATCAACCATATTATTGAAGCTTATTAGAAAAGTATTCTCTTCTTTAATTCTTTCGATTAACTGAAAATCTTTTTTTTTTTTTATCTTAATCCGAAACATATTTTCATAAATACACATTTAATTTGGAGAATGCACTTTTTGCCCATGTAGTGCAAGCGGACAATGGCATCGTGTGACATATCAAATATCTTTACTAAACATACTTTGATAAATTACGGTGTAATATTATTTTGATAATGTTGGATTCTTGATCATGCCTTTATTATTACCATGAATATTCTAATAACTATCGTTGTATGAAATTATTAATTTGTTTGTTTGTTTGAATGGGGTTTTACGCCGCTTTCAACAATCTTTCAGTTGAAATTATTAATACCTATATCATGAGTATTATCATTATCAAAAATATTTCTTGTGTATATCTTTTATTTAATTTATTCTTTATTTTCCTTATTTCTGGTACTTTTTCAATTAAGACAGATACCTATGATGCAAACGTATGCAGAAAAATCTACTTCCAGATCGATGAAAACTAGAATGTGTAGTCTGGTAAAGCTGGGAAATTTACATTTTTTATCGGAGAAAATTTAGATTTCTCTTTGTTTTACGCGGGTCGTGGTAAAAATTCCTAGATAATTTAATTGCAATCTCTACTCAAGCGTCTCCTTACACACGATAAAATGAAACCGTAGACAATAAGCCATTAAGGTTAGGGTAACATACACATAGTTATATTATAACCCTTTACTAGATGACACGCTATTAGACTTGTCCAAAAAAAAAATTAAGTGAATGTAAATCGAAAACAAATTATCTAATAGGGTACGTATTTTAAACCTAGTAATTATATCGAGAAAGCAAGAGTTGTTTATAGGATAATTTTTCAAAATAAATGATAATCTGCAAATTGTTTGTTTGTTTGTTTTTGTTTGTTTGTTTGTTTTGTTGTTTTTTTTTTGTTTTTTTTTTTCAATACTTTTAGCCCTTTCACTTAAATTCAGTTCTATAGAGAATTTATAATTCACATGACAAGAGTTTATATAGTTTATTGGTCACCAAAGTCACCAAAACGAAACAGTTTTATCCAATTAACGATGTAGAATTAGGCCAAGAAAAAAATTCGAGGGTAGAAAGTTCGAGTTTACAGCGATTGATTTCGCTAAAACTAATGTAAGATACCCAATATTTGGTATTTAATGTACAGGTATATTTTCAACAGCAGACCCCTTTTGTTAGTACATATATATTAAAAATAATTGAAATAGTGCTAGTGTTGTTGGTTTCATATAATAAATTAGCTTGCTGTTATTAATTTATCATTAAAATCACTTAAAAAAATGAAAAACTGATATAAGAACAAAAATATGCAGCTTCAGAAAAGTTATCCTTTGCGACTCCTCAAGTTTTAACTCATTCCCACTCAGTGACGCTTTTAGACGCACCAAAGAAAAGGAGCTTCGGAAAACATTGTGGAAAATGAAGAAATTGATTGTAAAAAGCATTTTCTTCATTTTTCCACGATGTTTTCTTTCAAGAAAGTTGAAAAAAATGATAACCTTTAAATTGTCGTCTGCAACTTCTTTCAATTTTGGCCAGTCTAAAATTTTGCCATCTGGTAATGGGTTAATGTTGAATTTACTCCTACATACATGTATGTGTTAAAATCAGACATTTATTGGATCTTCAGGCACTTAGTTTGAAATGAGAATGAATTCATTCGGTTGCCTCGTTGAGTTAAAAGGAAATCTATTTCAATCATCAATGGAATACATTTGGTCAATCGGCATCCCAAGCATCGTAGCTGTAGCACAAATAAGCTGTAGTTATAATATTTGATCTCCGGTCGACGGTGTACCGTATAGTTAGTGCAATTAAAATGTTGATTTAAAAGGCATAAGGATTCTTTTCAGTTGAAATAAAACATTTTGCTACACAAAATTTATAACAAATGTGTTCATTGAAATGCATTTAAGACATAACTAAAGTATGTTTTTGTGTTAGTGTTTTAATCGAGGTATGAAACGAAAAACCTAATCACACCGTATGTATATGCGGAGAGGATTCATACAGAAGTGTGATAAGTTTTTTCGTTTCATACCTCCATGAAAGAAAAAAAAAACTTTTCATTTAAAATTTATTGACACCAAGCGAAAAAGCAAATAGTTAATAGTTTTTTTATGCTTTGATGGAACTATTTTTGTGTGGAAGCATACAAAATAGCAACGTGCTCAAAACTTTGTTCGTGAAGGTGTTCGGGCCAATCAGAACATTCGGTTTTGTTAGACAAAAAGTTAAAACTAAAAAATAAATTACTGATAGATAACAATATTTATTTTTCTATTTAAATGAGATTCTCGTTGTTTCACTTTCAAGTATTATTTGGTTGAGAATAATAATGAGACATAACAAATCCAAGGGATGAACAATAAATATTTTAATATCATTTCCAATTAAAAGGATATGTTCGTGCAAACCTTTTCGCTGTTTTTCGATCATTTATATTTTTGTTTGTTTTCTTTCTCTTTCTTTTACATTTCATATGCTTTTCAATCAGTTTATTAGCTAATTTTTCAATTGTTTTTGCGTGCAACCATTATCGTTAGTAAGTATTATTATTGGGTTTAATTTATACATAAATATAAATGTTGTGCTCTCTTAAAATTGAAAATTATTTTAGATATAATTATTGTGTATGACGAGATACATGTAATTGTATAAGTCAATAAAAATCTATCTATCTATCTATCTATCTATCTATCTATCTATCTATCTATCTATCTATTTATCTATAACTGTTTATATATTACCAAAATTGACTATATTTCAGTTGCTTTGATAGCGATTTTCATCAATATATATATATATTTCTCACACTATTTCTTTTTCACCTCTCTCTCTCTCTCTCTGTCTGTCTCTCTCTCTCTGTCTCTGCCTCTCTCTCTCGCTCTCTCCCTCTCTCCCCTCTCTCTTTCTCTTTCTCTCTCTCTCTCTCTCCAGTTGATTTACATGCATCCATACTCGGTAAAATGTATTATTTATTGGGTCTTAAAACATAAGAATAGATAATGAGAATAGTGCCTTGTCGAATTTATTTGAAGATTCCCCTTTTTTGGCCCTTTGGTGTATTTTTAATATTTCTAAACACCGCGATGACCGAAAAGATTTCAAAAGCAAACTAATTTCTACATTGAAGAGATACAGATTGAGCTTTTATTTTAGTCAGGGACAGTAAGTATTATGCAGAAAACATAACGATGTATATTTTGAAACAGGAAACTATTCTGAAGAAAAAACACTTCAGTCCAATAACAATAGCTTTTTGTCTGTGTAATGCATTCAAATCTATGAAGTGCACGCAGTGTCATTTTCTCACCGCTATAAATAAGTTAAGTACGGTAGAGATTGCATGTTTTGTAAATTGCATGTCAACTTACTATCAAACCTACAAGTGCATTCTACCTAGCTTGCACGCACGAATGTGAATATAAAAACCATCTAAACCCGCTGCTAGTCTGTTTGCGTGTCTCTTTTAGAAGCTGAATTATTGATCCGATGATTTTGCAATATACAACAAGGAACGTGCATATGTTTTTGTTCTTAGCTGTTGATTAGAATTTTTTGTTTTACTTACATTTTGTAGGCTTGCTCCTATCTTATAAATGATACACATTCTTTGAATTATTCGTCATTATTAATTTATTTATATATCAATATGTATATCACTTATTCTATTTCATTTTCAAAAATGAAATTAAGTGGAACAATTATTTTGATTATAAGTAGAACAATTATTAAATACAATTTTATATTCTTTCTGTGTCTTTATTTACAGCTAAAGAAAAAGAAGGGGACAAAATTGCTATAATTTCTGGAATATTAACGACGATAAAGAAAAGATATAAAAAAAATCACAATTTTAATTCATATTTCATTTTGTTTTTGGTTGAATAATTCGTGTTAGAAATTACATGCTCGCTGAACAGAAAAATTGTACATACATTGACAAAAATGTGTAACTACACCTTCTTTCGAAAGAAATTCATATTTATTCCGTCGTGTTCTGAAACATTTCAACAAATTATAGTATTATAAGAAACAGTCTTTAGTTGGAAACTTTTGAAATGAATTTGTCTCGAATACATGTCCAGCTTCCATTGAATATTGCAGAGTCAAATTGTTACTGCTCTTGTATATGTGAACTCAATAAATGAATTAATAATTAAAAATTATGAAAGTAAATACTGTATATATGAATGAAGCTTGCGAAAGAAATTGGCCTTATTTTTATGTTGTTTTTTATTTTATTTATTAATATTTTTGAAAATTAAACACACATATATTTAAAATTCGTTTTGGAAAAAAGCGAGGGATTTTTTGTTAGTTTATTTTGGTAGAGTTTGTTGTTGTTGTTTGTTTGTTTGTTTTGTTTTATTTTGTTTTGTTTTTGTTTTTTCGTTCTTTCCTTTCTTATCTTGTTTGTTTGTGTGTGTGTGAGTGATAAAGGCTCGAATGACCAAATTTCAGCTTACAAAATAGAAGTGTAAAAATTTCGGGGGTAACATTTTAATCAAGAGAACACACTTTTACGCACGAATACATTGTAAATCCATTTTTCAACTACACAAGCGTGCTGTCGAATGCATTCAAATTCCAACAATAAAATTCTGTCAAATTTGAATCTGTTTCCTCTCAGTCAAACAGCGCCCCTGGGCTCCAAAAAAGTAAGCCACGTCCAACTTAGATACATTAAACTTTCAAAATGAGTGCCCATCTTCACTGAAAACCGTAGGTCGAAATTACACGATAACAATGGACCTCGTGTACACTAAGATTTAATGTTATTTTTATTGTTTATTGCTACTTTATGATCGCCCGCTAAATTAACGATTATGTCTTGAAAAATGCAGGGTCATAAAATCTGCAAAAACTCCATAAAACATGGGAATTAAAGATGGACGGAAGGTCGGGAAATTAGCAAGAACTGTTACCCAAAACCTTTAATTTGGGTTGTTTTTATAGCCCTGAATTTGGGCTTCTTGGAGACATTTATACTGTAAATGAGTATGGTTGATGTTCGGACGAATAACCTTGGTATATTCTTTATTTTTGTTGTTAAATATTCACATAAACACGGAATTTCGTCCTTGATATGGAGTTTGAAGCATATAGATTCAAGCCAATTCAAAGGACTACATCAATTAATTAATGAATATTTACTTAAAGATTGTACTTTGAAGCTTGATGTAAAAATGATCCTAATACTAATATAATTGACAACAGGAAAAATAAACCATATCCTTGTACATAAGTGTTCTCTGACCTTTTATATATATTAACTCAATGTTAGTCTAAAGCACAGTGCTTTTAAAGATAACTAGGAATAAAACGGGGGAAAAATGAAAACGTACTGTTGTCTACTTTATCGTTTTTGCCACAAAACTTCCAATTTCACAATACTTATTGCAACAGATTAATTCAGTGGATATTTAACTCCAAAGTCATTATTACTATTCGAGCGTTTGACCCATCTACTTTTATTCTATTGTATGAATATATTTGTGTATTGTTATAGGAAATATGATTAGGAGCTTAAGTTAAACATTTTCTCTTCTGTTTCAAGTGTTTCGTTGCAAAACTGAGAATGATGATAATAATGAATAAAATGTCCAAACACTTAAAAACACTGTAATTTTGACTTCAACCTTTTTGAATAAATATTTCAAAAATATACATGTCTAATATTCTTTATTTTATCTATTTTTCTCTGATTCTGGCAAATTATTATTGAAGAATAAATAAATATTTCAAACATAAACAACTAAGTTTGAAAAATAAGGAAGAAGAAATGGACTAAATACGATTCAATGTAAAAAGACGCCGCCATAGTTTGTTGACAACTACATCCTATAATCATTTCCATTACATGACTCTACGTTTTTCTGACCTTTGAAGTGTCCGTTACCCATTACCGTAATGTTTGCGTATTTATAACATAAGTGATCTTGTTTGCGTATTTACATATAAACTTAATTTGTTAAAGCGTATCTTTAAAGCGAATCTAGTAAATGTCAAATGTCGTGGTTTCGGTGAGAAAAATGGATTTGCCAGATGTTAAATCGCCTTCATTCCGGACCTTACAAACCTTCTAATCTATTTACATTTTGTCCGTCATATTTCCCAGTGGTTAAATATTAAATCATTTACATTTTTAGCTCACGGAAAATGCGATATAAAGAGTAAGCAACGACACTGGGTAAGAAATTGTTATTAACCTTACAACCCGAATGTTCAGGGTTTACAGAAAAAGACAAAACTTTTTTTTTTTTTTTTTGTTAGGACATTTCTCAACAAATTATTTCATTTACTTTTAAGGAAATATGAAGTAGTACAATTATGTTTACACTAAATGAAAAAAAAAAAAAAAAATAAGAACGATTCATTTTTAAATTCATTTCATTTTTTCTGTCTCTTTTTCAAGCATTTTTTTTCAGACTTATTTATCTATTTCAATAGCCAATAATTAAATACAGGTGATGGTTAACGGTGAATTAATTATAATAAGTAAATAGTTATCAAAGACGAAAAAAATATTCAACTGTTTTAATAAAAACAACACGCAACGCATAATTCTAAACAAGATATTTGTTTTGAATTATATTCATAAATATAAAAGTTGTGTAAATAAATAATAAAGAAGGACGAGATAATTTAAATTTGAATGATGCAAAACAGAAAAAAAAGCCTTATTCGAGTTAGAAAAGCCTCTAAACCAGTGTAAAGAGAAATTTGTTTTCGTTAAAAGGAAAACCCATTATAGTCATTATCATTCAAAACACATTTATAACTGCGGTGTTAACTTGTGTAATATGTGTATATTTAATGTGTTAGAATCGTGCAGTTGAACCCCGGCTTACAATTAACCCCACCTTCCATAACCTATTCTAACAAAATAACGATTATGGACGCCCCTGAAGTAAAATGCTTTAGAAA
Source organism: Fragum fragum (assembly GCA_946902895.1). Classification (NCBI taxonomy): domain Eukaryota; kingdom Metazoa; phylum Mollusca; class Bivalvia; order Cardiida; family Cardiidae; genus Fragum; species Fragum fragum. Next base: position 39,878,731 of record OX336372.1, read on the forward strand.
ACATGGAGGATAATGAAGAAAATGCTTTTTACAAGCAATTTCTTCATTATCCACCATATTGTCTATCCCATTAATCAAAGTTTTCTAAAATTCAATCATTTACAAATTGTCCTCTGCAACGTCTTTGAATTTTAGCCAGTCTAAAATTTTGTCATCTGGTATTATCCCTGTCTATAGTTTAAGCGTTTCATTTCGATATTTAATCCCTAATTCATTTTATTCACATTATTCGAGAATATCATAGGCATAGGCTTCATCTCACTGTTTTTCAGCGTTCATACAAGTTTTGATCTCATCAAAAATCATGATTGCCGAATACTTCAAACAGAAGATCTAGCATATACAAGACTGGTAAAATATCAGTTTCTTTCGTGTTCTATTAGTGTAAGAATTAGATGGAATTGGGAGAGGGGGGTGAATCCCCTTTCGTTTCCGTGGGGAATTTAATAAACATTTAATAATGATAGGAAAACGTACTCCATTTGGTAAGCTTGAACCCTCTTTATATATATCCTGGATCCGCCTTGGGCTATCAAATATTGTGATTACATAAATTTTGAACAAGCTGAGTTTACGATGTTATGTGGTTCACTCCCTATGTGTTATTTATGTTGCTATTGCTTGATATACAGGCTATCTAGGTATGCTCAGAATACGTTTATTTTCATATAAAAACATTCACCACGTAATGGAAGTGTTTACGTGGCAAATCATGCCTCTGTGTGTTGCATGTTGTGTCTAAGTCCGAAAACACATGCATACTTTACAACCAATCGCTCAACCAGACAAATAAAAAATCTGACCTTACCTACGATTCCCATCCAAGGATAATATGGCGTCGTATGTTCCGGCGGACTGCTCGGTTCTTTTAAATCTTTCTGTAATAAAGTGTTACAGTTTCCATTATGTGCATCCAGATTGGAGGAATATGGACTATTACTATTATGCGTAGAATCCGGCGAATTTGATGTGCCATTCCAGCTCCCTTCCGTCGTGGTACAGTTTAAAAACGACCTGTGAGCGGGATGGGTGTTATCCTCCCCGGGCGGGTAGCCCGGGACCCGTCCGGTGTTCAGCCCGTGGGTACCATGATGATCCCGGGGGTAGAGCGATGAGGTATCGTGGTTTTGATGAGCAGGATAGGTATTCGCAATCCGTTGATGATGATCACTATTAAAGCCAGTATTATGATATCCCATCTGTTCGGCGAAACGCGACGCAAACAGTCCGTAATTCCCTGCACCGTATCCAGGCACATTCCCACTCATATGATGGTTCTCACTAGAATATTGTGCAAAAAGCGACGCCGGATAGTATGAGTTCATTTTTCTGTTATAAATTTACTATAAGTTTTAATAACTGACTACATGCCCCATTCCGAAGGTAGTAAAACTCGTGATTTGTGGCTCTTTTTGCCCACTGTCCGCCAGTATAAATCATTTGCATACAAATCACTAGCGTGACGCGACAGCCAATCAACGCGCAGTATTTCTCCCCATAGTTCGGCCTTTCATATTAAAAATACTGTATCGCACACGAAGACTGTAGAGTAGATCCGAAATGTAAATAAACCGATTTTTTGTGAGGGCTCTGTTTGTCGCCTATCTTATGGTGGATTTTCCTTTTTTCGCAAATCTATTTTGTAGATTTAAATCATGCAGCGTATAATTTAAGTTAAATATTGTTGCTTTGTGAGTCTGTTTAAGCGAAAAGTGTTCCCTAAATCTGCTATTCTGTTCGAATCTCTTTAGAGACAACCGTAATGATAATAATAATGATAATAATAATAACACAGTGAACTTATTCTACGATGACATTGGCAATTATTCGTCTTCGGTCGATCAAATATCGTAAAAACAGCTTTAATAAAACTTCTATTCGATCTTTTTCAAATGTTTTTCTATATTTATAGAATGTCTAGTTAAAATACTTCATGTTGGGCTACGACTCATTTAGATCTATTTCTCTACTTATATTCACGTGTTTTTCATAACTTTTGTTTTCTACCATTATTGCGTGAATTCACTGAAGTTACGAGGTTTTGGTTGCCAGCCGATACTATTTAGAATATTTCCTGTGGACCAAAAGGTGACTAGAATCGAGATAAAATGCTGACAAATTTATATGCTATTCCTTATTGTTTGCAAAACGCCAAGAAACCCATAAAAACAGTTTTATAAAAGCTAGCGTGCATTGCAAGGAGCAGATCACCACAAATTACTTCGATGTTCTAATAAAATTAAGAACATCAGAGACAAAAATTATATGCACTTAATGTGCCACCGACAAAGTATTCGTCTTCAATGTTAAACCCGTTCCCACACGATCCCTCCTTCTTTTCGCCCTTCAGGTAAAAAGCGTTGGAAAATATTGTGGAAAATAAAGAAATTGCTTGTTGCAAGCAATTTCTTCATTATCCACAATGTTTTCCATCAAGAAAGATGACAAAAAAAAATTATAGTAAAAAATAAAAATTTAAAAATACATAAATAAGATTCCATTAACTTGAAATTGTCATCTGTAGCTTTTAAATTTGGACCAGTCTAAAATTTTGTCTTGTGGGAATGGGTAACCCGTTCTTATTCAACCCATAATGACAAACAATTTCTTTTTTTCCTATAGTGTTTTATACCGTGTGCGATTAACTCTTTTCAAATCATAGCAGTTTTGAATTGTCGCCAGCAAAGTCTTTCAACTCGGGCCAGTCTAAAATTTTGTTTTCTAGTAATAGGTAGACTTGGAAAACCTCGTATAAGAGATGGAGAAGAAAATATATAGTTAGGGCTCCATTCAAGATGACAAGCTTTTTTTCTCTTGAACTCGATATGCACGCACAAAGCGGTAAACCATGGTTTTGTCATCCTTAACGAAAGGTAGAATTTTAACCCATTCTCGAGCGGCGCCATGTTGAACGACCTTTGAATATAATAATCATTTTTATTATTTGGAAAAATGGGAAAATTACTTTTAACATGATATCTTTCTTATTTCTATCATGTTTTGTACACCGCATGCAACGTATTTCTAGATTTGCAACCACTTTAACCCATTCTCACGCAATCTCTCTAAAAGCCCTCAAAGAAAATGAGCTCTTGAAAAAAATGTGCCAAGCAATATTTTCATTTCCTTCAATTCTTCCCTAAGAGATAAAGTTGATCTGTGTGTGTGTGTTCCTTAATTTCGCGACCTTAAAATTACCGTTTACAACATCTTTCATTCTGGACCAGTCTAGAATGATGTCTGGTAATGGGTTAAGTAGGTTATGGAGTAAAATAAACTAAAAATTCTTGCTTTACTGATAACTTGGACTTTAAAATGTTATAATTATAACAATAAAGATATTTGATATTCTCCATTTTTAACAAAATATTTCCTACGGTAGCTTCAATCTTTGGAATTTGCGCCATGCTAAAGGGGTATGCGTTTGGTAATATCAACCGTGCTATAATTTCATAAAGATCAAATGCATTTCGGAGAACCTGGTGTATTCTAGCATATACAAACAAATACAAAGAATAAGAGATTGAAAACACTTTAGACCAAGAAATTAATTATTTGTATAACAACGTTGTCCTTTTTTGTGTGTGTTTACCTTCAGTAATTGAAATCCATTTAAACACACATTTCTGTATTTCAGCAAAATGAGAGTTTCGTTTTCAGATGATTTGTTTTGGCCAGTATAGTTAAGAATACACGATAAATACATATGTATATATATCCATATCCTTGTTGACGCTTTTCGACGTTTCAATGCTAAAGGGCTGTAAGTGTGTATACATGGTATATCATTTACGATCCTTAACTGATTCCTACTTAACTCCGCTTTTTTACACCCGTCAAGAAAACAAAGCTTTGGAAAACATTATTTCAAGATTTTTTTTTTCATTCTTCTTTATACCCCAAAAGACAAAGAGTTTTAAAAATTCATTAACTAAAAGTTACCGTCTGCAAATTCTTCCCATTTGAACCAGTATAAAATTGTGTTGTCTTGTAATGAGTTAAACACGTGGCCACCAGATTATAACGGCAAAAGAAAATAACAACATGCCATTTTTCCTTTTCCAGCAACTATTTTAGTTGATCCCCTCGTATGGACAAAAATTTTGAGGGGGGGGGGGAGAGGTTAATATCCCTTTTCAATTTCGTATGACCTAATGGTATTTGTCGTTGTTTTTTATCTGGCAAGGGGTTAATTGGGACAGGCAGGGGCTAAATAGAAGGAAATAAAGCCAGGTAATCCCTCATTTCAGCACCTTAAAAACCAAGTTTTATGTAGGGCCTAAGTGGAAATAATTTTGCCGCTTCTTTATGGTCGAAAAAGATTGTTTTTAAGAGGGAATTAATCACTTTTATAGGGAATTAAGGGGATAAAAAAGACATTTTGTACCGTTAAACTGACGCTTGTATTGGTAGGAAATTGGTTCAATTAAAATGAGGCCTCGTTATCCAAGAAAATATTTGTCTCTTGGGAGTGATATATTTTAAGACAGTTTACTAAGAAATATTGTATAATTGAAATACGAACATAAAAAAGTGACAAAAAAGAATACAGGGGAAAAAATCAGACAGTAATTTATGTAATTAATGAGATAAAAATAATGTGTTTCACCGGATGCGTGCTAGAAGATGTTCCCAACAGAACTGTCTTTAACTCATTCCCACACGGCAACATTTCAAACTGGTCCAAATGCAATATAGTTGCAGATTACAACTGAAGTCTATGAAATTTTTAATTTTTTTTTCACATTTCTGTGTAGAAAACATTGTGGAAAATGAAGGAATTGCTTGGTTCAAGCAATTTCTTCATTTTCCACAAAGTTTTCTCAGTTGATTTTCTTGGTGGGCGCCAGAAAGCGTCACTGTGTGGGAAATGGTTAAATAGCTCTGGATCAAAGTGACTCATTGACGGATTGCTGGCGGAAAGTACGACTTAGATATCGAACGAAGTTATTTTGCAAGTATCATGGCCATTAATATTTAACAAAAGATACAAGGGTTTCTTGGCGACGTAACTGTCGTAACTACAGCTTGAACGTTCAAGTCGCCATACCAACAAAATGCTACGCACCAATGTCGACAGGTGCTGCAATTAAAAAGTCACTTTCGGTCCAAAATGTATGATATGATTGGTCCACCTAATAAATTGACGCCGCGTTCCGTTAATTGTGTTGAGTTTGCCATTTTACCCTTTATTTATTTGACGAACAATTGAGGGATCTCCACCGCCAATCAAAAAATTAATTGACCAATCAAACCATTCACTTATACAGGAGGTGAACTGTTAAGTTTGAACTATGAACTATCCATGTTGTTTTGACCCGAAGACTGCGGTCCCTATCGTCTTCTCTCGTCGTAAAAATGACGTCTTAATGCATGTATGACGTCACCTCACAAACGACGTATGTAATTGACTGATCGCCGTAGTCAATCAAAAATCGATTGAAGAATAAAGTCATTCATTTAGACTGGAATTGGATGATGGATGATCAGTCGGCGCGAAGCATTTGGCGCACATATGAAATGGAGTGTGTCTCACTCATGTGCATTTAACCCATTACCACACAGTGAAATTTTAGAGCGTCCACAATTGAAAAAAGTTCCTGACGACAATTTCAAAGTATTAAAATAATTAAAATCTTTGTCTTTCTGGGTAGAAAACAATGTGGAAAAAGCAGAAATAGTAACAAGCAATTTTTGCATTTTACACATTGTTTTACAGAAGTATTTTCTTGAGGAGCGTAAAAAGGAGGGGTTGTGTGGGAATGTGTTAAAGACAGATGGTCGCTAAAAATAAACTGGGTGAGTTGAGTTGGCGATAGGCAAACCAGTAAAAAAAGCATTTAGCCACCTCTATGGCTAGTAACCGTCCCTTACAAAGAGGTATTTTATAATGAGAAGTTTGAATTAATTCTACAACTTTTATATATAAAATAAGCCTGATTTTTCTTGAAGGGACTGTAGACCCTTTCATATCTGTAGGTTTAACTTCGTTGCTAACCTTATTACAGAAACTTCTAAAGATAAGTCCTGATTACCAGACTTTTTTGGTAAAAAAAAAGAGAACATTTTTATCAAGCGACCACACCGGACAGCTAAAACGTGGTCGCTATAAACACTAGTTGCTTCATACAATTTTATGGAGTATCAATTGATTGGATACATAAATTATTGCAGAGTTCTCACTTAATCCTATGCTGTTGTAACTCATTAGAATTGTCTCATTGGTATTTTTTATAAGCAAATAAGAGCTCTTGCGTTAGGAAAAGTAATTTCGATATAAGTCGTTGAACTGATAAGGTCGCTTAATAGAGATGATCGTTTGAACAGAATTGGCCGTTTTATAAATGAGAATATGCTCGACCTTGAAACTGCAAAAGCTAATTGATGCTTTAGATGCTTCTGGGACGACCCAAAGATAATATAGGATGATTTCATCTTAAAAGGTAAATTTCGATTGTGTGACAAACAATATGTTCTGGGTACTCAATACAAAGATATGGAATTCCTATGACCGCCTTGTCCGACATGGGCTTTTCTATACATTTTTCTCTGCCAAAGGATCTTGGTTTATACAAAATAGATCACAAGTAGAACTCAATATGTATTGGAAAATTACCATAATGCTTATATTAAAAGAAAATATAAAAATGTTGTGGTTACTGTTATCTTCATTAACAACAATGTTTTCTCAAAATTTATCTCTTCACACGTTTGTATTTGCGCAAAAGAAGAGTATCATGTCTTACTGCCACATGTCTTACTGTGGAGATAATCTGTATTTTCACACCATTGCTCATTGGAGGACTCATTGGCGTGAAATGAATACCCACAACATAAGAAGTGTCATATTCACTTCTTCAAAACTTTCAAAGACGTCTACCATTACTTTTATCTGTATGCTAAGGGAGCATTTTCAACAAATAAACATTTGATTGATGCCGACAAGCATTTGCTGTATAGTTTATGTAGCTGATAAACATAGAGAACATTTATTGCCTAAAAATTAGTTCTGAAACCCGCAAGGAAGGATACAGAGTCGTAAAAAGTTGGGCAAAGCGTCTAGATGTCACAGATCTTTGTCAGTGGAGAGCTTGGTGTCAAGATAGTGTCTGTCATCCGTTGAAATGAACAAGATCCATCTTTGAATATCCTGGGATTGTTTTCGCCAAGGAGCCCATTGCTTGCTGAATTTACGATGCATATACACAAAGTTATGCATGCTTAGGAAGAAGCCTGAAAATTTAGGATTCGATACACACGTTGTAACAAAGTTCAAAATTCAACTTAGAGCCATGTGTAGGGAGTGGTTAAAGTCACCAGTGCCTCACATGACCAATTTTTCGTCCCGTGATTTTTATCTTGTCAGCATATGTTTCAGAAGTTGTGGCAAAATATCCAAAATTGCCTTTCCACACTAGTTTTATTTATCTGCCCATTTCTTACTTATACGGTACTTACAGGGAATACGGGTATATGGGTCCCTGAATTATTTTTTACGTTTAACCGTGAACATTGTATTCAATGATGCTACCTGTTGCAACCTAGACTCATTTTAACAAAAGCTGATGTGATTTCGGTTTCCTTATGAACATAATTACAACATGATATGTTGAAACTGAATAATGCAGCTAGTTGATTCAATTTCAGAAGGTCTGTTTCTGAATTTCAAATATATCGCTCAGTGATGTTTTCTTAATTTTATAAGTATTTAGACCTTATCCTAGTCTTTCTTATAAAATATAAGTGCACCTTCCCAAGCAAATAATGAAGGATTTCCGTATATCATCGAACCCAATCCACCTAGATCATGATAAAAGGCTACAATATTTTCGGCATATTTTTTTCTTATCAAGGTTTCCAAATCCTAATGCTGTAATAGATCAGAATGTTAGATTTCGTTCTTATTATGTGTATGTCTTTCAATCAGGAATTTGCTTTATTTTGTAAATAAAAAAGCGATATTAAATGAACACGCTCTTCCCTGGAATAGCTCGTCTTCTCGCGTATGTAAACGTCAATAAGTTCATTGAAACATTGTATTTGTTCCGTAAGGCATCGTTCGCTTTGATTTCTTTTCATATTTAAGTTCAAAATTCATTATTGCTTTCTACACCACAACAGCTAATTTCTTTAAACAAATTAATCTAGTGAAGGGAATGTTTTCGGCATATTCATTCATTCATTAACGCTTAGAATCAGGAAAAGAAAAGAAAATAAGGTTTAAACGCATCTACCTCAAATATTGCAATATATCCAGGTTAAAAACGAGATAAAAGGCGCTAAGAGTCCCTGACGTCGAAAAATGCTCAAATACAAACAAAATGACGTCATTTATGACGTTAATACCACTTGAAGATGTCATAACGTCATTTACCAGAGAGTCTCCTGTCCTATTTGGGATTCAACATTATTGTATCGGTTCTTAGTATGAAATACTTCAGTATATGCCAGCGTTTAAATACTAGAAGCAATGAAATGTACTATTCCTGGCAAGGTCAAGTGATCTCTCGCCGTTCCGACCTTAAGGAAGGTGACCAAATACATACTATAAAACATTTCAGCTTTGTTGTCGGTCTGGCAAAGATATAAATATTTGCTGTTTAGTTCCATGTAAAATAAGGGAAGACCCAGTGAACCCAAAAATAGGACAACGGGGGCATATTTTTTCTAAACTTTACCAGGTGATGTAGCATACATTATAGGAATACCCTACAGTGTTTAGAAAAAGTATTCCTTTTCTTGTCTTTTTTAAATGGATGTCTCCAACAGAAGCTTTATTTGGACCCCAGGTGCATTTTTCCTGCAACTTTTCTAGAGGTTCACAAGATTATAACAAATCCAAAACATCAAATCTACAGGCTTCATTATTATCAAGAGAACTTTTTTTTAAAGAAGTTCTTCTTTGTTTCTATGTTAAATTGGGCCTGCATGTTTGAAAGTCAAATGAAGGCCAGGATTTTATAAACAATTTTTATAGACCAACAAAGCACCATCAAAACACCTTCCAAATCTTGCCAAAGACCCAAAATGTATAGCTTACCACTTGCGTATACCAAACATAACGTTCTCAATTAACTAGCAAAGCTATGTACATTTTTATTGGCCGTCTCGAAATAAAGCATTGAACGTCCCTCATTTAAAGCCGATTTGCACTTTCCCAGTTTGGTCTAGAATAGTGGTTATGATGAAACAACTGCCATACGAATTGTATTCCTATTCATATCTATTTATTGTATTTTTTATGTCGTAAGTATAGGGATTAGTACAATACTTCGTTTGCGTTTACTTATGACTAGGTGTGTAATATTGATAAACAAGGCTTTACCTTTATACCATTTTAATGGAAAGCATAGTGTTATTTCTATAGAAACTCTACTCGAAACCATGAGTATTTATCCCTCTAAATAAAGATTCGTTAGTCAGTCATTGATAAAGTATCATCTCCCATTACACAAAACCCATTCACGGAAATGATCCCTAAAGCCAAACGATAAAACTTATTGCTGTCCAACCCACCCTACATTTAGTGCCATATCAATTATATTAGCTAAGATTGCCATTAAACACTTTTCATTCCATACGACATTCATGAATCCCTTATACCAAAAAACTACCAACGCCACCTTCTGGTTGGTGTATCAAGAACCTTTTCCGTGTGCCTAGTCTTAAAAAGAATAATTCATATTCTAATAATATGAAGTATTCTGGGATGTAAACACTAAACTACTGTGAAAACATCCCACAATGGACAAAGACGAAAAGCGTCAATGCTCTTACTAAGATTATAGGGATCTGTAGAATAGAAAGAAATGGGAAAACGAGAAAGTTCGGAAAATCGATGCTTGTAATCCCCAATAGCGAACTAGTCGCAAATCGGTCGATATTCCCTGATTGGATTCCGTCTTCTAGTCACGGGCTCTACTCGCGATTCCACTCCGAATGTCTAGCACAAATTGGACTTTCAAGATTTACGAGCACGAAAATAAAACGAGGTTACGCAGAGTTTCAGAGCTGGAAAATTGGCATCGTCTCTAATGCTAGTCTATTTGCTAAAGCTTGTTTTATTATTTCTTGTTCATTGGAATGATTCTGTCCTTCTCTCCACGAATGAAACCCAAACCGAATGAATTATCATCGCATTCAGTTACAAGATGCGAGGGGGTGAAATAAGGACTAAAACCAGAAAACGTGCGCAGACATATTCATGTGATACTATTTACAATTCCATGCAATGGGTAGATACAGCAAATCGTTGGACGAATAAAATGTCGTAAATACGGCTTCATTCAAATTGTATTAAAGATATTTTATCGCCCATCGACGAAAACTTGCATAAGACGACGAATAAATAAAATGCTAAAACGTGAATGGACGCTCTTTGCGAAATATATGAAAGATTGATTCTATTGCGTACAAAATTTATTGCAGATTTCTCACTTTATCCTATAAATTTTACACTAATCAGAATTGTCTCAATAAGACTCTTATAGTGGTTTTCAAAAACATATGAGTTACATACGATTTTAAAGCAAGCACGTCGGCTTCTTAATAGCCTTTGCTTCTTGAAAAGGTGATCTTTCAATTAAAGGTCACTTAGTTTAGGCGGTCTAACTTTCAACAGTGTTGCACTTCGTTATTCTACAGAAGATATAATTTGCCTCGTGAATTGAATAAGAAAAAGAAAATATGCAATCGACTTAAATTCCATCTTACAAGTTTAACTTAACTTTTTATATATTTCATTGTAGCTTATATTTGTGTGCGTGCGTGTGTGACTAGATGTTCTTTTTCATTTCAATTGTTCATTTATTTCTTCATGTTGCCTAGTTCTGCGCTTCCCAACTTTAACCATTACAAAAAATCAAAGTCAAATGTGTCTACTCAAGACATGGCTTATTTTTTGAAGCCACCTTGTTTTGGTAAATAAAAAAACGTTATATGCTTACTAAAATAGGTTTCAAAGGGTTGCATAATTTCTAATCCATGCAAGAATACACAGATAATGTAAGTTATTCTAAACATCAAAAGATATATGATTTTTTGCGACTTTCAATATGAAAAGCGCTCTATCACATTAACGTTGGCGTTTATGCAACAATATGATTTATCTAACGGCTTAAGAACATAGGCATTGCATACAAAATATTATAGAAATGCAGGTGGTAAAGGTCGCATCTTACAATATTAGCGTTACAAGGTTAGTAATGTTATATGGAATAAATTGAACTCTTTTAAAGCACATACATTTTACGAGGCTATGTCAAGTAAGAGAAATATATTGTTTCTATCTTAAGCTTTCTTCCATTTTTTTATACATATGTTGTGGTAAAATTGCTTATTTTCCATAGAATTATTGGATGAGGCACTTACGTCGGACTGTGCGAAATGTAAAGACGGATGATGCTATCAAAATTAAATTTCTTGTTTCATAATAAGATAAAACATAAAAATAAACATCTGTATAGTTGGTGCTCTTCGAAATGTTTAATAAGAAAATAAAGCTTTTTTGCTTCATTGCAATATTAAATTGTTTGTCCTTTCGTCGATTTCCTAAAGCATAATGAATGTTCGGTGGTCATGCCTATACGCAATGATAGGCAATGAACATATGTTTTTGATGCAAACTATAGGAAAACTACAAAATTTACAAGCCATGTTCGTCGATACACGAAACTAAACCTATACAAACGGGTAAAAAGTTTCACGTGGGTCAATTTCAACAAGCGCTGTCCTGACTAATTCCGCAGCGATAACAGAACCAAGCTCCGATCTCTTGTACAGTTTTCTGTCTAGCAAGAAGGGCATAATGAAAAAGGGCCGATTCTACTTTCTTACCGAACTCGCGTCCAATTAATTCAACTGTTATGCAGACATGCCATGAGTAATAAATTGAGATAGGTAAAAAAGACAAGAATTATTCTCTCCTTGAAGGCTTTCATTCGACATTTGCATATATTATCATCTGAGACGAATGAATACGCCAGGCGACCTATTTACTTAGTCGGACGTAGAAAACAAATGAGTTATCCAGGTGGTACGAACTGTGTGGGGCGGATAGCTTCGTATATACCTATATTTTGATTTTACTTTGATTTTACTTTTGATCGAGAACATAAAATAATACCGATGAAATAAGTCTAAGCTTGTCTCGATTTAATCCTATATATTGTTTTCTTTTGATGTTTCATCTGGCTTCCAAAATTTCATCACAGATTATTAGAGGAGATCATTTACAGTCGGTTCTTCGTGTTCGTTTTGTCCACCCCATTTTTTGGCTTCTTAAATCAACATGTAATTATTGTTTGTTTCAACATTCTCTTACAGATAATCTTTTACGAGTGGTCATTCATTACCTCAGGTTGCTAAAGCCAGAGTGTTGGAACTGGCACTTATTAATCAATATGATAAAGAGGAAAAAAGTTTGTTTTCGTCTAAGATAGATTTACAGCAAAAGCTGTACTTTCACTTCTTGCTCTTCAGCTCGTGAAAAAAAATATCTGTTTTTCACGCAATGACCGATAAATCGATCTTACACGATCAAATGATAATACTATTTTTTAACGCAAAAAGGGAGGCAAATTATGAAATGTTCCGCAAAAAAAGCAAAAAAAAAAAAAAAAAAAACAACATTGTGCGCGTGAATTACATTGTCACATGATGACGTCACCAGTGTCCTTCTTGAATACCGCCCATATGACGTTCAGTAGAGGCTGGGCGAAAACTTCAAAACTCTGCGTTTTTCACGTTAATGATTTTACTGATTGTCCGGTGATATTATCACGTGATAATCCACCGAGAAATCTCTATATTCTACCGGACAGCATTAAATAAACATTCTTATATGTAACCTTAAGTTTCATAACGACCTTTCAAGGAACGTCATGCTTTTAAACTTGATAAAAAGGGATTTTAATTATCATGAATATCCTTTGATCAATTGTGAGGTGTCAATACTGAAAATAACAGCAGACATAACGGCATGAAATCAAACTAGTATATTCAAAATCAACCTACAAAAATGCTAATTGAAATCATTAAATCAACGTATGTGAATAAGAGTGTATAAGTGTCGACAACTCCTTTGGTCTGTCAACACCAAATATGTTGATAACACCTCTGATTGGGTGTCTGTTCATTTGAGATGTTTTATAATTTTTGTTCTTAAAGCAACACAATGGCAAATGCATTGCTAGGGATTATAATCTGACTTCCCGTTTCAAGAGCTCTAGAATTACATAGCATGAGATCTAAGCTAACTCCTCCACCTGTAACTTGATTTTGAAGCATGTTTCAAAATCGCCTTTATCAATACAACATTGATAGCCAAAATCTCACCTCAAGCGAAAAGAATGAGCCATAGCTTAGAAACGGATATTCTTTCGCTTGGTGGTAAATCAGAAAACATTAGTGATCAACAAGAAAATTAATTGTATTTTACAAAAAGTTTTATTCGGAAAAACGAACTTGTAAAATGAAGTCTGGAAACCAGCTTACAATTATTTTTAAATTTCAGATGGTCTGTTATAACAAAAGGTGTTTGTGGGGCCGAAATAAAAAAAAAAGGTAAAAGTAGAAAATAAAAACATCTTGCCAGATGAGGGGTATCTAGAAAAGTTCGCATAACAAGCTCAAATAACAAAAAAGCAACAGTGACAAATACAACACAGAAAATGTTCAGCGAAGCTGCCAACTAACAAGCGTACGTTTATGGTTTTGTTAAAGCATGATTAGCACAGACAGGCGAATGATGCTGAGCATGTCTGGTTATTTCTGAATATGTTTAAAGGAAAATGGGAACAATTCCAAAAAAGGAAATAAATATTGGAAGCTACCCATTTAAAGGTTCGAGTATTAGTTTTATTTCAAGGTACATGTGATTAAAATGGGAAACATTTAACCAATTACTGCAAATCCCTCTTTCTTACTCACTTAAGAAATGATACTTTGGACTTTGGACAACATTTTTGGGGATAATAAATTACTTGTCACAAATGAATTCTCCCTTGTACACAATGTTCTATATCCCTTTAAACAACATCTGAAATTTCCTCTGCAACATCTTTGAATTCGAACAAGTCCAATTGTTTTTCGTCTTGTAATGTGTTAAATGGGTTTCATTAGAAGGTTATACTTGAAGATGTTTTCAACAGATAAACACTTTCAAATTTTGATTTGCAGTAAAACAATTTCACGAGGAACTATGAAATGTTGAAAAGCAAATATAGAAATGGTTCAATTATATCTGTGCGTCTTTTGGCTAAGCCAAGATACTTATAACTTGCTAAACTTGTAATGATTACGCAGATAATACAAGGCGTTTTATTCTTGCCTGCAAACATGCTTGTTTCCATTTTGAGTTTTAGTCTGACAGGTCATTATTCATGTTTTATAACTAAATATTAAAGTACAAGGGTAAAGACGCATTACAAACACTCAAACGGTATATGAATAAGGAAAAGTCGGCAAACTTGAAAGAAGTTTTATGTGGCCGTAAATCTTGGACAATGATGTAAACCCGTACAGCATAATATTTGTCGTGTAAGGTCATACAACGTGAGTAGGAGACCTACCACGACACTTACTGACTTCGACATGGCCTACAACACCACGTGACTTAGACCCATCAGTCAAAATTGTCAATAAATTCTTCTTGTTTGTCTCTACTTTACTGTCCTTGCGACACCAACAAAATTTAATGCTCCTAGACGTACATAATGTATTAGTAACGGCATCCATCTTTCTTCTGTCAAATAATGATTAAAATGTAATTCAAGCAATCGGATATTCAGTATATATTTGTTTATCCACCTTCTCCTTCTATCACACCAGTTCATATTGAAACGCGATCAAAATGTAGGTTGTTTGTTGTTCCTTTTTGTTTCGACTTCCTGGTCTACCGGCCTTTCCGATCCGAAACCGTACGGCCATCGAAATTTTACACTAATAATTATGTTTAGCAAATTTTACGAGATGTTGAGTTTTTACGGCTAGATAAATACGAAACCCTGGGTTATGTAAGGAAATCCGTCAATCTAACACTCGATTTTAATTCTCTGAAATGAAAAGTTCTGTACAAAAATCAATTTCAAAAGATTTTTTTTCATACACAATACCTACCGTGTTACCTTCTTTCATATTCTTAAACGTCGCCTATTGTGTTAAGTTGATTTCGCCTCATTGCTGACATTTTTCGTGGTTCACTCGATTTTCGTTGTTGTTTGGAAACGTTTTTTGAAACGCTGCAACTACTTTTCTTGTAAAAAATGGACAAATAGTTGATTTTAACCATGACCCACAGACCCTGAGAAAAGAGCGGCGCATTTATCTCGCTCGCTCGGTTCTACAGGGTATTCAAGGCATGGCATCAATTTCTGTGTGCCTGATGAATTTAAATCTTTGTCGGACAGTACCTCTCCAGCAAACAGTAGCTTTTCATCGCTATATTTCGCATATTTCTATCATTTCAAATCCCACTCTAGACCATGTATATGTTATCGGTTTATTCTTCATTGGCCATAGTATTTAGATAATGTTGTATTGCTGATACTCGTACAAATTGTCATGTTAAAACGTACGTCATCAACGCCCTAAAAATAACTAGGTTGGAGAGCGCATACTCATTTCTGAATAAAAAATTCCATTCTAGACGTCCAAATCCTCTGGAGCTGTAAGCTGGTGAATCATTGTGGTTGAAATGTTGTTTGATTCCATGTAGTTTGTAGACGTTATATCCACTGAGGTATTCGGTAAATCTTCAATAACAGGTATGGCTCTTGGACATTACACCCGCTTGAAACCTGGTGTAATCATCTACATCATAACTCGTTTGGTGCTTAATGAAATAGCTATCAGATATCAGAAAATATGTATAAGTCAGTCCTAATCCGTGCTTCCGAAATCCTAGGGCGAGACTTACGTCATTTCATTAGGTAAATGACGTCATCAAACGTCATCAGAATCAGACACTCGTCGATACGGATTTTTTCCCGTCGTCTCCGATTTTGTCCACGGCCCTAGTAGGCTATGTATTTTATAAGTCAAATTGGTGGATAAATGATAAATTCTTTTATCAGTATGCATCACACATTTATAAATGTATTGACATCTTCTAATTAGCCCATTTCCTTACAACTCCGGCTTTTACGCCCCTGAAGAAAAACGGTTAGGAAAAAGCCTAAAATGGAGAAACTGCTTGTACCAAAGTAACTTCTTCATTATCCACAGTGTTTTCAAACCTTAAAGACAAAGAATTTTTGAATTTCATCACCATGAAATTGCCATCTGCATCTTCTTTCCGTTTTGTAAAGTCCAAAAGAATTCGTCTGGTAAGGGGGTTAAATTATGTAAACATTCTCATCCAATTTTCCCCCGTTTCCCTTTATATAACAGGACTGTTGCACTGTTCTTTTGCATATCTGAAAAGATGGAAATATTCACAAGGCACAATTTAAGGGTACTATTTGGATAATTTTGCTGAAAGCATATAACATCTGTATATAATTTAAACTTACTATTCGGTTTTGAGTGGTCGAATTACTGTCGAGGGTTAATTGCGATACTGTTCTTAGAACAATATCACAATTAACCCTCGTTTTGACAATGGGCCTTCTGCGTTTCTATTTTCATATTTTTAAGTAGCATGACTTTGGTGTGCATGTGTGATCTTGCTGTCAGCAACAGCATCTCTTACTCATGGGCTGTGTCAAAGATAATAGCGAAAAAGAGCAGCGAAGCTAAAGCTTAGCACTGCAATACTAATTTACAAATGTTCTTTAGTAGACTAGTCTGAAAGTGAAGACAATCATAATAAGAAGGAATTAACATAAGATATCCGCCTGGTTTCTAGAGTACCCCATTCACACAGTTTTCTTCTCTGATAATAATTTATACCCCCGATAATGTATAGGGTCTTCGAAAAATAATATTTATCTACAAAGAAAGTATGTTGATTTATTTCCCATGCTGTTTTCAAATTTGAAAGAACGGCTGTGATCTACGGTTTCATCGCGTTAGATTTAAACAGGATAGTTTCATTGTTGAATTCAAAAACTCTTTGATTTTCCCGTGCCGCGCGACAAGCTTTTATTGTTTACAAAATTTACGATCGTCTGGAACAGAGCCAGGAATATTGAAAAGTGTCATTGAAGTTTCGAATTTCAAAATACGAATATTCGGATCTAATGGTGTGAATATTAGAGTAAAAATAAGAAAGACATAAGAAAGGTTATCCAATTTGAATTTTATCCCTCATGATACTACGTGTATAATGTAATGAAAATCTTATGTTGGTGCAAAAATGTACTTTTTCGGTGGAATGAAGCATGAAAAATGTGTTAGAGCCGAACAGATCAGGACCATGACAAACAGACAGCTGTATTGCACATAATATTTTCTTGAATAAAATCTCTTATTTAGACACAATTGAAAGTGTGTGGTCTAATAAACATAAAATATATTTGATTATATCATTGGTTATTGGTTGACCTGTTTACAGTGACCACCGCGATAGATCATGGCTAGCGGTTAAATGTCACTAAAAATCCATTCCCCCACCCACCGCCACTACTGTGTGTTAAAACCGCCAATAAATATAATAAAAGTCAAGCAAGAAATACTTAATTTGATTTGTAGAGTCGCACTAAGCGGCAAAAAGCTACGAAGAATGTATTGTATATATTGTATGCTTGGTTTTTACTCTGTGTTTCAGTCACCCATTTTCAAAATAAATGTTTGAGAGCAGGATACAAATGAACGGATTTAAAAGACGGATTTTTGTCGTTTGTATGTGGAATGAATTTTCGTATTCTTACAAAAATTAAACACTCTTTCATCTGAGAGTATTAATGGATTTTTTCTCTTGTGCATGATGAAATTGTTTTGATTTAAAAACGTATTTTGTAATGATTTTAAATGAAACAAAAACTCGTTACGCTAGATCTTTGCAGACATTTATCCACCAAGTAAAAGTTTGACAGGTTCTTTGATATCGGAAACAACTTAGAAAAAAAAAAATAAATAAAACGATGTATCTTTTCGTTATTTTTATTGTTTATATTTTTTATCGTTACTATTATTTCTTTATTTGATAATTACAATAAAAAGTGGGTATTTTCTAAAGCCGTCTTCGTTGTAGAAAATAAGCGTGTTCATACGCACATTTTGTTTTAACAAGTACTATATTTCATTCATATCAGCCATAAATGAATGATGCTAGTTGAAACCGTCGACTCAAATTTTGTCTTATTTGGAGGGAATTTTTGTTCATAGAAAGAGATGTCGTTGACGAATGGAGACGTTAAATGTAGAGTGATCGTCTTTCCTGAGTTTGAGTGATTATGATAGGGCGGGCCGACTTCAGCACGCCTGTTCTACTGTCAGACAATAAGTAGGCTTCGTAAACACCATAACTACAATTTGAACAAACTGTACTTACGATGGTCTAGCAGCCGCCCCCCAGCACACAAAGGAACATTTCGACGGGTTAAGACGTCATGTGACATAGTAAAACGTGTCATGTTTAAACAATATTTGGAACTAGGTTTAATCAATTATGTTTGTTGACATTTATGCAGACATGTACACACGTAGAACCGTGTTGACATCGTCGTGATAACACGCCGAAACTCATGTTCCGGTCCATACTAAATTTAGAAATCCATGATACAAAATGTTGTTTATAAAGTGTTTTTTAACCTTTCCTTTATAAAATGTGACAAAGTGTCATGATATTTAGTCGGTGAGAATTAAGTGCTCTAAAAATAATGGTTCTTACCTTGTGTAACCTTACACATTCGCACCATAGGCCGCCATCTTTGAAAAGTAATCTCATACTCTAGTTAGGCGAATAGATTGCGCGCGTAAACAAACGGTAGATTATTTTGGTTTATTTCGTATTAAGTTGTCTGATTATTTGTATTAGTAAGTTATGCTTTCATAAAGTTCTTATTCGAAATTCATTCATAATGACATTGTTAACACTTACAAACACTTACACACACGAAAGATCGCAAGGGTTGCATCCATTGTTTACTTATTATTTAAAGAACATAAGTAAATAATTGAATGTACATTTATTTAGGTTTTATTACATAATATTAATTTTCATTATCGTCAAATTCATTTTCAAATGCTTTTATTTCGACAAAAATATATATACTTAATTTAAACAATAATTCTCGCTGTCCTTTTTTCAATATAATGGGATTATTTCTACAAAATGATAAGTTTTTGAAAGTCAATTTTGATTTGAACCATTTTTGTTGGTTTTTGGAAATAATATTTACATGTTTTTTCTCGACCGGGGCAGTGAAATTCTTATACAAATTGATGATCGGTCTCGTTTTTTAAACAAATATATTTATGTGGATAAAAACAAAACAAACCAAAAAATCACATATTGGTATCAACATAATGACACATAATTATAACAAAGAAAATGATTAAAGATATTGATGATAGTAATACTTTTCACTTTCACCCGCGTTACAATGAAGATTTGAGTAAAACATTGGGGGAAATGACTAGATTTGAGGGAAGGAGAAATATTTATATTTTCATCTTTTGAAAGAGTCACGTCTTAACATAATTGGTGTTCAACGTGAACAATACAGGGGTAGCATTCGCTGTTATCTATTTAAATGGGAGACCTTTTAGCTTTTAGAAGTTAAATGGCAACTTTTCATGTAGCCGAAATACTAAACAAAATGTTCAGAAACAAACATCAAAACATCAGCATCTATCTTACTTTAATATCATTATTATCAGCATAATTATTATTTCAATTATTACAGTAATTATTATCATTGATTTGTTTGATATAGTGAGAGTTTTAATTTGTTCTACCAATCGTCTATTTCTAGAAATAAAAAAAAATAGATAATGAAAAAATATATCGTTGTTAACTTGTTATCATCATTGTTATTACCGTTATTTTTCGTGCGCGATAACGCTTTTTATTTATTTATTTTAGTACCATGTCTTCTGTTAAGATTAAACTAGAAAAAAAAGTTTCACTTCTTCTACTGGTCCAGAAATATTTTTGGCAACAAAGGCTGAAAGCGAAGAGCACGTGTTTGTTGCCCGATCTTTTTCCATATGAATAGCTTTAAAATTTATAAGGCAAAAGTTAAATAAGCCTGTTGCTTGCATATAATATTGTAAAATAAATCGATTGAAATTCTATTCCTCGTGACAAGGATAAACTCATAATGATAATGTAGGGGTTGAAAAGATTGAGGTAACATTTTCACCGACTATCAAAATTAAACATCTCCTCGAAATCCCATTTACCACACAAAGTTTGCCCATTCAAATAGCCATTTACACACATAATGTTGGGAAATAAATCGCCCCGACAGAGCGAATCACCGTGGATTTTTCATGGTGGAGGGTACATTTCGTCATTGAGTGACTAAAAATTTCGTAACTACGGCTTGAATAAGCTTGAGTTAGAAGGTCTTGATCGCCCAACGACGTCTTTTTCTTTTTTTACTAACTTTTTCTTTTTTCAAGTTATTATTTTACCTTTAGCCTGACCAAGATAAATACAAATTATGACGAAACCTATTTTACATAAGGCCATTTATTATAAAACTTCAATGTATTTAAAATAAATTCGCGAGTTGATAAACATCGTATGTCTTTTTTTTTTTTTTTTTTTTTTTTTTTTTTGAGGGGGGGGGGGTTAACTATATTTGTTACTTTTATTTTCATCATCATCATCATTTACTATTGGCATTATTATCATCACGGAATTTCCCTTGTTGTTATTATTACTGTTTGTATTTATAGGAATTCGATTAGTTCTTTAAGCTTTGATTTGCGCATTTGAAATTGAAATTTTAGTTTTAAGAAACATAAACCGACAAACCGGCAGTTAAAGGATAAACGTGCAATGATGTAATATACTATTCCACGATGTTACTCCTAGGTATGTTGCGTTTATCAGTTTAGTTCTATTTAGTTATTCATTTTTGTTTGTTTGTTTGTTTTGTTTTGTTTTGAGGAAGTTGATCCATTCATACTCAATTACACTTTTGGACGCCTATTTAGGAAAATGCTTTCGAAAACATTATGGAAAATGAAGAAATTACTTGTTTCTAAAATTCCTTAAATATTTTCGTCTGCAGCTTCTTTCAATTTGGATCAATCAAAAATTATGTCTGGTAATAAAACGTTAAATATTGAAAAGCTCCGACGGAAAGGATAGAATTCATTTAAAGATACTAACGAAAAAATTACATGTATGTCTTTTTTGTGTGAGTTTCCGGCGTTGAAAATATAACTTGCCAAAATTCACCACGGCAATTTGAATTTTAATAAATTTTAGAAAAAAAGTATTTATGAAGGGGAAAGGGCGAATGGTTTTATCCATCCGAGTAACGTGTTTTGTAGCGTGTTTTTGTGTGATTAAAATTATTTCCTTTTTGCCTGAAAGCCTATTTGAGCGGTTGTTATACAGGGAATATTTCTGGATCAGTTTTCTCTGACTTTTAACACTGCCTGAAATTGATATCATAAAGCCGCCCCAGTAAATAAACCTTAATTCAATTAATAAGACTAGAATAGAGAGAAATAATCAATAAACCCAGATATTCAATAAAATCCCCACAAAGTGTAAGCCAACACCCTATTAAAGCATTGTGAGAGAGCCATTCGTGTAAACTAAACTTGATTTTTGTGTGATTTTTACATCTGTATAATTACTCTGATGTTATGATTTTATCTAGAAGAATATTATTTTTCTAGCTCCAGATAACGGGTGATACTTTGTTTAGCTATTTTCCATTTATCTCAAAACTTCTATATCAAATAGGATTCTTGACATTTTTGATAATTGGTCACTAGAACACAAGCTTGATATTTCTATATTTCGATAAGTGCATGTTGGTTTTATACTGTTTCAACAAATGAATTGATAAAAATTATAAACTTTTATAGAAGATCAAGCGATGGAAATCTAATCTAATATTGATTATCTTCGTTGGGCTAATCGGAGCTGAAGTTACAATATTTTGGGGTTGCCTTTCCACGATATTGTTTCTTATGTATAATTCAACTTTCATGGAGCTTGACATAAGACAAAGCTGAGTTGTTTTTAATTTGTTCTTTCCACCCATTTTCATGGTATTTTCTTACGAAAAATTCCTGTTTACAAATGATCCAAGAGTATGAAAGTCGGGTAAATATATAACAAGCGATTATTTATTTATTTATTTATTTATTTATTTATTTATTTATTTATTTATTTATTTATTTATTTATTTATTTATTTATTTATTTATTTATTTATTTATTTATTTATTTATTCATTTATTTATCTATCTATATATCTATTTATATAGATATAAATAATTTACTTATCTATTTAATTTAAAATTTCATAGTCTCTCACTTCAAGAAAAAATAAAATAACATCCCAATCGACGAGAATTTTCCCAGTCGAAGAGTTCAACTAGTCCGTGAACGCCGCAAGGGTATAAAATGGGTGTTATATTTTATTTTTATTCTTGTTTTATTATCGGAGAGATAGTTTGTGCTTTATTTACGGAGGTTTGATCGACGTACTTACAATTTATAGCGTTTTACTGTAATAGAATAGAAATAAACTATAATTGAGACATTACCCTCGTAAAATGGAATTTGGGAAGATTTGTGCGGGAAAATATTAACAGAATAACTCCATTTTTTGACCCAGTGATTACCCTATTCCCCCTTTTGTTGTTTTCGTTTTTGTTTTGAATAGTTCCATGGGTGTCTGGTGAAATTATTGTTTGTAATGTGAATCTCTTTGAGTAGGTATTTATCGATATACAAAAGAAAAATACAACATTTGTAATTTCAGATTCTCGGGAAATATTCCTATGTAAAGTAAGGATATGATTTGATGATTTGACTTAACCTTATCAAAATAGTTTGGTTCCATAAAATTTGGAATGTCAAGTGGGCGTCTACTCAGTAAAACAACAGGTAACCATGAGTTTATTGGTATGAGAATTATATTTAGCGTGTGGATAATGAGATCACAAAGATTATAAGAATAGATTGAATTAATTCTTAAAATCATATACTTTTTATTGTGTATCTGAATATTCGTATATATACAGTACGCAGCTATTGTGCCTGGTCCCTCAAAAATTGTCTCCTTTTCAAACTGGAAAGTCACCTGTTTTTATGATATATGCCTGGTTAGTATTTAGTTGATACAAATGAAAATGATGAAAATAATACTTCCTTTGTTGCAATTATGGTATAAAACTAACACACTAATCACATATCTATATGAACTTGAATAGTGGATTCTTTTCATTATCTTTAATGATAAAGATCTATTATCAAGAACGTTCCCTTAACATTCATTTTTTTTTCAAACATCGGAAATGTTTTATTAATGGATATCTTTAAATTGTATCAGAGATCGGTAAACTTTCCTCGCAGTAAATATTCAATGCTTCTGTTTTTGATAACACTCGTTTTCGACAACATTTCGTTTCGATAACATTACGTTTTTGATAACTTTTTCCCGGCTCCCAAAAGTCAATCTAATCAATAACTCCGTAATCAATATTCTACAATTAAAAGTAGAGAAATTTCACTGGTAGCCATCGATTTGTTATTTAATTGTAGTTGCGTCGATCAAGATTTATCGATTTAGTAGCCATTTTTTCAAATGGGACCAAATTAGAAGAAATGTAAGGAAGAAAGTTGTTTTCATAGAGGTATGAACCTTCAAAACTTAATCACAATAATACGCGTGAAAAATCGTGATTAAGGTTTTACGTGTTTAGGTGCATACCTTAATGAAAAACAGAAAACAAGTATTCTCTTCATTTCTTAGCCCATTCCCACTCAGGGACGCTTTTAAACGCCCCCAGGGAGAAAAGCTTTCGAAAAAAACAGTGGAAAAATGAAGGAATTGCTTGTTACAAGCAATTTCTTCATTTTTAACAATGTTTTCTACCACAAAATGCGAAAACATTAAAATTCCATCAGCTTGGAATTGTCGTCTGGAGCTTCTTTCAATTTGGACCAGTCTAAAATTTTGTTGTGTGGGAATGGGTTAAATAACAATGACATCCTGAAGGTGAATGGTGTTACTATAACTAGAGGTGGTAATTTTTATTTTAAAATTATTAAATTGTTAGTTTCGTCAATCAACCCGGGCCCTCTGATTGACAGAAAAAATATTCATACCGACATGAATAAAAATTTTGAGTATGGACCTCTTTTGTATGCTTTCAAACATAATAGCTTCACAAAAATATATCAAAATTGGTAAAAAATTTTCTTTCGCTTAATGTCATTAAGTTTTAAGAAATTGAGAAATTTGTTGTTGTTGTTGTTGTTTGTTTTCAGGAAGGTATAAACACTTTTCTTTATGAATACGCGAAGCAGATTCATACATTGTGATAAGTTTGTTTGTTTTTTTGTTGTTTTTTTTGTTAGTAACTATACGGAAACAAAAATATTCTCTTCGTCTCTTAAATGTAAAACCCCATTATTTTTTTTTCAACCAAACCTATGTTGTTGGTACTCGTCTTCCAATGAGTGCCCTAAACATGGGATATTGAATAGAGGGAACATATTCAGATCTCTATTACCCCATTACCAGACCACAGTAGTTTAGACTGGTCCTATTTTAAAGAAGTTGCAGGCTATAATTTCAAACTGATCAAAGTTTTAAATATAAAACGTTTTTCATAGAAAATATGACGGGAAATTAATAACTGCTTGTTATAAGCAATTTCTTCATGTTCTATAATGTTTAACCATCTTTACTTCTTGAGGGACGTAAAAAGCGGGACTGAGTGGAAATCAATTACTCCCTGTTTTAAAGAGACTTAGTTGTATTGATCTTCGGACATCATTACTAAGCCTGGTCTACACCTTGGATCTCGAAGCGACCGCGAACGTCTTCCTCTTCAAACGCGCAGACGATTTTAGGTAAAGAGCCAAATTGCAAGACCAATTTCGATTGTCATTTTCTCATTTAACCTTTTTCTGTTTTATCAAATTTTTGACTGGTCCAAAATCAAAGAGGTTGAAGACGACAATACAAATTGGGTGCAATTTGAAATGAAACCATCCTTTGTGGTAGAAATTTTGTGGGAAAAGGAGAAATTGCTTGTAACAAGCAATTTCTCCTTTTCCCACAATATTTTCTAAAGAATAAAACCACAGGGACGTAAAATCCCGGGTTTGTACAGGAATGGGTTAAGAGAAGCCCCCGAACTACAAGATCAGACGGTTAATTAAGCTCCCCTTTTACAGAGTTCCTCTTATAAACTGGTAAAAGATAAGGTTTCCATTCGGTAAATTGATTAAACAAGGACCGCTGAGCAAAGTCGTAAAAATTTCAAAACGAATTAAAACAGTATGGGGCATTTTTAATGTCACTCTCTTTGCCACATAGAGTCAGAACGACGCCCTAACATTTAGCATCCGAAAGCGATGACTTCAGTGAACATTCAATAAACTTACTAAAAATACACCTACTTTTCTCCAAGCAAACGTCTTAATTTCTTTACCCATTCCATCACAATCACGCCTTTTTTACACCCCCAAGAAAAAGAAACTTTAGAACAATTTGTAGACAATGAAGAAATTGCTTGTAATAAGCAATTTCTTCGTTGCCAACTTTTTTTCTACCCTGAAAGGCAAAGATTTTCAAATTTCAGCAACTATTAATCGTCATCTGCAACTCTTTTCAATTTGGGCTAGTCTAAAATGTTGAGGTTGTTAATGGGTTAAAAATAAATGAATTCTAAATAATGATATTGTACATGAGAAACTGATCGATTTGAAAAAGTATATATCAGAACCCCCCCCCTGCATTTGAAAAGAGTATAACAATTTCCAATTTGTAAATACAAAAAGCGCCAAGCTAGACTTTCTTTAACACATTACCGCACAAGAAAAAATTAGACGGGTTCTAATTGAAAGTAAATGCTGGCGACGATTTCAATTTAATGGAATTATGAAAAAAAAGTTTGTCTTTTGGATCAGAGAAAATTGTGGAAAGTAATAAAATTGCCTGTTACAAGCAATACATTCATTTTCCACAATGTTTTCAAAAGCTTTACCCTTGTGGTGCATAAAAACGCGGGTCTATGTGGGAACGGCTTAAGCAGAGGTACACAAAACGCAGATTTGATACGCAATGCAAATATTTTATTGTCCTGAAAGAAAAGAGGAGCATTTTTATTCTTTTAATTTAACCGCTCACGAGATAATTTATTTTGTATCTTTTTCTTAGTCTTGATCGTGGAAAGTTGGTAGAAATCCTTTTTCAGCATATATATAGACTATTAACTTTATATACATAACATACAAAAATACAAATGAGAAAAAAAAAATGAAACAACCAGTTGCTTATATTACCAGAACGTTCTCTTTATTCACCGATATATCATTTCTGAATGATATTCTCTTAATTCTTTCCCACACAATGACGCTTTTTGACACCCCTCAAGAAAACGCTTTTGTAAACATTGTGGACAATGAAGAAATTGCTTGTAACATGCAACTTCTTCTATATCCACAATGTGTTCATCCCTGAAAGGAGAAGATTATCTAAATTCCACTTACTTGAAATTATTGTCTAAAATTCTTCCAATTTGGACCAGTCTAAAAGATTGTCATCTGGTAATGGGTTAAGTTCCATGGAGTGTAATTTCCTTAAAAAAGTGTAATTTCCTTCAAAAGAATTACTCTGTTTTTTCAAAATCGATATTATTTGAAAATTATCATTCTGTAGAATAGAAAAAATGTGGAAAAAGAAGTTTTTTTCTAAGCTATAAAAAGACGGGGACGTAAAAACCAGGGATTGAGCAGGAGATGGTTAATCTATTCAAATTCTGAGACAATTCATTCAAAACTACGCTCATGAAAAGGGTTTTACTTCTATCCTGTCTTGTCTAACTTTGACATATTTTGGGTACAGCTCGGCGGGGAGAGGGAAGTTTTGTTGGCATTTTTCGAGTTAGATCGGAGTCGAGGCCTATATTTTAGGGCCTGGAAGATTGACATTTACGACCACTCGTTTTTGCCTCTGGTAGCAAAAATATCTATCTTTGCTCCAATTATCTAACAGATTTCACCCATCAAGAAAAAACCTTTATCAGAAACTGCGGGATGTTTTCTCCCAGGTTCTTTTTCCATAACAAGTAATCGGAGGACAATAAAGTCTTGAATCATTTAACCCATTTTCATACAATCTCTCCTTTTGAAGCCCCCCCCCCCCAACAAAGAAAAAGTTTTGAAAACATTGTGGACATAGAAGAAATTGCTTGATTAAAGCAATTTCTTCTATGTCCACAATGTTTTCTACCCCAAAAAGACAAAGAATTTTAGAATTTCATCAACCTAAAATTGTCTTCTACATCTTCTTTCAATTTGGGCCTTCCAAAATTTTCTCATGTGGGAATGGGTTAATTGCAGAGCTCGTGCCTTTGTGCATTTATGGTAACACAGTGTCTTTTATTTTAAATACGAATGCGAAATTAGTATACCGTCAATTTGCATTCGAACTAAGCTGTAACTGTCGTCTCCATAATGTTTCAAATTTTGTCATATGGTAATGGGTTAAGGAACAGCCCGGAGATCCGCTGTTGCTTGACTTTCCAAATGTATTTGACGGGATCGGATACAAAATATTAATAATAATAAAAAGAAGTAGCGCCTGGATTTCACACACAAATAGTGTACGTAAAGTTCGTATTTTACAAACAGACATGCTACAAAAAGTGAAACGTTTTTATTTGTTTGTTTGGATGTTGTTTAACGCCGCTTTTAACAATTTTTCAGTCATATCGCGGCGGCTAGAGAACCTAACAATGGTTTCCTGGTTTTCCCACACCAGTACTGTATACCATTACTTCCTTCCTAGCCTCCAGATGTTATCCACCTTAGGTTTACGTTATCTACCCATCGGTGAGAGACACATGTCGGAAAGGATATGTGCCACCGCCGTCGATCGGACGTGAAACTTTTGAACCTAGTCAACTTACCCGATCTGTGCAATCAGACCAATTTCGATACTTTGTCATCTGCAACTTTGTCCTCCATTTAAACAGGTCTAAAATATTGTCGGCTGGTAATGTGCTAAAAGATCCACACATCTATGGTGTTCTAACACAACCTCGTAACTACAGCTTTTGATAAACTGTATTTACAAGGTGTTGGTAGTATACTGTCGAAATTCATGATTGACCATTTTCAGATCTATTATTATTTAACCGATTCCCACAAAATTCCACTTTATTTACTCACAATAAATAATAGCACACAATTTCTTCATATCCCACAGCGTTTTCTACTTTGAAGGACAAAGATTTTTTTTATAATTTCATTCAGTAAATTCTGTCACCTACATCTTATTTTAATTTGGACAAGTCGAAAAGATTTGCTTGGCAGCGGAAAAGGTATGGAGGGCGATTCTTTAAAACAGAATTGGAAAAGAAGGAAATCCTGGTAAAAAGCGTTTCCTTTATAAAGCACACAAACGATTGCTGCGAATTTAAAATCAATGTCTTCAGAAAATAATCCGCCAGCAATGGTTTTTAATTTAGAATTTAAGAGGGTTGAATTTGTGATGGGCGTCGGAGAGCTAAAGTCGAATACCCTGGGAATCGGAATTCAAATTTTTTTCCAAAAGCAAGCACCATCTGGAGAGAGGGCGAAGTTGATAGGGTACGAATCTAGGTATAAATTGTGATATTTTTATACCGTTTTATTGCTTCCAATCATTCAAAACACTTGTCTCTTGGTTCCCGGGGTAACGTAATCGCACCCTATAGCATCTGTGAGTGGAATAAAATCCCCGGGGGTCGGGATCAAACCTGGATGTAATCATTGCCTATACATCCATAAGCCGCTGAAGTTGTCTACTAAATAATCTTAGCATTTAATCCTCTCTTGCTTCTCTCTTTTTCTTTTCTCTTCTTTTTCTTTTTATCTCTATTAATTCATTACAATTTTTACTAGCTGTTTCTTCCAAAGCGACCTCTTTTTACCAAATTACTCGGCAACAAGTGTTTATACTAGACACAGTCACGGCAGTTGCAGTCCTATAGGGTAGAAAAAAATTTGCATAATGAAGAAAGTGCTTGAAACAAGCAATTTCTTCATTTTTCCACCGTGTTTTCCAAAGGTCTTTTCTTGTGGGGGATAGAAATTAAATGAGCTTTGTCTTAAAGGGTAGAAAACACGGTGGATATTGAAGAAATTGCTTGTAACAAGTAATTTCTTCATTTTTTCCACCGTGTTTTCCAAGGGTCTTTTCTTAAGGGACTTAATAAATTAAAAGATCTTTGCCTTATTAGGTAGATAACATGACGGGTAATGAATTAATTGCTTGTAACAAGCTATTTCTTCATTTTTCCACCGTGTATTCCAAAGTTCTTTTCTCGAGAGGCGTAAAAAGGTGAGCTGGTTAACGGCATTACGTCAATTTATGAACGCGTATAGGTACTTGGATCTGAACTTATCTGTCCTATATTTTTTCTGGCTCAACCTTCTGTGTTGTAAAAAACAATCCATGATTGGACAGTTTCTCGTCAAAAAAGAAAAAGAAAAAAAGATAGATCAATGTCTTGGATTTTATGGTTTCTTTTCCTTTCTGTATTTCTGAAATCTATTTCTCAAGTTATTTTACGTTAATTTGGACCATCTGATACATGTATTTGTTTCTTCTTCTCTTTGATTAAAATATATTTATATATTTCTTTCAGTAAAATTTCTCTCATACTCATACTTTCATCAATTATCAATTCATCAATTTAATCATTTCATTTAATCGTATTTCTCCCATTCCTACTTTTCAACACACAAAAATAAGTAAGAACAAATAAAATAAGATAAGCATTGTACAGTTTCATTATATACGGGGGAGGGAGTTAATTGAACTTTTTAAATGGTATTGTCCGCACGGCTTCTATGTTATATGCAGTACACAAATATTTTAAGTATAACCAAAGGGCAGTTGGTACAAGTCGTAAAACAGTCATAAAATCTGCGTCAAATCGATCAACCAGTCCGGCCTACCAGTATAACCTTCTTCAGTATTCTGTCTACACACGGACTTTTTTTAAACCCATTACCAGACGACAAAAATGTTGACTGGTCTAATTTTAAAGATGTTGCAGACGGCAACTTTGAGTTGATGAAATTTTGGATTTTTTGCTTTATTGGTTAGAAAACATTGTGGAAAATGAAGAAATTGCTTGTAACAAGCAATTTCTTCATTTTTCACAATATTATCTAAATCGTGTGAGTTTTATTATTAATATTTTAAAGGGGATATCATGCGAAAGGACTGCGCAGTAGAATAGAAAATCTTCTCTATGGCGATTTTTTATGAGTCTATAATGGCGTGATTTTTTTTTTTACTTCTAAATCAGTTTTGAATGCGATCTCTGTTTATTTCCCATGTTTTGGTTTTACGTAATACAAAAGGGGTGCCTTTTCTCCATACATGTCACATTTTTCTTCTACTCTATTCCAGTAGTATTTTCTAAAGAGTTCCTCTATTTTGATTTCGTGCCATGGAAATGGTAGAGCCTACTTTTTGTCTATGTGTGAAACTAGGGTTAATTGAAATACTTGACCAAATCCATGCCAACTCAGTAAGGGTATTATTATTAGGAATAATCAAGGATTACCTTTCCTTTGATCTGGGTAATTCTGTTGTCTGAAGTGACTGAAAATTGCCTTGCGCCCAAGCGAGATAACTCGTGTTGCATTTTGTGTAAATGGGTTTCGTAGCATTAAACAAAATTTATTGGCTGAGCGAACAAAGCGGGAACTACTTTTCGCGTAGAGCGAACGTTTGATCGATAGGCCCCGGTTTATATCACGTTCGTATTGGTTGTTCAAGTTCGGCGGAGTATTTTGTCTCGCAATCTCTTTCCTCTTTCTTCTTGCGTGTTGTATGTTTTGGATAGTGATTAACAGCGCTTTAAACGTTTTATAATTAGATTGTTACTACGGAGAGTTTAAACTCATATACTGAAAGACGCATTTAACCCGTTACCAAACGACACATTTTAGACTGTTCAAAAACAGAAAGTGTTGCAGACGACAATTTAAAATTAATGAAATTTAAAGAAAAACATTTTCTCGCAAAAAACATTTTCTTTAGAAAAAAAAGTTGACAATGATGGAACTGTTTATTACAAGCGTTTCTTCATAGTCATTTTTTCCAAAGCATTTTCCCGATGATCATAAAAGGCGGGTTCGGGTCGGAATGGGTCAACTGGCGTGGAAACACTTTTTATTAATTTTTACAATTTGTGGTAGCTTTGGAGCATCAGTCTGCATATGTTCGGCGTCCATTTGTTGAAACTTGAAATAGACGATTATTCGTTTTGCAATTTCACGCCTATTTACATTACAACTGTTTCATTACTTATAGTTTAATCATCATCATTTTCTTTTTCCTTCGTATTGTAACTAATTTTATCGGCAATTATATAACAGAATAAAATAAAATGGATTTCTAAATTAATATGAAAAAGTACCTTTAAACCATTCCTACACAGTGACACTTTTGGACGCCCCACCAGCGAGCTACAACGAGCTACAAGCAATTCTTCATTTTTCACAATGTTTTCTACCCAGAAAGATGAAAAAATCCTTAATTTCATCAACTTTAAATTGTCGTCTGCAACTCCTTTCGCTTCGGACTAGTCTACAATTTTGCCGTCTGGTAATGGTTTCATTTAGCGTGATATAGAAATATCATAAAGCTTTTTTTCACACAGGAGAGTTGATCAAGGTAGGAGAGTTCAAGCATCAAGAGGGAGATTTGCATGTAATGTATTTCTTGTGACTACACATTTTTTCGCGGAATTTTGCAGTTGATGTTAGACCGCAAATCTTTATGCGCAATATCGAAACTATTTCTATTGTTTGTGCTCGGAATATGTTAGGAATGCTATACAAAGGGGTTTCTTAATATGCATTTCTTTACTGTATGGTGGTTGTTTTTGTTGTTGCTTTTGTGTTTTTGCTTTCACACCGGTCAATCCGAAATATAAATATTTCAATAACACGATGTTTCGAAAAAGTGTCAAACTTGTATCTCTCAAAATAATAGTGTTCTACATATAACAGATGTCTTTACGTCGGTGCGTGTGCAAAATGTCGTAACTACAGCTATATTAAAGCACTCCTTCGACATTATCTCATTTGAACTATTCAAAAGACTCTTTAAACATTCACTCAATAATTGTCCGGGTTTTCTAAAGTTTTTTTTCTCTACATTATCATTGTAAGAAAACCGACGAAAAAACCCCAAAGTGTAATCAAGAATTCAATCACCCGAGCGTAGGTATCAAATTTAATGAAAATATCACCTTGCGGATCTGCGAGCCACGTTCTTCCAATTAACAAGGAATTTGATTGGACAAGCGGTCGTTGGTGCCGTATTTTAACGCGGGGTAAACCGGGCCCGGATAAAAGATTCCGACATTAAAATCCGGGTAATTGGACATAAATGCCAAACGCTCTTATGGAAAGCATAAAATTCGCATGAAAGTCAACTCGAACAAATTAGACGGACTGCACGCTTGCTGGTGCGCTAAAACACATATTCCCATGACTGTGGCGATAACCTTTTTCGTATTTCTGCAGAAATACAGACACCAAGGAATCGCGAAAACGCGCAAAATTGACGGACACAACTGACGGATCTCCATTGTCAATCAAAATATTGATGGACCAATCAAATCATTGTTTTGGATAGAAGTGATCTTTGAAATTCAAAATCGATCGACATATATGTAGAGCATAACTGTTTGTTTGGCGTCTACGCGTCGAAACCGCAGCTTATTTTTTATGATTTTTTTTTTTATTAATTATCATCATTTTTATTTCATTTATTCATCTATTTTTTTCTTGCATGTTACTCTGCTCAAATTTTGCAAAATAATGTCGTTTATCCCAATCCCTCACAATGATGCCTTTAAACGCCCCTCTATATGAAATCTTTGCAAAACATTGTGGAAAATGACGAAATTGCTTGTTTCAAGCAATTTATTCTTAGTCCACAATATTTCTACCCCAAATGACGAGGAAATGTAGAATTTCATCAACATAAAATTGCCGTCTGCATATTCTTCCAATTTAGACCAGTTTAAGATTTTCTCATGTGGGAATGGCTTAATATCTAAGTCGAAATTAATCTTTGAGTCTTTGGACATGGCCAGAAATCAAATTCGCCCATTTTGTACCTCTAAAAGCATATACATAAGATATGACGAGAATATTTTTTGTTTTCATGGAGGTTTGAAAAAAAAACTAATCACGCTGTATGAATACGCGAATAAGTGTAATTAGGTTTTTCGTTTCATACCTTCATGAAAACAAAATATTCTCTTCTTTTCTTATAAGATAATAACATCACGCTAAAAAAGCAATAAGGTAAAAAGACGATACCTTTGTTTATGGAACATTTTTGCGGAAGCATACAAAATTGTTGCGTGCTAAAAACTTTGTTCATGGAGTTATGAATATTTTTTCGACCAATCAGAACGCCCGTGTTTGCTAGACGGAACTAAAAATTAAGTTATCTGCCTATAACTTTTTAAGAAATACAATAATTAATGATAGTTCTCTTTTTGTCTTGGGTCCTCCCCCCCCCTCGTGAGCGTAAAGTGCTAGATTTCTCTGAACACATTCCCACACATAGATGATTTTGGACGAAAAAAGGCTTAAGTGGAAAACGTTGTGAGAAAAGATTGAAATTGTTGAATTTTTACCTTATGTGGCCTTATTTTTCAATTTAAATAAGCTTTGATTGGCCGCCTGCAACCTCTTTCGGTATGGACTATCCTAAAATTTTGTCGATTGGGAATGGGTTAATCTAGAAAGAACAGCCATTAAACCGTACTATATGTTCATTCTCTAAATGGCCTCCTCTGGATCCGATCACTTTTTTAAATATTTGGTTCGATAAATTCCCGGTATATCCCTATTTGCATTAATGGTCTCTCAAGAATCACCGAAAAAACTGGCCAATACGTCTAATTTGTTGGGGTTTTCTTTAAATCCATTCCAACGATAAAATCTGTCCGCGCATCTGAAGCTTATCTTCCCTTTATAATAATGAAACACAAAGGCCAACTGACTGATTTTTGTACTAATCCATTGTTATTCAAGATACAAAATTACAAATCTTACAAAAAATTATAGAAAATAAATATCTTTTCTTCTTGTTTATTTTACCAAATGCCCATTCAAAAGAAATGTAAATCATACGAAACGACAGTATATTTATAAGCTCTATTTATTAATAATAAATGTTTAAGTATTGATTTAAATGCAAATTAGTATATAAGTTCTTTATTCATATAGTACGAATATTTGAAGCATTCCGTAGTCAATACACGCATATCGTTTTATGATACCGGTTCTTTGCACCAATAGACGGATCGCTGGTCCAACCAACTGACCTCCGACATGTCAGCTCGACTGAGATAATTACAGTCATTATTTTATAAAATATGCGGTCAGTGACATAGCATGAAATTCTAATATTTGATTGTCGACGTAAACATTAACACGTTTAAGGTACAGCGTTTAAGTCGCCAAACCAACAAAAAGGCTTGATATAACTGTCAGAATTAATTAAAAAATGCATTGATTGGTTAATCGATTTTTATTGACCGCAGCGGTCCGTCGATTGCGATTCAAGCTTTTGATAAATAATATTTACAAATATAACTGTGGTAAAAATCATTCTACTTAAGGCATTGCTACACTACAACGATCTTGACGCCCCCAAGAAAAAAAGCTGTGGAAAATATTGTGGACAATGAAGAAAAACATTGTTACAAGCAATTTTGTCATTACCAACAATGTTTTCAACATCAAAAGACATACAAATTTCAGATTTCTCGAACAAAAATTTGTCATCTTCAACTTCTTTGAATTTGGATTTGTCTAAAAAAATCTATGTGGTAATGGATTAAAGCACGGTGTAAACTGACACGAACGGAGACAGTCAAACGGAGACTAACACACACACACAAATCAATATGACAATCTGAAAACTGTTTTTTCATTTCATTCGTGAATTAGAAAAAAATACACGTCTTATCATTTATTGACAATATCGAGTTACACTTGTTGTAAATAACGTTACACATGCACTATTTATTCCATATTTTGTTGAATTTTGCACAAAACTGCAATCACGGTCTGTGAAATCAGCCCCAGTGTGATAATAAAAATACTACCCTTTTTCAACATGTATTGGTCGGTTAGTATATTGTTCGAAACAACAACAACATGCATATAACAATGAACATATAGAAGT
The DNA here is from genome assembly GCA_946902895.1 of Fragum fragum. Taxonomy (NCBI): domain Eukaryota; kingdom Metazoa; phylum Mollusca; class Bivalvia; order Cardiida; family Cardiidae; genus Fragum; species Fragum fragum. Next base: position 39,914,048 of record OX336372.1, read on the forward strand.
TTGTATACGAGGTTGGGGATAAATAAGTGAACCATCTCCGGCAGAGCGAATTATTTTTTAAAATATGTCTTAAGGATATATTCAAAAGAAAATAATTGTACGACGTCTTAATGTAACAGACAGTATCAAGGAAAAGGCCGTGTTCTTGATTTATAATTGGAGAGAGAATCCAGAAATTTATGCGAAAAGGGAGATATAGGCAAATTGTACTATCGTTCAACATAAGGCATACAGCGGTACAAGACTTTGAAAGTTAACAACCAAACCTAACTTCGTCTACAGAGTTCATTCGTTTTCTCCAACAAGAAGCTATGTAGCTACAAAAAGTTTTCTCACATACATGATTATTGAAGCAAGCGCAATCAAAAGCACCATAAACATTCCGACTTAGACGTCTATTACGATTTTGACAATTTCATGGAAACCACGTGACCAGATAAAGACAGGGGAACCGGAGTTCAGAGCCTTTGTTTCTCGACCTGCATCTCCGAATGGACCATTTAACCCTTTCCTGGTTGATCCCTGGTTTTTACGTCCCTGTGATTTTATAGTGGAGAAAACATGGTATTTAGGCAACTCTGTATTAACCAAATGCCAGACAACAAAATATAAGACAGATCTAAATTGCGTACGATAATTTCATTAGATACATTTAACATTTCTTTGTCTTTCAGGGTATAAAAATAAGTAACTGTTCGTGATGAACAATTTCCGCGCGATCCTCGCCCCCACCCTTTTTTAGGGGGGAAGGGATTCGGGTTGGAATTGGTCAAGAAAAAAATTTGAACATAATCAGAATGTCGACCAAGGTCTTTCTACGCACATGCAGTTCGGCGAGGTTCGATTCTTGTGAAACTATCGACGTATCCCAATTTCGAATGAAACTTCGCACAATAATCGCTGCTGTAAATAAAAAATCGACTGACAAATCGAATCACTTATTTAGACCGGAATTGCACTTTGAACTGCAATCTTTATGTACACTTTTTGTTGTTGTTGTTGTTTTTGATGAGACGGATAAAACGTCGTAGCTACAGTTGTAGTTTCGACGTTTCGGTTGCCAAACATTTTCCGTTGTTGTTGTTGTTGGTGGAGGTACTGATCGTGATTTTGCCGTTTAATATCCAAGTCGAACCGCCATGTCAGAGGTCAGTAGGCGTGGACAGTGATCTGTCAATTGACCAATCGCTGGCCCCGCCCACTTACTATGTGGACCACGCCCACCGACTCCGACTTCCCACTTTGATTTTTATCAGCGTTATTTTGAAAATTTCATGGCCAGTATAGCATGTAACAAAAAAGTAGAATAGTTGGTTTGGCGACTTAAACGTCGTAACTTCAACTTGAATAAGATGTAGTTACGACGTTTAAGTCGCCAAACCAACAAAATAGGTTAACAAAAATGGCAGTTGGAGTTGATAGCTCAGGTCCGGGCTGAATAAACAATTTGATTGGTCCGTTGATTCCTGGATTGACAGCCGTGATTGGTAAATTGTAAGTATGACACAGTTTTTATTACTTTTATCATCAGTATTATTATACGGTCAATCCTTCTTGATCAGCCTACTTAATACCAACTCAACCTGCCTTAGGAAGCCACTGTAACCCCACACCCATTGTAAATCACCTTAAAACAATCTGACCCAGTCAACAGACATTTAAATTGGTGGTCCCAAAATGAGCCGAAACTAAAACCAAAACAGTAAATAGCATTGTAAAAATGACCAGGATCAGGATGCCGGCACACTTATGTTTCATTATTTAGATTTACATTCTAATTCCAAGTTGTATTTGAAGGATTGCTTTGTCTGTAAAGACAAAATAATCCATCTGATACATTGACCTTAATAAGGCCACCGCCTGTGTAAGAAAGCTACCCTGTATTAGGCACTAGGTTGGCTGTAATTTGTTTGTATCTAGCCCGTCCGTGGACCAGCCTTATGTCGAGTGAAAGAAATAGATAAAAGGAAATCCAGGTTCATACGCATCTAGTTCTTAGACAGTCTTTTATTGTAACTTGAAACTGAGGTTTGAAACAATCACCTTCTTTTATGAAAAAAAAGGGAAAGTTGATGTAATGCGGTTACATCTTACTTGTACAGTTATATTTCAATTTTCTGGAAAAGAGTTTCATTCGCAGAAATAGGTATTGATAGAGTGTTATCAATATTAACCCTTGTCATGCTGTATAAATTACCTCACGGAATCGCTGTGAAATCAAAGGGCTGAAAGCACTGATAGATCTTGTCGATTAAAAATCAATATTTCTTTTAGAAATCAATTTTGTATACAACTCTGGGAGGAAAGTTACAAGCAGGAGGCGTAGACTAAGATCAGACTGCACTTATGTGCAGGCTGATCTTGGTCTACATCTCCTGCCAAAGCCGGAATATTCCGGGTTCAGCCTGACAAGGGTTAAGTAAATTGACCAATCGCTGCTCCCGCCCACTTTCTTCGTTAGCCCGCCCATTGACTCCGACATGAAGGTTCACTTCGATTTGGCAACTATGGCAAGTTGCATATAACAAAAATGTAAAATAGTTGATTGGCGAACTAAACGTCGTAACCACTGCTTGAATAAGCTGTAGTTACGGCGTTTAAGTCGCCAAAGCATAAAAAAGTTTAACGAAAATGGCTACCAATGTTGGAGATAAACACTCATGTCTGGTCTCGATGATTGATTTCATTGGTCGACTGGCTATTTGATTGACATCCGCGATTGTCAATTAACCCCTTTTTATTAGACAGTTAGCCTCGGTTTTGGTTAAGAAAAATGGAATAATAATCAGGTGTTAAATCTAAACTCGCTAGCCTAAAGGATGGGATAAATGAATAAAAATATATAAACATAGTACAAGTAATAAGACATTTGTATATAATTTTCCTGAATTATTTCGCCTTATCAACCATGAAGAGAAAATACCTGATTGCCCAGTCAAGTTACATTGCCAACAGTCGTCATCGCTTAAACCTTTAATAGGAAGCAATATCTTAGACTGGTCCAAATTGAAAGAAGCTGCAGACGAAAGTCCAAAGACTGTTGATATTTGAAAATAAGTGCCAAATATGGCAGAAAAGCATAGTGAGAAAAGAAGAAATTTCCCGTAAAGCAGTTTCTCTTTTCCTCCCAATTTTTCCCACAATTATTTTTCAGCAGCGAGTAAAAATGCGGGATTGTGTTATATTTGAATGAATGAGTGGCCATCTCAGTGAGGGGAGAACGGTATCTGTAATCATATTTTATCCATTGCGTGACATTTCCAACCATTTTTCAAGTGCGTTAAGTGTAGCTACTGAGCATCCTGGACCGCCACTTAGAGTATTTAGAATATTTGCTGAATGCGTACAGAGCCATTCAGAATATATATGATATATATGATAGCGATTTTACATCAGCAATAGATAAAGAAAAAAATCCAGGTTTACAAATTTACGTTGTATAGACCCACTATATATTTGTGCTCTAAGCACTCGAAATGTTTCTAGAGGCTAAAAGTCTTATTATTCATCCTGTTTGTTGCGTCCGTTTTCGGATTTATCTCGAGGGGGTGGGGGTGGTAAACAATGGGCTTCGTATGTTCACACAATATAATAGAAATAAGCAAATAAGCAAAAGAGTTCGCCCCTTTCAAACAGCATTAACCCGGCTTTTCCGGTTCATTTTGAGTTCAAACATACGTAGCACTCTTGACTTCTTATATTGGTTTGTTCATAGATTAAAACACCAATAAGTTAAAAAACAATAATAACCGTGAGTTTTTACAAATTGTCTTTTTCCCATCGTAAGGTGAAAGCGGACAAATTAAAGGATTTGTCAATTAAATAACAGAGCAGGGCAATTTTTTCATGATCTCATACCTAAAACAAAGACGCGAGTGACTGGCATAAGGCGTTGACCATTTAGCCAGCTTTAAGTAAATTGAAATCACTTTTGCAAACGGTCGAAATTGCCATTTTCAGATTGTTTTAAAACACAGGTTTTTACGGTAGCCTTTAATTAACCTTATCGACCCTACACTTGTCATTACATTATTAAGAGCCTCTTTTTGTTGTATTTTTTTTTTCCATAGCACGTCTATTTTCCAGTCTCGACAGACTGAGCTATAGCCTGTACACATGACAAGGTCATAGGCAACCAAGTTGAGTATACAGAAATATAATGGATTTAGAATTATTCAAATTACTAGTCCTTTACCAATTCGACATCTATTAAATCATATACCTTGTATTTACTTTATGCTGGAACTCTATTTAAGGACCCGTTGCCACCCGAACTGTAGAAATGGCGCAAAGGACGAAACAATTGTTTAGAGGCCATACCGTTGTACCTTTACGCTGAATAAACTGTAGGTACTACGTTTTGGTCGCCAACAGACTCCAAGAAGATACTTCGTGTTGTTTTACCAGATTAAAACAGAAAGACCACCAAGTAACTGCTAGTGTCATTTGCTAATTAGCCGTACTTCTAGAGGGGTTTTTATGGTGATCATGATTTATGTCTGGTCTAATGGGTCACTTTTTGTACCATTTCGAGCGACAAAAATTGTGGGAAAAATACGACAAATGATTATTTATAGATATGTTTGAGGAATTAGACACGTACTAATGAAGCGGTCAAAACTGCCAATTACTGACTCTAAACATTATTGAGTTGAAGCTTTGTAATGATTTTAAAACGTCCAATAAACTACAATCATGTACATGTGTTCGCCCTTACACTTTTGCTAGCCATTGGCTTGCTGTGATCGAATGGCAAAATCATTTCTATTGACTACCTCGCTATTGCCCCAAAGCTCCTCTTTTGCATTTGGTCTGACATTCGTAATTTGCTACCGTTTAAAATTAGGATTTCAGAAATACACGGAAATACACCAAACACCATCTCATGCAGTCATAGATATTTGGTTTAAGGAACAAGATACAAATATAAGCTTCGATAAATGAAATATTTGCTTTCTTGGTGTGCCTAAAATGTGATATGTATTTTGCGAGCTTTCCTGCTGCTTAAATACATAAAACGATTAACGCGTTTGACAGAAAAGCTCTAGATGCTTATACAGTGTTTTGGGGTTTTTTAAGCAAGAATGTAGATGAACACAATATTTACTTCACTGACTTTGGCTTCTTTCTCGCGTTTGTCTTAAACCATTCCCACACAACCCCTCCTTTAACGCCCCACAAGTTAATAGTTCTGGAAAACAATGTGGAAAATGTAAAAGCAATTTCTGCATTTTCCACATTGTTGCTACCCAGAAAGACAAAGATTTTTAAATACTCGTATTTCAACAATTTGAAGTTGTCGTCTGCAACTTCTTCCAATTTGGATAGGTCTAAAATTTCACTGTGTAGGAATGGGTTTTCGAAGGATTTAAATTATGCAACTTGGGATAAGTAATAAAGACTGGAGTATGAGAGACAAAGATTTTTAAATATTCCAACAATTAGAAGTTGTCGTCTGCAACTTCTTTCAATTTGGATCGGTCTAAAATTTCACTGTGTAGGAATGGGTAATCGAATGATTCAAATTCTGCAACTGCGGATAAGTCATATGACTCGAGTTTGAAACCCTCTGTAATAACCTAAAATCGTTTAATATTCCTGAAATAGTGACATCATGGTCTTTACCAATCTATTACTTCGTGTCTTTTGATTTATCATCCCGCTGTGACCAAGGTCAATCGTCACTTTGCCCCGCTGAATAACAATATCCACTCAAGTATTCACTACAAGTTCACCACAGTCGTTATTATGCCCATTATGGTACATATTAACTGCGAGATCAAAAAGGCCGCTCGGACGACCCATTTGCATACATTTGCTTAACATTAAATCTTCCCCCTTTTTTATTTGACAGCTAGACCGACGGACTTTCCTCGTGGGCGACCAAAGCTTCTATCACAGAATGTACATGCGGTTCAATTTTGCAAGGTTTTGGGTTAGTTTGCTTTTAAGATTTTATAAAAACAACGTAACAACCTAAAATATATTTTGACCTGTCAAGCGAAAAGGAGCCTCATGGGTGTTCAGTACAACAGAAACTTGAAACAGAGATCTGGTCCACACAGGTCAACTGACCAATCACGTCTGTAAATCAGATCACCAGTCGACCGTTGAAATACTTCATTTCGACAGGAATTTGACTATGAACTCTAACATCGGCCTTTTTTTTGTTGTGGTTGTGGTTGGCGACTTAAACGTTAAGGTCGCCTACCAATTATTCTACTTTTTCGTTTCATCCTTCTTGTCATAGACTTTGCAAAATAAAGCCGTTAAATATTGAAGCTGAACTTCCTGTTGGAGTTAATGGGCGGGGCCAACGGAATAAGTGGAAGGGCCAGCGCTTGGTCATTTGGTGTATAGTTTTGGAATGTTTGTCTCGACAAATGTTTCATGTAGGAAACCTATAACTAAATGAAGCGCAGTTTGCTCTTCTGTTTTTGTTTTTGTTTTTGTTGTTGTTGTTTTCTCTTCTTTTTTGCAAAAATAACGGACATATTTTAAAAAGGGGGATAAATGTATTTGGATTTGAAAAAAGATAAAAATAGAATACTTTGTACCTTGTATTTTTTCGATATCAAAGTCACACAAGGTTGACCCAGTGCGACATAGTCATGTTTAGTTACAGGCGATGTAACTATAATGAATTATGGTATTTTTTATCGTCTTTCATCTTTGTACAGTGAAGATAATTTACAAAATCTATATATTCGTACAATGATATATAAAGAATACGAGAACATCTTTTGCACTTGCACGTTTGACTAACTGTCTATTACCTTAAGCCAAGGGGCAGTTACACTATTCTATTATTTAAGTCTGCAAGGGTTTTAGTATATAAAATATTTTCACATATTCTTAACCAATCATTAACCGATTTTGATTCATTGATATTACTCTACAAATAGATACAATTTGCAATTAACACCATATTTGACTTGAACTCGTCCAGTGCATGCATACCCAAAGAAAACAACCGTTTTAAAAAGCTCACCCACCAAAATTTCAAAAAAGGTATATGAACTAAGGCGTTAAGATATTGAAGCTATACAAGAAAGGCTTGAATTCCGTACTCGAATCGTGTTTGGATATCTGCATTCTAAAATAGAAATCAAACTTTAACACACCCTTTAAAACATCTGATAAGAAGATCTGTTAGTATAGTTATGGTCCAGTATTTTTCGATGATTTATGTGAAGTTTTTGATAGAGCGTGCTGTATGTCTCCGGGGCATTGGCCAGGTGTTACAGAAATGATATACGTTACGGTAGTCACAAATGAAATTAAGAAGTCATCGGTTTTTATCTAAAATACATCTATCTGCACGCAGTCACTCCCTGTGGATTTTTACCTATTTCAATAAAAAAAAAATATCCTTTGTAAGAAAGGTCTCGATATGTGCAGCAAAAAATAGCGCTTATATCTCGTCGACGATAACTCATAACAACCTACAGTATATCCAAGCTGGGACGATAAAACGATTGTTTTAAATATTCGATCATTCGGTTAGAACATAGCATGGAGGAAAACCCTTAATCTTTTATTAAATAATTCCAATATTTCACCGGTCGAAAACTATTATCGCAATGACACTCTCTTGCAAACTGGTCCATTCCCCATTCACGTCAGCAGAATAACCGTCAATACTTCGTCATTTCGTGACATGACGTCATATACCGCAATTGATTTCAATTCAAAAGCTGTCGAACTATTTTAAAATAAAAATAGTTTGTTTGTTCAAAAGTAAATTATAAAGTTTTAATGCACATTTAATGTATCTTGAATCTTATTTATTATGTCCAAACCGTTTTATTTCTAGCGATTCAAAAGAAAAATAATTCATCATCCATTACGTGGTTATGATTCTTGTTATTTAGCCCGACAACTCTGCTTTGAGAATGTCGCAATGAAAAGATTATGGTTAAACTTTTAGCAACTTCTTGCGTTTTTAGACGCTCTAACAGTGTGCTGTACTTCCTAGTGCAATGCCTGACATAACCGTTGGTTTTGATAAAGTCCAATCTAGAGTTTACTAACTAGCATTAAAAAAAAAGATGCACATCTTTTATTTATTTGATTTGTTGTTTTTTAAAAAATAATTATTTTTTTTTACCTACCGCGCGAAAATGGACTAAATCCGTTGAACATCTTTGCTATTGTAACCGGCTATGTTCCTCTATGAGCTGAAGCCTATTCAGACGCCATTTTGCTACCAGCAAATGACGTCACAATGTACCGTATTTAATGTTGTCATTTTATAGACGGCGTAATATTTCGCTGAATGTTACAAATCGCTATTATTATGGATTTTATAGATTCGGTGTTCTAGAAAGTACCGATTGCATTAAAAAACGTTTTTATCTGTTTATAGATGATCCATTTAATGAATTCGGCGTTCTAATCTAAGTACATTGAGTATCCCTTCTATCTTGGAGTTCGAAAAGTATCGATCCTTGTCAGACTGCACCTAAAGTGTTTTTTCCACGGGTTGGACACTTTTCATTCATTCACCCCGCCACTGCCCCGACAGGAAGTTCTACTTCGATTTTGAAAAGCGTTATTTGGAAAGCCCTATGTCAAGTAACATGTGACGAAATGTAAATTGGTTGGTTGGCGAACTTATCGTCGTAGCTACAGCTTATTCAAGCTGTAGTAAAGACGTTTAAGTCTTCGAATCAGCAAAAATGCTTCACATGTATGTCGACCAACTTCGCAGTTCAAAACTCACTTTCGGTCTAAATGAATGATTTCATTGTCTGATTGGTTCTTTGATTGACAACCGCGAATGATCATTTCTACTCCATTTTAAGCATTTTACAAACTCTATGAACAACATTTTTTTTCGAATTTGTGATGCAATGTTCCTGTATGGTCCCTTGTTTTGTTATTTGTAAATTTTTCGTACTACTTCTTTTCTTTTTCTTTTTGTCCTATTTTCTTTCTCAATTAACTGCATTGTAAAATGTTGTCCCTAGAAAGTAAACCATTGACCCATTCCCACACAATGACGCCTTTGGACTCCCCTAAAAAACAAACAAACAAAAAGCTGGAAAAACATTAGCAATTTGTTCATTTCACGCAATGTTTTCTATCGAGAAAGTTGAAAAAATCTAAATTTTTATTAACTTTTAAATATCGTCTGCAACTCCTCTCACTTTGGACCAGTCTAAAATATTGTCGTCTGGTAATAGGTTAATGTAAAGTATAGTTAATAGAGCTATCCAATTTCTTAACTACGATTCATCACGCGATACAATTTTCAAATACTTTTACCATCAAACAAGGAAAGGTCAAACTTAATCATCTCACTATATCGTATTACTTGACCTTTCGCAAATTATTCTAGGGTTTCATTTCATTTTTCACTCCGAGTTTCTTTCCCTTTTCTATAAAATCTTGTAAACCTGTAATTAACAGTAAGAGATAAATGCAAATGCGATGCTTTAGCTTTTTGCCATTTGATTTTTTTATGTTTTACTTTTCAGGTAATGCAGTACAATGCTTCCTAAAATTCATGAAAATTCGCCTTTAAGTTAATTAAATCCGAGAACTTTCAGTTAATAGACGTTTGAAAAAAAGTTCGCAAAAGAGGTATTTATGTAGCCAGATGATAGCATACCAAATGCACACAGTCAGTAAACTATCCTATAAATATAAACTATCTTGATCCGCCATATGCTTGACTTCAGAGCAAGGCTTCAATCCGAGTAATACCCCCCCTATGTCTCTCTTCTCTCTCTCTCTCTCTCTCTCTCTCTCTCTCTCTCTCTCTCTCTCTCTCTCTCTCTCTCTCTTGCAGGATTTCAAAGAAATATCAGTCTTTTACCAAGAAAACTTCCCTATTTATGAAAAAAAAAGGCTCTGCCTTATTACGAAGTGCATTTTACTTCGATGATAAACTACTTCCAGTAGAAAACTCTGTCGTGATATAATTATTACTTCCTTTGACAATAGTCTTTAAAAGTATCAGCATATCGACAAAGGGTTTCCAAAAACCTAATAAAGTCGTTGGCACTATGTTTTCGGACAAAATGACGATGTGCTACTAAAGACTATGAAAAATGTGAACTCCTTTCTTTAATTCAAAACATAAATGCGGTGATATTGTATAAAAAGTACTTAGTGAATTAACAAATAACACTGCAAACAAAAACTGGAGTATACTTTAAAGTATAAGGCTGGTCATAATCCTCAACTATATCCATCCCGATTTTAATGAATCCCATGAACAGCGGTTTATGAAATATTTTGGGAAGTAAATATATTACTTTTAATAAAACATTTCTTCATTTCCCACAATATTTTTTACTCTGATAGACAAATATTTTTCACCAACCTAAAATTGTTGTTTGCAACTTTTCTGAATTCTGAATGAAGTCTAAATGCTGTCGTCTGGTGATGGGTTTAAAGTTTTGTCGGGTTTTACCCCTTGTCATGCTGAACCCGGAATGTTCCGGTTTTGGCAGGAGGTGTAGACTAAGATCAGACTGCACTTATGTGCAGGCTGATCTTAGTCTATACCTCCTGCTTGTACTTTTCTTGCCAGAGTTGCTTATGAAGTTAATTTCTAAAAAAAATATTGATTTTTGAACAACAAGTTCTATCAGTGCTTTCAGCCCTTTGATTTGACCGCAATTGAGTAAGGTATTTATACAGCATGACAAGGGTTAAGATTTTTACTCCTTTGTCTCGTTTTTGTGAATCAGACAGATATTTTACTCTAAAGTTAGAAGAATGAGCAACCATTTAGGCAGGTTTCTCTGATAACAGATCGTATACAAGCATATCAATCTTAATAAGAATTAATACCTTTTTTAGTTGTGCGTTATATTCCATCAAACGATTCAAAGATAATCCACACTCAACAGGTCTTGACTAGCACCATGACCACGTGCAAATACTTCCTGAATGGTACAACCCAAATCTAAAATAAATCTGACAATTTCGGTGAAATAAAATTTTAGGGTGGGGGGTTTGAGACAATAATGTTGAAGGACCCTAAAACTCTTATCATTCCCGAATGGTCGCTCAAGTAGACCTTACCCTTAACTTGTTTGTAGAGATTTTGCATATAAATTTTCAAATATGCGCATAAAACCTTGTCATACTAGTTAAAAATACATTAACCCATTATCAGACAACATATTTTAGACTGGTTCAAATTGAAAAGAGTTGCAGACGACAAATTCAAATTGACCGAATGTGTAGACTGATCTTTGGTTATTCCTCCTACCAAATCAGGAATCCGATTGCTGAGTCGTGCGGTGTAGTTTTAGTCTACATTGGCAAATTGTAATCGAAAGAATAGCTGAAATTGTTTTTTTATAGTTCACGATTTTACGGAATGAAGTTTGAAATAAAAAATAGCATGGCTACAATTATTTTTGTCTCTTCGGATAATACTCAATTCACAACAAAACGACATAATTTTAGAATTGTTCCAATTCAAAGAAGCTGCATACGAAAATTCAAGTAGAATAATATTTAAGAATATTTGTCTGCCTGGGTAGAGAATATTGTGGAAAATGAAGAAAGTGCTTGTTACAAGCATTTCCTTCAATTTCCTCGTTTTTTTTTAATGCACTTTTCTTGCGGGGCATAAAAATGCATAATTATGTTGGAATGAGTTAAATCACTTTAACTGGGATAAACATTTCCCCCAAAACTCCGACTGGTCAAGTGAAACCCGGTCGCCCTCTCGAATAAAAAGTCGCCTTGGTAAGATGGTGATTAAACGACAACTAATATGCGAAGGGTGTAAGTCTCGAATTTCGAGAGAAGTTTTATGACTTTCAATTTTTATTCGTACTTGGCAGTTTTACGATAGAGATAACGATTTGGTCACGTTGACAAACATAGAAAAGGGGTCCCAGGGAATGATTCAACACCTAAACCCCTTACACAAACCCCGTATTTCTTTTTTTTTTTTTTTTCTTTTTTTGGATTGTGCATAATCATCCGATTGATATATGCATGGGTTGTGTTATACGCCAATTTTCAGATTAAAAGAAAGATAGACCGTTTGCAAATAAAAAGAAACAAAAACAATCAGTATCATATGAAAAATCAATTTAAAAAAATACTGACGAAATTTCTAACAATCTAAAATGTACAGTGGCGATTATACATATATATATCTAGGCGAATAAAAGATGGATTGTGTTGGTATGGGTTAAATTAAAAAAAAAAGAAGAAAAAAAGAGATTTCGAGTAAGATCGCTAAAATGGAAGTGGTCTCTTAATAGAAGTGGTCACCCGAACAAGATCGGCCGTAAGTATTAAGACTTTCTTAGTAGATCAAAGTTGAAGGTGACGGTCCATTGTGTGTAATGGGGTGGGTGGGTGGGGGTGTTTTGGGCTACGTACTAACAACTGAAGACACGTTGAGACAAGCCTCATTTCGACCCCCCTCCCCCCAATAACTGAGGAAGCGGTCAATCGATTCGGGGACCCTGGTACTAGATATTGATTAAAAGTGAATTCTTTAGGAAAATATCTCACCAAAGGTAAAATTTTTGGTCAGTAGACAACTGTTTTGGTCGAAATTACAGCATCCCCGGGGTCACTTAATGCCAGGTGAAAGACAGTAATGAGAAAGTGGGGTATTTCTAGAATAAAAGGTAATATTCCGTTCAACGTAATAAGAATGACATACTTAAAGTACTTGTAAACAAGGTCAAATGTCAGCGTTTGAAAAGTCGTAGCTACAGTGATTGGCGATTTATGGCATGATAGATGCACTTGATATTTCACTGAACAAAAGTTATGTTTTTAAATTCATGCGGGGGGGGCGTGTAGATTTGTTTGATTTTGCACTTATCTCTAAAAAATATGCAAAACTACAAATAGATGTTTAAATCCAATGTTAAACTCTACGATTTGGTCTACACGGTAAAAGTTGCGTGAAGCGAAAGCTCGTGGAACATCTTAAAATTGGTCGCTGAAGAGAATAGTCGCTTAATACATGCACATTATATAATGGCATATAATGGATCGGTTCGGTTGCACACTTAGTGAATAGTTTATTGCAGAATGTTCTCACCCAAACCTATGTTAATCGAAGTCATCAGAACCATCTTATTGAAACGATTTTCATGCGTCCAACAAAATATGCTTAGTTACAACGTATCTGTTTTAGTAAATACGCGCACTTCTCGAGGGTCTTTTCTCTTTTGGAAAGAGAATTGTTATGATTGTCGCTTAAAGAAGGGGGTCGCTAAAACCGATGGTTGCTTGAGCAAGATTTACAGTCCCGCCCTCCATCCTATATTGGGGGGGGGTACCAACTAGTTTCGTCTTTTTGAGACGATTCAAGTGAGTTTTCAAAGCATACAGTGAATCAGATAGAAAGTCAGAGAGAAAAGAAATAAAGTAGCATCTGTCAGAAGGGAGAGGACACTATCAAAATTGCTGCCATAAATTTTCAATGTAAACACTTGAAGAACGATTCAAGGGTGTCATGTTCAGACAGAGAATCCATGTCTTATATCGTCGGTGCGCGAGCAAAATGCCGTAACTACAGTTTTAATAAAGATGTAGTTACGACATTGTCTTCGCGCACCGACGATATTCTTTTTAGCAATCATTAAGATAGCCCCTTTGTATATCGGTTGCTGCTGATTACTTATGCTTTATATGTTTCATTTGGTCACTCTCTTACCCCCCCCCCCTCTGGCAATCCACTTTCACCATGCTGTTCACTTCCAAAATCGGTCCTTTTCATTCTATTTTTAATTAGTCCTTATTCGAGTTGAGGGTAAATAAATTGTCACTGAATCTCTCAACAGAACAGTTGTGTATCGAATGAAACGATAACGAAATCTACCGAGTCTCAACAAAGCCAGTGCTAGCCGTTACGATTATACTGAAAGTTTCGGACTTGTGTACTTGTCAAATGAACTAAAATAGGTCTTCAACCAATTCCCACAATATCCTTACTTTTAAAAGAAAAGAAGCTTTAGAAAAACCCGTGGAAAACGAGGCAATTGCTGGTATCAATCCATTTCTTCATTATCCCCATTTTTTTCGATCCAAAAAGATCCAAAATTTAAAATTCCACCAACTTGAAGTTGCCGTTCGCTGCCTTTGTCAATTTGGACCAGTCTAAAAAAATGTGTATAGGAATGGGTTAAAATCTTTTTGACATCAGTAAGCTGGTAGATCGATAGATGTAGTGGTAGTAACCCAGTCAAGTACATCTGTAGCTCATCGGAAAGCTTTAGAAGAACTGTATTGCCAGCTACATCATTTAAAAGGTTAAAAGTCATCGGACAAATTGAATTGTGGGCGGATATATGAGGCTCCGGATGAGTATGAGGATAAATCTCGATAGTATTAAATCAAAGTGCTGAAAGTAATGTAAGCTAGCAAAGCATGGTTCTGTTAAGAAATGGCAAATTCTAAGACTTGGTCTATTTGAAAGAAGTTGCAGACGATTCTTTCAAGTTGGAGTGTAGAAAACGTTTGCCTCGTAGGGTAGAAAACATTGTGGACATTGAAGAAATTGCTTGATGTAAGCCATTTCTTCATTGTTCACAATGCTTTCCAAAGCTACTTTCTTTAGATCCTTAAAAAGCGACACTGAGCATTGAGGGCATGCTTTTAAAGGAGTTCTAGACAATTCGAATGAAGTTAATTGATAGAACCATACAAAGCAGAGCGAAAAATGAAGACTCTGATCAGACTCATTTTGAACTCGATGTGTTCGAGTGATCTTAAATACCTAGGAAATTAACTTGCAGGCAGAGTGTGCAATTTTCCTGGAATACATAAGAACTAATTTTTATGATGTTGGCATTCAATGGCTTTAGTGAAATAGTCTCCAGTGGCAGTTTGCACTCGTTAAACTCTGAGAATACCTTAAAATTTTATCTGTTAACATAAACTATCAAAGCTGACGCCTCGCTAGCTAAAATACGATCGATTTTGCATGTTGTTGTTGTGGATGATGATGATGTTGTTGTTGTTTTACTTTTAATACCTTTACACAATAAATGATAACATAAATCCGTATAAATCGTTTTTCCCAACAATATGGTAAAATGACTCCTCAGTAGCGAAATATATCCAACATCAGGAAATTGACAATTCACTATTGAAAAACAAAAACGCGCTAATCATCATCGATTTGTTATGATATCGCACAACCACCTGTGATTTTTTAACTGCCTGTATGTTACTGGGTTTTCAGCGATTTGAACATTTTTTTCAATAAAATAGTTATGTTACTCCTTATTACAAAACTACGCGGATGTTTGAGCACCCTCGATCCTACTTTATTTTCCAGCTGGTCTCAACGGCGACCCGTCAAAATGATATGAGCCTATGCGTGACATTTCCTGCAATTTCGCATGTGTGTGACTCGCACACATTGAGCATCCTGGTCGGCCATTCGGAGCAATTAGAGTATTCTCTGATTGTTTAAAGAAGTTTTGGGTCAGTATCTATCTATAGAGCACAGAGTGAAGACTCTGATCAGACTGTGCGGATGCACAGGCTGATCTGAGTATTTTCTTTGCGCACATGTGTAATTGTTTGAAATGTCACGCATGGGCTCTTATATGGGAGCCAAATCCCTGTTTAGCGGAAGCATTTGACTGTGAACTATGTATGTCCATTTGTAAATTTCTGAAAAATCGAAGAAGAAAATCTGATCTCAAAAAAAAAAAAAAAAAATGTCCTACCTTCATACTGTATATTTATTAATCCAATTGAAAATAAATGAAATTGAATGTTTCCTTGTGAAACATAGAACTAAAATGACAGGGATATAAATGGGAATTCACACTTAAAAACGTGTAGGTAATAATTTCATGAATTAGGGGCCATAATTCATGTATGTGGCCCCGCTCTGGACAGAACGTTAAGAAGTCACCGTGCCTCGAGGCCAAACCAAGGACACATTAAGTTTATTTATTAGTATTTTCAATTCTTACGAAAGTAAACGACGATAAATATTACGTGGGGACATAAAACATGAAAGCCTCAAGTAACGTGAAGGTATTGTTTATAGATGTCTTGCGGTCAATTAATCGGCGACTTAATTAGATGGGACTATTTGATATTGAATATAGTTCATGTTTTAAAATCTTTGTTATTATGGTAGAAAGCAAAGTGGATAACGAAGAAGTTGTTGTAATAAGTAATTGTTCAGCTCTACGTTTTCACCCTTTTTTTTTTTTTTTTTTTTTTTTTTAAACCTTCCGGGGGCGTCAAAAAGCGTCATTGTGTGGAAGTGTGTTAACTAAGCGTACTTAAAACACTTCCACACGATAACGCATTTCATATAATCACATATTCAGCACAATAACGCTTTTAGACGCCCCCCCCCTCCTACGATGAAGAAAACAACAAGTGACTCGATGGCCGATGCTTGACTTTGATCTGAAGGTCACGGGTTCGAGCCCCACTGACACCGGGATGTGTTCATGGACAAGACAATTAAAAGCTAGCCTCAGTCTACCCAGCTGTAACAGTGGATAATAGTGGGATTCAGCCACTGCCTCTCTTTCAGGAACGTGAAAACATCTGGATACTGAGCATTCGAGAGAGACTCTATAAGCTTTAAGCTCATCTCATTTAAACTAAAACAAATTAGTATAAAATATGTTAAATGCCGACAGAAAGAAAAGGAAAAGTTTAATTGTTTATTGTTCTATGAAAATACTAACGAATATTAAAACTTCTTCACATTTTAATTCACAATGTCACTGAGTTCGGACATAATTGACCTAAGGACTTCGTACAAAGTCGACCCCCCCCCCCCCCCCTGCTGATTCGGACACCGTCTACTCTGGGCCTATAAATCTTCATGAAAATCATGTGGGTAAATATTGAAACATTTCATGACAAAATAAATTTTTCTCAAAGTAAATCTGATCTCAGATTGCGAAAATAAGTGTTGTAGGCTTACTGATAAAGCCATCTTGCCCTAAAGCTATCAGACAATCACAAGAAAGGTATATAAAGAGGATATTGAATGAATGATCATGGAATATCGAATTATTGAACGAGCCATCTAATAACATTAGTTGACAAAAAAACAAAGTTTTCTCGAGTTTTTGTCTGTTTATAGATGGGGACTTATAGGTCCTCTATTTCATCAACATGAATTTGGATTTCAAATTTTCAAATAATCCATTTTTTTTGATAAATCAATAAAGGTCTTGAAAACTATTTGTTGAAATTAATCCTAAAATTATTTAACGCTGATTGTATATTGATGTCATTACATGCAACATGATGTCATTTTCACGGTAACGAAAAGTGCTCAGCAATAACATATAGAGAGGAAATTTTGAGTGTCTACTTTTGCAGCGTTTGTGTGTCTGTTGAGCAGTAACTTTCACCTCTCGTATGTAGACGACTTTTCAACAAGGGCAATTAGAAATATGGAGTTACAAACTAGGCGTTGGAATAGAAAGCACAAAAATAAACAAGAATCGGTTTAGTTGAAAGTCGTTTTCTTTTGGTTAGAACACCCAAAATCCCAACCCCAGACAGGCATGTTTCGTAAGTTTGTCAGCTCAAATGGATGTCCTTTAACCCTTTCCTGTTTTGGGAAATTTTTAGACTGGTCCAAATTGAAAGAGGTTGCAGACGACAATGAAAGTTGGATGCAATTTGAAATGAAACCATCCTTTGTGGTAGAAAATATTGTGGGAAAAAGAGAAATTGCTTGTTACAAGCAATTTCTCCCTTTTCCACAATCTTTTCTAAAGTATAAATTCACAGCAACGTAAAATCCCGGGTTTGTACAGGAAAGGGTTAAAAATGCATTGTTATGA
Organism: Fragum fragum; assembly: GCA_946902895.1. Lineage (NCBI taxonomy): Eukaryota > Metazoa > Mollusca > Bivalvia > Cardiida > Cardiidae > Fragum > Fragum fragum. The sequence goes on from OX336372.1 coordinate 39,931,831, forward strand.
CAAGATTACTCACCTGTTCGTGATTGTCGACACTGGAATACATGTACATTCATATTATTTCCCAAATAAGAATTATCTTTAACAATAGCAATGCAGACATGGTCATCTCCCACATAAAGTGCCGGATAAGAATAGCAAGAAACCATCCAATATGCGTGGCATTATGAAATTATATATGTACAACACTCTAACACTTCTATAAAGAAAAATCAAAAACAAAGAATCAAGTAATCCAATTTCTGGAAGGCAGTTTTCGTCTATACGCTTTATCAATCCATGAAATTACAAGTTCATTTAGATAAGCTTCAGACAAAATTTCAGTCAGAAAGAATAGAAAGAAGAAAAAATGCAGAAAAATAAGTGAACCAAAATTATGGTTCGTGAAGATCTCCCTAGTAAGCTCATTGTTATGAATAAATTCTAAGTAAGACAAACAACAAAGCGAAATAGTATAAAAGTTTAAATCGTGATGTGCAGTTTCAATTTCTTTCAATTTGGACCGGTCTTAAAATTTGTCGTTTGGTAATGGGTTAATTCAGCCTGTGCACTACATTTCCAACAATTGACCAACCGCTGGCCCCGCCCACTTACTTCTTTTGTCCCTTCCATTGACTCCGACAGGTTCCGCTTCGATTTTTAATGGGGCTATTTTGCACAATTTATTGCCAGTAGCATGTGACAAAAAAGTTAACTAGTTGGTTGGTGTCTTAAACATCGTAACTACAGCTCGAATAAGCTGCAGTTACGACGTTTTAAGTCGCCAAACCAACAATAAAGATTAACAAAAATGGCGCCAATGTTGGAGTTGATAAGCTCAGGTCCGGGCTGAATACATAATTTTATTGGTCGGTTTATTCCAAGATTGACAGCCGCGATGGGTCAATTTGAGATATGCTTGAAGTTATAACGAGCAGTCTAGGTCGCCAATGTCAATGACTGTTAACAAAATAGAACTTAACCAATTACCAGACGACAAAATTTGATGCAAATAAAAAGAAGTTGCAGACGACAGTAAATAAAATTCTAAACATCTTTGTCTTTTGGTGTAGGAATCATTGTTGATAATGAAGGAATTGCTTGTACATCTTTAGAAACAATTTCTTCAATCCTGCAATAATATCAAAACCTTCTTGCCTGTGTGGCGTTTTGTGGGGATATGTTAATGAGAAAACGAGGGATACATATACACACTAACACGGCTTACTTAGAATACTACACCAAGTAACATACTCACGGAATTATGTATCCAAACGGCAACAATATTCTTTTAAAAATACACAAACACTCCTGCGAAACCTAAGTGATATCAAAATATACCACGTTGTATGTCTGGTAATTACGTGGAACAAGTTTCGGAAATAAAAGATAAATTATTGTAGATGATATCTTATTGTAGGAAGTTATTACATACTATTACGGCAGTTAGAACTAATAACAATCATTACTGAATACCAGAAATTGGGACATGACAAAGTGGCAAAAACTTGCCTAGCACAACTATTTGTTCTACAACACTTACACGGTTGATTTTGTACGGCAACTTTAATTCCATACCTTTACTCTTTGACCCGATATAAGACAATTCCACATATTGACGACTTGAATTAAGTTCATGTGGAAGATCTGTCAGGAAGGGGAGAATACTTATCAAAAGCAAACTCTTTTTATGGGTTTAAACTGAGTAAATGTACAAGATCTCTACCATGTTCTTGACCATCCAGGTTTGCGGTAGATATCTTAAAACAATTGTTTCAAAATGGCCACGGGTTTCAAAATGACCGCCATTTACTATAAATCGACATTTTCTTGTCCGGGCGAAGGCGGTTAAGGGGAATTCAGGGTTAGGTCAAGTGAAAAAGAGCTTTAAGCTGCCAGTTCGCACACTGAACTATTTGAAAGCATGGTTCGGGTTATATAACAGTACCAAACGATAATCAAATATGTAAGTATACGGCAAGATTTGTGTTAGGCGACAACTCAAGGACCGCCTAAATGCGGTCGTTTAAGAGAATACATTTTTTGTGACATGTATGAGGGGTCAGTTTGACTGCATACAAACCTTTTTGTAGGATTCTCACTTAATCCCAGGTTGATGACCCTGCAACATCGGATCTGGTTCAGATATCTCCAAACAATTAAAAAAGAACGTCCTACTATGAAGATTCTTTGTATTTTTAAAGGGACTTTTGAAGCTGGTCTCTAAATGAAAGTGGTATTTTAATAAGGGTTGCCGATTGAACAAGGTTGATTGTATATAACATCCTACTCTTTAAGGGAATTTATAAGAATTTACAATAAAGAAATAGAAAAAACATTTCTTACCTGATGGTATGTTCGTCCATATTTTCTCATAACTTCTGATCCAGTCTGAACCTCACGTTACGCTGCAATCCCGTCGTGTGATCGAATTTTACGTAATGCTGCAATCCCGTCGTGTGATTGAATTTTACGTAACGCTGCTATCCCGTCGTGTACTTAAACATTACGTAATGCTGAAGTCCCACCGTATGCTTATCCTGGACAGATTTGTTCATGCTGGGTGGTGACATAATGCTATTGCTAAGTGTGTACTTTAAACCTTTGCTATATCCGAGCTTGTTCAATGAAGAATAAAGATAATTCCTAATTGTCAAAATATTAAACTTGGTCGTATTTCGTCCATACCTCTGCAGACACGCCGTTTCACTAGCTGTGTTCTGACTTGTCGACACTTTTATAGCCCTGGTTTTAGTGTCATGACCACTTCAAGTCCAATTTATAACTTCTTCAAAAGCAACGGAATGCCTGGTAAGCAAACTTTACTGTTTTATGCTTGGGACATGACAAAAATATCGAAAAGGCACGATGGGGAGTCAAAAGAGGGTTAAAGAAATTTTAAAGTTAACACGTTGTTATGGTTGTGTTACTAGGCAGGGGACAAATTATCAATCGCAGTTGTCAGTTCAGGAAACGGCCGACCAATCAAATCATATATTCAGCCCGGACCTGAGCTCGCAAACACCAACATTAGCCTCCATTTTTTAACCTTTTTTTTTTGGTTTGGCGATTTAAACGTCGTAACTACAGCTTATTCAAGCTATAGTTCCGACGTTTAAATCGCCAAACAACCATTTCATTTTTTGTTACACGTTACTGTTCACGAATAACGCTATTCAATAACCCAATGGTACTTCCTGTTAGAGCTCAATGGGTAGGCGCAGCGGTCCGCCAATTTGATACTATTCCGTTCTGAAGGAAAATCACGTTTATTGACTACCTTTCCAAGCCTTTTCTCCATGATATTTTACGAAACTGCCCCATGAAGTCAACACAATACCTACCAGTTATGGTGTAAGCTTTTTCAAAATTATTTATTAACAACGCTTACCTTTTGCATCACAGGAAACTGTGGCCGTCACCTTTCCAGCGGTTGCTGTTAACTTGGCCTTTTTTGGGCGTGGTGATCCTGGGTGTTTCTGCTGTGCTGCCTGTTATTTTATCTCAGGCGAACCCGTGTTTCATCAACAATTATAAACTGCTCGAGAATTTTTTCTGTTTTCCTTGGACATGTTGCACCGAGTTCGATTTTTTTAAGCACTGAGAAGCTTTGGGACCCAAATCAAAGGAACCATTCGTAAATCATCATGAATAGGCGCATGGACTCGTTCCTGTGAGACACGTACCGTTGTAGCGATTCCGGTGAAATGCGTACATGTGTAGTAATGTACCACTGTGAAATTCCCCGATCTGCCATAACCACGTGGGTTTAATTGATTGCCCTTTTAGGTGAAAGTTAGAGGCTTGCTAGGGTAGGATCATCTCCATGACTATTTCTCTCTCTCTCTCTCTCTATCAGCGACCCGCTTTCATGCTCCTCTAATGTTGCTACCATCTCCTCTTGAATTTCCTTGGGTGATAAGCCTCTGACACCAAGGAACTGTATAACCGCATGGTGACCAACATTGTCCATTTGTTAGATAGTAATCATAAAAGTTAGATTTGAGATTCAAATTCTGTCAAACAACAGAGAGAGAAAAAAACAAAACAAAACAAAAAAAACATACTGTCACTGCAAAGTGATTATAATGCTGAATCTACTAAGACCTTAATTGACCAATCGCGGCTGTCAATCAAGGAATCTATCGTCCAATCAAATCATTTATCAGCCCGGACCTGAACTTTATACTCCGACCTTTGCTGCCATTTTGCTACTTGCTATATATTTTGCAAAATAAATCCGTTACAATCGAAGCAGGACTTCCTGTTGGAGTCAATGGGCGTGACAAATTGAGTAAGTGGGTCGGGTTAGCGATTGGTCAATTAGTACGTGTATAAGAAGTCAGTTCCTACCTTAAGACACAGACTTTTCAATTGTCCCCCGTTAATCGGATTTTACGGGGGACAATTGAAAAGTACGTGTCCAGATTATTCTACCTGTATCACAGAAAGTACTTAAACCTAGAAGAATTTCACTGGTTTGTGACGAAAACAACAACAAACTTTTTTAGAAAACGAGAAAGAATTTTTAGTAACCCCTAAAATTTATAGAATGTCACATGTTTTTCCAGAGAAAGGAAAACATTTACAATTTAACAAGTCGCCAATATCGGCATATATATTTTTTTTAAAGAAAATCTTGTTTATGAATCCTGGGAAAAAAATGATTTTTTGTAGACAGGAATTTGATGTTCTATTTGTGATAGGACCGATTTTGAAACGAAATTCCTTATAAAACGACCTTTGTAACATAGCATCATAAGTGACATTATGACGTGGTATTCACGGCTGTGAAAAGGAGTTGCAATAAGTTTTAGAACCATTACATTACTAGTTAGTAAATTGATTATCATCCATATGGTAATAACAATGGGCTACTTGGCCCTAAAGCGCTCACATGAGTCAAAGTCATGAAATGTTTAACAATGGACAAATTTGTAGAGAGCTACCAGTGCCCGTACAATTTATGTAACCTTAAAGATTCGTGATTTGTATAAGAAAGTTTTGAATAAGATTTTCTTGTTTCTTCCTTATGGAGCCAAAATACAACCCTCGCAGCATAAATTACCTCTAAGTTTCTATGTACAGTGGAAGAGCCCGGATGGAGCAAAAACACAACTCAATGGGCATCAAATGATCAAACGTTGAAGAAGATCACCAAATAATAGTGTTCAAAGCTTTCTGGCTAAGGATGGTCACTAGACGATGCTCCAAACCAAAAATCAAAGCTTTCGTGATAATGAGAATTTTTCGAATATTTTCTTTGTTGTTTCTTTGTAAAATTTGGCGAGCCTGTGTATAACCAAAATATGAAATAAGGACCATAGAATGACCAAACTTGGTAGAGAGCCAATAAGAGATGCTAATGACCAAATATGAAAGAACACTGCCTTCTTGTTTGAAAAAAAAAGTTTAAAGATTTCTTTCTTTTTTTCTAAGCACAATGGGATGCACCGGTGCAGATCCCAAGTATAGCCAGAAGGGCATTGCACAAATGCCAAATATCAAAGCCACCTGTCTTTTGGTTTCAGAGAAGAAAATCTTTCAAATTGTTGACGGACAAACGACACCAACAGCAACAATGGACGACGGACATTGAACAACCACAATAGCTAACCTATTAAATCATAAGGGTATACTTCCTGATGTCTCGCCCTTTATTATTTACGATGTTGGGCTGTGCAAACAGTCCTCAACATTGCATGGTTTATTGGATTTCATACTCAAGATTTCTCGAGAAAAGACATGTTTATACCAAGAGTTTATCAGATCTATTAAATATTAATCCACCCCAAATATTTTTGTGGGAGCCGCCGTCATAGCGCAGTTGGTAGCGCGTCGGACTATCATTCAAAGGGTCCCGGTTCGCTCCCCGACGGCGGCAATACTCTTTCCGACATTTGTCTACCACCAATGGGCAGATAATCGTAAGCCTATGTGGGATAGCAGCTGGAGGCTAGGGAAGGGTGTAGTGGTAGTACTGGTGCGAGAAATACCAGGAATCCATTGTTAGATGCTCCAGCCGCCGCGAAATAACTGAAAGATTGTTAAAAGCGGCGTTAAACCCCATTCAAACAAAACAAACCAAATATTTTTGTCTTAAAAAAAGAAAGGAAAATTGTGTGAAATAAATGAACTTTTTCTCCTTTTCGGAAAGAGCTAGCAATATCATGTTTCTTCATTTGTTTTTCAATAATTGTATAAGAATTGTATTTTGCCGTCTGGAATTGTCAAACATCGATTGACGACTCAAAAATTATTAATTTATTCTGGAAAAAAACAATTTTTACCCCAGACATTAATTCAAACCATGTTCGTCTGTCAAGCTGCAGCTATTACTTTCATTCTGTTTAATTTCCCCGATCATTTACCATGCAGACTGTTGTTTGATACTTTATTCAAGCTATCTTGTCAGAGGTCAATGGGCGTGGCTATTGATTCGCCTATAGAACTTGTACAATTTTGTATGGTCCTGAAGGAGATTTCTACCACTTCATTACTATTGCATACGTTAATATACGAAGACCTTAGCTAATTACTACGTCCTTAATATACTTTTCTACCTTTTTTCGGGGTGGGGATGGAGTTATATTTAGAAGTGATTATTATTCAGAAAGTTAATCTGAATTTCAAGTATCTGTCGTCACACTATAACTCAACCAGAAAATTACTGTACAAATCAGGTTTCTACCACGTTTTTTCTATATCCCTCAGAGAACTGACAGTTTCCACAAGGTAAATACTTCCCATCCATTAAGTTCCCACTATGTCCACCGACCTTAACATAGAAACTGTTTGATATTGGAACGCATCAAAAATTAGAAGTACGTGTACATATACTAGACTAAGGGGTCAATAGAGACATTCTTTTATGTTTACACCTAGTTTCTAAGTAGAATGCCAATGGACCCTTCGATCGGTCATATCACGTAGGTGGTGTGCCGATTAGGTCATTTCTTTTACTTTTGTTATTATTATTATAATCATTGTTAACATTGGCTGACGTCGCAGAAGACCACACAAAATTCTTCAATGCACGCCAGTAAGGTTTGTCTCGATATAGAAGGAAGATGGCCTAGTGACACTGAATTTGTAATGCGATGATAGACCCCCCGGACACACTCAAACAAACAAACACACAAACAAACAAAACCAACAACGGATAGAAATATGCTAAAGACACAGGTGCTATCGTTTATGTGATTGTCAACTAATCTCGAGTAGAGACTTTGAACTTCTATCCAACATCAAGGGGAACAACTGTGTCTAATTATTTTGAATTCCATTCAGTAATGTAGGAAATATGCTCCAGACAAGAAACACAACACACTTACCCACATACCCCCACACATTAGAATCCATGCAGGCACTCACACACGGAAAGGGGTAACTGTATATAGTCGTCCCTATTACATGGCTGGGGGCTAAAAGGGAAATGGGAGAATTAACCGGAAACCAGTGGGCCTGTATTCACCAAACTTTTCTAAATTTTAGAATTGAGTGTAGGCTAAATTGTCAAGTTCATACTATTCTGAGAATAGACTAAAGTTCGTATTCACCAACACAGTTGCGAACAGCCTTAATTTAGAACGGATTATTCCCACAATTTAGTTCATTCTAGAATTTAGAATTGGTTGGTGAATGCGTAAAATCAATTTAGTCTGTTCTTTGGATTTAGTCGGCTAAATCAACTTAGAATGCGTTGGTGAATACGGGCTCTCAGGTCATTCCGTCTGTGCAGAGTGTGTACAATGTAATGAAAGCTGCTGTTGCTTTATCAGCTCTGGTCAGATCTGCCGGACTCGAAATATTCCAACTTCGTTGGTAGTATAGACAAAGATCATCCTGCACGTGAGTGTGGTTTGATCTACGTCTGCACCTCCTGTTTTTCGTTTTCAACCAAGTTCTGTCTATAAAATGAATTTTGAAAAGAAATATTGACCCAAAACTAATGTTTCAAGTGTGTGATCTACGTCTACATCTCCTGTTTTTCGTTTTCAACCACGTTCTGTTTATAAAATGAATTTTGAAAAATAGATATTGACTCAAAACTAATTCTTCAAGTTTTTTCAGCCCTTTGATTATAATGCAAATCTGTAGAGGTTATTTTCCAGTAGGGCATGGGTTAAATCGACTTGATTCAATTTGATTACAGTAGATGTGGTATTCAGATGGTTTTTGCAGCCCACACATAATTTGATACACAGAATCCCATTAACCTACCACGCGTTGTAAAATTTGTGTGTAACTTAGGTCTGCATGTGGCAATGGTTTTCAAGTTGACTGTGTTATGTGTATAGAATGCCCATTTATTTGATTTACTAGGGTCTCCCGTCGAAAGATTTCATTTATTTACCCGCACACCGTGAATTTTTTGTGTCTGTCGCATCCTTTAACGTCGACGGGAATCTTTTCGTGTCTTTAGGACTCCTATTCCTTTACCCTCCTTATAGACCGCTGTATTCCTTGTACCACACAACTAAACTTTAAACTTGTCCAAATTCAAAGAAGTTGCTGAAAACAATCATTAAATTAAGGAGTATTTAAATTCATTGGCTTTTTGGGAAGAAAACGGTGTGAAAAATGAAGAAATTGCTTGTAACAAGCAATTTCTTCATTTATTCCAATAATTTCTAAAGTATTGTTTTTGAGAGGCGTAAAAAGTCGGAGCAATGTGGGAATAGGCTAAACAAGCCAAAAACAATGCAAGGAAAAATGTTATAGAAGAAGTATGCTGAACCTATTCAAAGAAGTCTGAGACTACGATATAAAGTTGTCGTGTATATAAAACAAAGAATGTTGCGTACGCGCATTTATTTTTAAAATTCAATTTTACGGTCAGGGCTACTTGATCGGCCACCCATAAAACAGTTCGACTTAATTTAGAGAGCCACTTCAGGGCATTCCCATGGCAAGCTACGAAACTGTTAAAAAGCTTCACCTGTCTAACCAAGCTACAGTTCTGTTTGAATGGTTATTTAAAGCTTCTTCTAACAATATTTCAGTCATATCGCGGCGGCTGGACTACGTAAACAATGATTCCTGGTATTGCTCACACTGATACTACCACTACATCCTTTCTGAGCCTCCAGCTGCTCTATCATTAACAACCAATTGTTGAGAGACAAATGAGGGAAGTCGTATTTGCTGCGACAGGTAATCGAACCCTGGACCTCAATATTGAGTGTCTGAATGCGTTATGCCTGCGGCCGATCACTTCTTTAAGGCTTTTAAATTGTACAGAAAAAAAAAATGTATAGGTCTATGACAGAAGCTAATGTATAATGTGTATTGTATTATAAACGGATTTATAAATATGAGTGACGCTGTTTTCAGTATTACTTTAGATTAGTTTTCTCATCTGCCAAGATTGATAACCTCAAGATTCGTGAATAATGCGGATCATTCTATCTGAATAGAGAAAGCGATCAATTTGAGACCTAAACCTTGAGAAGATAGCCACCTTGATAAGATAGTCACCTGTGTAAACTTGCCACTTGAGGTTTTTTCCCTGATGTGACTGTATAATACAGGCTTGTCTATACATCACAGAGTAATGCAAACCTGAAATGGCTTCCGACAAATATTATAAATATGATCCTTTATAAATGACAAAATAATGGCTTTTTCATGCTCTGAGGTTTGTTTCTGATTCACAAAAATTATGGAAAAATCCAATACCTAGCAAAACTAACAAAATACAAATGTTTTTGTACGTAAAGCCCATTACCAGACAACCAAATTTTAGACAGGTCCGTATTGAAAGAAAATGTTCACAATAATTTTTAGTTGATGATATGTTTATGATCTTTCATTTTGAAGTAGAAAACAGCCTGGATAATGAAGATTTTGAAAGCAATTCCTTCATTTCCAACATTAGTTTGTACCCTTGAAGACATTGTCTTTCTTTTTCCAAAATCTAACGACTAAAATTGTGTCAGCAACTAATTTCAATTTGTGCCAATCTGAAATTCCGTCGTATGATAATGGATTAAATTTATCTCAATCGACTCACACAGACTGTTTAAAGGTTAACAAGATCATAGTGTTTGTTTAAACCGTTCCCACACAGTGACGCTTTTAAACACCCCTCAATATAAAAGCTTTGAGAACCATTGTGGAGAATGAAGAAATTGCTTGTTACAAGCAATTTCTTCATTATCCACAATGGTTTTTTTTACCAAAGAAGACAAATATTTTGAAAATTTCATCAACTGAAAATTGTCATCTGCAACTTCTTTCAATTTTGACTGGTCTAAAATTTTATCATGTGGAAATGGGTTAAAGAAGAATAGTCGAAACGCAATGCATTCTCTTGTCAAGAGTATTGGGCTTTTGTAATGGCTTTTAATTCTTGTCGATTAATCCATTAGCAGACAATAAAACTTCAGACTGGTCCAAATTCAAAGAAATTACAGATGACATTTTTAATTGATGAAATTTAAAAAAAAAAAGAAAAGATCCGTCTTTATGGGGAGAAAAAATGGTGTAAGTTCGATGCCGATTCGAATCCATCCGCCTGCCAAAATTAAAAGCATAATTATACTCTTAACCTCTCCCTTTTCTTTTTAGATCATAATACTCTGACATTAATCAACTCATCATTTTATATCCTAACATATCTAAATGTCAACCGATGATTAATTTCAGCAATTAACACACAGACCCACATGCTTATCTGTGTAATCTGTTTATCCCAATAGAGAAATAAAAAATAAAAAATGAAAACAGTGAAGAGATCGACACCTTTAATGCTGCCCTGACTTTTCCCGCTGTCGTTTGGCTGGTATACACAATCCTGGTAAGTCTCGTTCAACATAATCTCGCGACTAACTAAAGGAGCAGTCTATATATTTGTTGCCTGGTAATGGGTTAAGAGAAAAATTGAATTAAAATTCAGAATTGACGAATTGCGAACAATAAATGAATCCACAATTTCAATCTTTCATTTAGACCGAAAGTGAACTTTGTAATACGACATTGAACGACATGATAAAGCATTTTGTTTGTTTGGCGACTTAAATACCGTAACTGCAGCTTATTCAAGCTGTAGGTACTACATTTAGGTCGCCAAACAACCACAATAGCGATCAAGTCGTAATGAATGCGATCATTTGATAACTTGGTATACGATTTAGAAGTAAAGATCGTCGACTTTGAGAGGTACGTTTCAAAATCGTCTAATATAAAGAATTTTCACTGGGAGAGTAAATTGAAAATAAGTGCATGTTCAAGAAGAAATTGTTTTTGATACGTAATATAGTATGAAATTCGATGGTCATAAAAAAAGGTTGTTGGACGGAAAAGGCTGAATTCATAATATACGATTTTTGTGTTTACGTACTTGGATGAAGGGAGGTAACTCATACATACATATGCTTCGTGTTATCAAAGTTCTACTGGTAATAATTTTACTGCGTTGCAATGCAACTCTTAACCAGACTGTTTTAGTTTTAAAACTGTTTTGATTCAGTTTCTAAGCAATAATTGTATTGAATTTGAGACAGTACAGACCATTTAGATAGTTCTAAGGCATTGGATAACATGTAAGGCATGCGTCATGTCATAATTTGAGTTATAAAAAGACAATCAGTACTGGATTATAGAAAGGCATTTTCAATGAACAACCCGAAATTCACTTGAATCGAAGCGAAAATCATCATCAGAAACAACAGCAAAGCAAATGCAAACAACAACAACAAAAAAATAGTTATGTTCTTATTTATTTAGTTATTTATTTTATACATGTAGTTAATTACCTATTAATTTACTTTTTATTCGTGTATTTATTTACTGGTGTGGGTAATTAACCCTTTCCTGTTTTTTTGATTTTTTTTTATTTTATTTTAGACTGGTCCAAATTCAAAGCTTTTGCAGACGACAATTTCAAGTTGAACTTATTTGAAAAATAAGCATTTAATAGGGTAGAAAATATTGAAGAAAAAGAAGATATTATTTGTTACAGGCAATTTCTTCTTTTTTCACAATGTTTTCTCAAGTGCAATAATACAGGGACCTAAAAACCAGTGATTAAACAGGAAAGGGTTAACCCTTTTATTTGTCACTAAATAATGATAAAGTAGATCCCCAATAGCTTTTTACTAAAGTTCAATCCATTACCACAAAATCAAGCATTTTTTTAATTTGCAAATAAGATAATCTTTATGATTTTATAAATCAATATTACATAAGGGACACCCTCTGGCGAACAACACATGTCAATTCATGTCAGTCTGCACATACTGTGCAGACAATCATCATGGGAAATAAAACACGTTCTATTCTGCAACTTTTATGACTGTATACAAACTTCTTTTCCAACAGTTTACTATTTCATTATACCCTCTGCATTTCGGGAAATTTACCTTTCCGTGGTTGCAAACAAACAAAAAAATTTCATTTGACCCTTTCCTGTTCAATCCCAGGTTTTTACGTCAATATGATTGTAACAAGCAATTTCTTCTTTTTCCACAATATTTTCTACCCTACTGAATAGTTATTTTTTCAAATTAAATCCACTTTAAATTTTGGTCTGCAAAACCTTTGAATTTGGACAGGTCTAAAGTTACAAAACACGGGAAAGGGTGAAGCATTGCTTGAAAGGCTCACCAAGAGGTTATAGTGCATGGATAGTTAAATCTTAAAAAAAAGTTATCTTAAAGACTGTCCGGAAACGAAATAAGGAGTAGACCATTTATACAGTGTTGTATCGCAATAAATGACATAAGCAGAATTCAACTGCAACGAAATACTTCGTTCCCATTGGTAATTCTACTGATCGAACATCCTTAATATACGATTTCTAACCGAGCAATGAGAACTAGCGAATGCGCATTAATAAAACTTCAAAACTACCTCTCAAGCTTTTCTATTGCACCATTTTAGCATTGATTTTTTGATATTCACTGCAAGATAGTGCGGTAAACTTAGATATTGGTAAATAAAAGAGCTATTTAGTGAGTGTTCAAGTTAGGCGAGAAACGTTTGATTCGTGTCAATTGCAATGCATTATTTATCTTTTACCTGTCAATCATTATTTGCTCCGTTAAATACTCCCCACGCCCCTTTCTCGAATAGCGGTAATACCAGAGTTTTCTCCCTTACAAATTGTGCAACAGTTATCTACCTTACCATCCTCATTCAACTAAGACGAATTTTTCAAGTATTTTAAAGCCATGTCAACGCCCATAAGAGGCTTAAGGAATACATTTGAAAAACAAATAGATAAAAATTAGGGATCGCCTTTAATAACATATCACACCGAGTCTTTCCTTTCATGACCTCTAAGACATCACCAGACGATAAAAAATAGACTGGTCCAAAATGAAAGAAGCTACAGACAACATAATCAAGTGGATAGAATTGGAAATACATGTACATTGTAGATCTGTCTTTCTGTGCAGGAATCAATGTGGAAAATGCAGTAATTGCTTGTTGCAAGCATTTCCTAAACTTTTCCACTTCGTTATTTTGAACCCTAGTCAATTAAGAGATGAAGAGAATATATTTTGTTTTCATGGAGGCATGAACCGAAAAACCTAATCACACAATGTATGAATACGCGAAGCGTATTCATACATTGTGTGATTAGTTTTTTTCGGTTCATACCTCCATGAAAACAAAAAATATTATCTTCATTTCTTATAATTTAATAGCATCGAGCGAAAAATGCAACAACTTAACAGATTTTGATACCTTTTTGTAGTGAACTACTTTGTGCGGAAGCATTCAAAATGGCTGCGTACTCAAAACTTTGTTCATGGAGGTATGAATTAAATTTTTCGACTAAACAGGTCGCTCGTTTTTGATAGGGGAAACTAACAATTAAATTATTTGAATGTAGTCATAAAACAGAAATGCGTGATAATCGGTCAACCCATTACCACCCAAACCATTGTTCTGATGCCCCTATAATCATGGCTGTTTTAGGAGAAAAAATTCTCATGAATTCACAATGAGATTAATATACAGATGAATGAAATAAAAAATAAATAAATAAATAAATAAATGAATAAAACAACAACAACAAGAAAAAACAGCAACAGAATAATCGAAAAGTATATTAGTATTAGATTTTTCCCTTTTACCTATAATTTCCTACAATGCGTGGCATAGTCGTTAGAAGTTTGGTGTCATAATATGAATGACGTCTAGGAGAGCGAGTTCGAGTCCCAACAGTGCCACTAGTCACGTAGGTATGTCCAGAGGGTCCAGAGTCTTGCTGGTTCCCATGGAGCACATGTATGAATTAACCTCGCCGTGACTATTACTGACATTTTTTGTTCTAAACGACATAAAACTCAAATAAAATCACTTAATCATACCTAACATTCTGTCTTTTTTCCAAACAAATGCCACATATTTGATTTGTCTACCATTTAGTTGTCGAGGAGGGCGTTTACAGACTAATAACGTTCAGACGAAATTTAAAATGGCTTGTGGCTCGGAAAATAAGCTTATGTATACATGGAAAGAACAGCTTATATGTCATTTTACAGATATCAGATAGGTTTCATTTTCTTTGTTTTTTCAGCGGCAGGAGTGATATTCTTCAAATAGTTTATCTCATTAATACCCTTTACCTTTGCTACTTATTAAACCTATCTCGTCTAACAGCATTCAAACAATCTGAAAGAGCTACATGGCGGTCACGCACTTTCAAAAAAGCTTCTGTATGTATAGACAGAACAGCTTATATGCCATTTTACAGCTATCGTCTAGTTTTCATTTTTTATCTTATTTATTTTTATTTTTATTTTTCAGAGGCAGGAGTGATTTTCTTTAAAATGTTAATCTCATTAATACCATTTACCTTTGCTACTTATTAAATCTATCTCGTCTAAAACATCATTAAATCAATCTGAAAGAGCTATTGGGCGGTCTTAAGTGCGTGACCGTGACATACTTTCGTGTTGGACGTGGTTATGAACATTCTATCGTGATTTTTGGACATGAACTTTCCATTTTGTGTAACTTGGACAGAGAATTTCAATCATGTGTGACGTTGACAGGGAATTTCTGTCGTATGTAACATGGCAACAGACTTTATATCGTGTGTGACGCGGATAGGAACTTTTTTAATCGATTGATTGAATGGGGTTTAACGCAATTTTTAACAGTGTTTCAGTCATATCACGGCGGCTGGAGCACCTAACAATGGATTCCTGGTACCAGTACTACCACTACATCCTTTCCTAGCCTCAAGATGCTACCCAACATAGGATAACGATTATCCACCCATTGGTGAGTGACAAATGTCCGAGAGGATATCTGTCGCTGCCAAGGATGACAGGGTATTCTTATCGTTTGAAACGTTTGCAGGTACTTACTATCGTGATTGAGGTCGACCTGGTGACGTTGACTGAATCCTCCCATATCAAGTGTAACGTTTACCAGGTCCTTCCTATCGTGTTACACGTTGACCGGGTCCTTCCTATCGAGTTTGACGGTGACTTGGTCATTCCTATTGTGTGAGACGTTGACCAGGTTCTTCCTATCGTGTGTGACGTTGATCGAGTCCTTCCTATCGTGTATGACGTTGGCCGGATCCTTTATCGTGTTTGACGATGACCGGATCCTTCCTATCGTGTTTGACGTTGACCGAATCCTTCCCATCAAGTTTGACGCTGACCGGGTCCTGCTTTTCTCAAGTGACGTAGACCAGGTCCCTCATAACTCAAGTGACGTTGACTAGGTCCTTTATATCTCGTGTGACGATAACCGACTCCCTCCTACCGTGTATGACGCTAACCGGCTGCTCCCAACCGTGACTGTCGCTGACCGGGTCCTTCCTATCGTGTAACACGTTGACCGGGTCCTTCCGATCATGCAAGGCGTTGACCTGGTCCTTCCTATCGTGTGTGACGTTGACCGGGTCCTCCCCATCGTGTATGACGCTGACCGAGTCCTACCAACCACGTATGTTACTTCCTATCGTTTATGACGCTGACCGGTTCCTACCGGTCCTTTCTATCATGTTTGACGTTGACCGGGTCCTTCCTATCTCGTGTTTGACGTTGACCGTGTCCGTTCTATCGTATATGACGATGACAGGGTCCTTCCGATAGTGTATGATGTTGACCGGGTCCTACCTACCATATATGATTTTGACCGGGTGCTTCCTGTCGTGTATGACGCTGACCGGGTCTTTCCTATTGTGTATGACGTTGACCGGGTCTTTCCTATTGTGTATGACGTTGATCGGGTTCTTCTTATTGTGTGTGACGTTGACAGGTCCTTCCTATCGTGTGGGTCGTTGGCTGGGCCCTTCCTAGACATCGGCTGTCTGTCGTTGTAGATACTGTAATATTCTCCCTGTCGTGTTTGACATGGATTGAGAATTTTTTCTTGTAGACATGGTCAGCGTCTTTCTCCCATTTTAATGTAGACATGGAAATTCTGTCCTTTATGGCATGGAAAAGGACCAAGTGTCGTATGTGACTTAATTACGTACTTATCATCGTTATGACATCAAATATGACTCTGTGTCCTATGTGACATGACAAGAGGGTTAAAATCGTGTGTAACTAGTACTTTCTGTCAGTTGTCACGTGGATACTATCTTTCTATCGTGTATGACGTGGACAGGGGTTGATGAGGAAAGAAACGTGTAACGTTAACATGGGCTTTTGTCATGAGTAGCTCGAAGAGGGATCAATTGGGAATCCAGAAGAAAATGTATCGAAATTTAAACTATATATTTAAACTTCTTTTTAGCTAGCAAAGCGTCATCTTTGATAGCTTAAGTCAACGGGCAAAATTTTGAGGTCGTCTCAAAGCTCAACGACTACAAACTGCCACTGGAGGCCTAACCACTAAATCCATTTAATGCCTACGCCATAAAAAGTAGTTCTTACGTATCAATGAGTATTGCTCTGCCTGCATATCCTGGGTATTTTTCGCTCGCTTGAGCACATCGTGTTAAAAATGACTCTGATTAGAGACTTCAAAGAAGTTCAGACGACAATTTCAAATTGTTGAAAATTCTACAATATTTATCTCTCTCGTTAGAAAACAATGTGGAAAATGAAGGAATTGCTTGTAACAGGAAATTTTGTCATTTTATTAATTTTACACCACTATTTTCTTTAGGGGCGTAAACGGAGGGATTTTTTGGGAATAGGTTAACTCCTTGGTTACTCTAACCTCGTTTCTTTATCATCATAACGTTTGACAAATAAGATTACTGAATAAAAAATTGCTTTGCTAGCTTACAGTACTTTTCAGTACTTTGATTTTAGATCATGGATTTGTTACTCTTTAGGTAGAAAGAAAGCCGCCGTCATAGAGCAGTCGGTAGCGCTTCAGACTCCAAATCCTCAATCATAGGATGTCATCGGTTCGATCCCCGACGGCGGCACATATTCTTTCCGACGTTTGTCTCTCACCAATGGTAGGATAATCGTAAACCTAAGTAAACCTAAGTGGGATAGCAGCTGGATGCTAGGTAAGCATATAGTGGTAGTGCTGGTGTAAGAAATACCAGGAATCCATTGTTAGGTACTGTTAAAGTGGCGTTAAACCCCATTCAAACAAACACCATTCAAACAAACACATCTTACAATTCGTTGATCGTTTGCCCCGCCCACTGAGCTCCAACAGGAAATTCGATGACCTTATTTTGCAAAATACATTGGCTAGGAATATGTGCCACAAACATTAAAATTGTTGGTTAGAGACCTTAATGTTGAAAACGTCATAAATCTCAACCAATGTTGGAGTACAACGTTCATTTTCGGTCTAAATGAATGATATGATTTTTCTTTCGATGTTTGGTTGCTGTTGTTGACAATCTTGATCCGTCAGCTGCTTGTTTATATGACCCGCAAGGATAGTTTAACCCATTCGTACAGGACAGAATTTTAGACTAGTCCAAATGGAAAGAAGCTGCAGACGACAATTTCAAGTGGGTTAACACCGTTTCTTATTTATGTCAAACCTTCTGTCGGAGACAGTGGGCGTGGCTAGCGATCCTTCAATTCATTCCTTATAATTATTTTAACAGACTCTGATTCGTCGTCTGAAACTTCTTATAACTCGAAAAACTCATATTTGTTGTCGTCTGATTGATACATTTACGAGCGAATTGGCCCATTTTTCATTTTTTATTATTGCAGAGTGAAACGACATTCGTTTTATTCTTTAATAAGTTCCTGTCTATGAAGGTATTTCATCTAAGTTAATTAGTACATGATGAAAAAAAAAATGATAGAAGGAATCGGTATTATTGCGAATGACATAAAACATCAACCGTTTACCTATTTTAATCTTCGCTTTGAATGTAGAGTCCTTTGCTTTGTGTCGAGATTTGCATTATGAGGTCACGGAATGAAGAGGAAATAAGACTGATGAAAAAATTGATTGATTGACGAATAGCGACTTTTAGACACGAATGCAATTTCTCAATTACATTTAACAGTTGGTGCACCAAATGACTTTTACTGAATACCTTGTCACTTTTAGCCCAGCCGGAGTAGGCATGATATCCCATATCAAAATGACATGGAAGATAGTTTATAGTTATGCGGACACCAAAAGATAGTAACAACAACTTATTCAAATATTAGATACGATATTTGTGTATCCATCCCTCTGTCGTTATGATCTTATACTGTCCTACGATAGAGTCCACTTCTCATGACCTATATAGTAATCTACGGAATACCGTTAGGGACATCATAAAATAGTTTGTAGTTTTTCAATGAGAGGGTATAGAGTACGAAGGTGATAGCACGATTCTCCGACATCGATATCGCGAGAGGACAATGGCCATATCGCGGGGTAGTATCGTGATCTCAACGGCGTACTATTGTGCTTTCACTATCGTACGTTCATAATTTCGTTATATAGTCGTCTTACTCTCATTATGTGACCATTGCAAGATCACATACCCTCAGGTTATCATTTTTGTACTATCGTGGTGACGCCATTATATCATAATATTAAAGCTATCTTACTCTCGTGCTGCCGTCACCGTACTATCGCGTTATTGCTATGAACTATCACGATGTCGCAAACGTAACTTCGTGTTATTGCCATCGAATTATGGCTTTATCGTCATCTTACTCTCGTGATGTCGCCATTGTAACATCACGTTATCGCAATTCTACTATCGCGTTATCGTCATCGTACTCTTTTGATGTCGTCACCGTGTCATCGAGTTATGTTCATCGTACTCTCCCGAAGTCGCCAGTGTAACATGTTATCGCAATCATACTATCGCATTGTCGTTATATTACTCTCGTGATATCGCCACTGTAACAACTGTCATCCTACTCTCGTGATCTTGCCTTTGTAGCATCATATTATCGCAATCGCATTATCGCGTTATCGTAATCGTACTCTCGCCCTATTGACATCGTTTTATTGTGCTATCGTTAGCGTGCTTTGGACTTATCGTCGTCGTCTTGTCACGTTTTCCCCTTCGTACTTCTCATAATGTTGTCATTGAACATTCTGTTATTACAATTTCATTATCGCATCATCGTTATCTCTTGATGCCGTCATTGAAATATCATGTTTTCGGCATCGTATTAACGTGCTATCATCGTCATACTCTCGATTTATCGTCATTTTTCTATCGCCCTATCGTTATCGTATTCTGGCGTTATCGCCATCGTACTATGGCCTTATTTTCTTCATACTGTCGTATCATCGTTATCTTAACATCACGCTAGCGTCTCCTGCTATCGTAATTTTGCGATCGTTCACCAATGCTTCCGGCATTACATTCTCGCGTTATAACGTCGATAACGCCTGAGTACCATAGCGCGATATAAGATATACATGTTATGAAAATATCAATTCCTTTTCAATAAAGGAAAGAGCTAACAGCAAGCTCGATCCTTATTATCTGCATTTTGGATTTTCATGTTGTTTGCATAGAGGCTTGTCCATGTATATCAAAGTTTGCCTGCCATAGAGTTTATGCTCTCACTTGCATAGATATTTTCATTTTTCAAGATTCAGTCGGTTTTCTTTTTCTTTCTTTGTGCGTTTGGATTACATTTAACTCGGGTCAGTCAGGAACAGTTTAAACATAGACATTATTTCTTGTCAGGCCGGGATTATTTATTCGTAGTCTGTACCAATCGCAGTTCTGTTCTGTAATTTCTACGTTGATCTTTCTGCACGAAAAAACATATCCAATCTTCTGACTGTTCTTAATTCGAATCATGACCTTTTTTTTCAATTTTAAGAAGGTTTTATTTTTATTTTTTTTCTAACTAGAAAACATGTTGCCTTTATTTGGCTTAATAATCGGCGCCCTCCAGTCGAAGAAAATTTTAAATTATTGCTGGTCATAATTCAAATTCTTTCGACCAAAGTTAATAAAATTGATCAACGCGTTATGTTGGAAGTGTTACCCCGCCTTTCCTTCTGCAGCGATGGCGTCAAAAGGTTGCCATGTAAATGCCGTGCTCTGAAAGATATACTCCGAAAAAAGCAAATAAAATGAAATAATAACACATACACATATTTTGGCCTAATTTTTCATTAGAGGAATAGACTAATTTGTTGTTGTTGTTTTTGTTGTTTATTTTCGCGTTAGATCGATATATTTTTCATTTTTCTTATCAACAAAATCTATATTTTCACTCGTAGCTCCGTCAATGGTGAAAATGTAGCTTTTGTCGTTCACTAAATGAAAGAGAACTCGATCTTACTCTGAAACAAGCAGTTATCCCTTATGTGATCCTCGTTTGCATACTTCTAGAAAGTCGAGGACGAAACCAAAATTTTTGTATGCTTGAAAGATAACCTTAAATATTTTTGTCAGTTTGTATAAAATACCTCGCCTCGTTTCAGCATTAACCCAACCGCGACTGTCAATCAAAGAATCAACCGACCAGTCAAATCATTTATTCAGCCCGGACAAGAGCTATAAACTCTAACATTTGCCGTCATTTTTGTAAGGCTTATTCAAGCCGTCGTTACGACGTATAGGTTGCCAACCAACGATTTCACATTTTTGTTACAAGATACTGGACATGTATTTTACAAAATAAAGCCGTTAAAAATCGAAGCGAATCTTAATGGGCGGGGTCAGCGATTGATCAATGTTCGATATTATTGTTTCCTTTATAGATCTGGAAGACGTCTCTAAATAAAATTATAAGTATTACATTCTCACCGATTGTAGGCCAACGGAAGGGATTGGAAATATTTTCTGCATTCCCGCTCGAATCGCTAAGAAACAAACTCGAAGCAAAAAAGCTCTAGAAGCTCGAAGAGAAATGTCAAGAAAAGCTATAAAGCTTGCTTTACGAGGAACATTTTGCATCATACAGAGCGTAGTTTTTGCTACTTTAACCCTCTATCAAATAGTAATTAACAAAACATTTGGATGTATTCTCCGATCTGGGCGTTTAAATCTGGAGGAAAATTGCATACTGTTACATCTGAATATTTGTGACTCCCATCCATCAATATTTTCAAGGCTCTCTAGTCACGTGGTGTTTGCTACAGCCTGTGTATAACTTGGGTCGTCTTTCTAGAGATCAAAATAAACTTTCTTGGAACTGCGCATGATATTTCTATAACTATGATTGATTTGAGTCAAGGAAAGGGCTGCGCATCCTCACAGTCAGACAAGAGTCTCTGCATTTGACGGATATTAAGCCACGCCCACTCACCTCCGACATGGCAGTTCAACTGAGATAATGTACAACACTATTTCGGAAATAGTATATTTACAGGGACAAAAATAAAAGTAGAATAAAGAAAGTATAAAAATCAAAGTACTGAAAGTACCGTAAGCTAGCAAAGCACGGTCCAATTTAGGGAATCTTTCCCTTTTTGGGGAGAAAACATTGTGTACATTGAAGAAATTGATTGTTACAAGCAATTTCTTCATTGTCCACAGTGTTTTCCAAAGTTTTGTTCTTGGGACGCTTAAAAGGCGGGATTAAGTAGTAATGGGTTAAATGGCATGCTGTTGAAAGAGTTCTCTACAATTTGAAGAGTATTTGAAAGATTCATGAAATACACAAGAACTGCTTTTTTTGGCGTAGGCATTTAACGGATTTAGTGGTTAAGCCTCCAACGGCGATTTGCACTCGTTGAACTTTGAGACGATCTCAATATTGTGTCTCTTTACTTCAGCTATCAAAGCTGACGCTTTGCTAGCTAAAAAGCAAAACGTTGGTTGTAGAACTACATTTTGATAAAACTGTAGTAGCGACGTCGCCATACCAACAAATATGCTTTACCCTTGTCATGTTGAACCCGGAATATTCCTGCTTTGGCAGGAGGTATAGACAAAGATAAATCTGCACAAATGTGCAGTCTGATCTTTATCTACACCCCCTGTTTGTCCCCTTAAGAAAGATTTGTTAAAAGAATCAGTTTTCATAAGAAATAATGGCACTCAATAAGATCTCCCTGTGCCGATCATGTAAGATTTGCTTAAACAATCAGTTTTCAAAAGAAATAATGGCCCTCAATAAGATCTCCTAGTGCCGATAATCCCTTTGATTTTGTAGCAATTCTGAGGAGAACTTTGATTCAGCATGACAAGGCTTAACACAAATTTCGACCAATCATTTATTTAGACCGGCCATTAACGTTGAACTCGCACATGAGTCGACAGTACATTTTTGTAGGTTTGGCGACATAAACGTCGTAACTACAGCTTATTCAAACTGTTACAACCGTATAGGTGGTCAACAAGCCATATTTGTTTTACAGTTATGTTAATGACCATGACTTCTGCAAAATAATGCCGTCAAATAAGTCGAACTTCCTGTGGGCGATCAAAGCGATTTCTCAATTCAGTCTTCAGTCTAACATACTGATGTTTTCTAACAATTATTATACGAGAATTCCAAAAGAGAAACAGATCTTAGTCAATAAAAGGCGGAACATTAATTATCCTGTCTATACAAAGGAAGTATCCTTTCCAATTTAAATAATACTAATTTTATAATTACAGTGGCATTTTTAAGAACAGAAGAAAAGTATTCCAAACTTCTATCAAAAACGACTTGGGTCAGTCAGATTTACTTATTTATTTAATTGTCTGACCTCTACATATCGCAGCAGTCAATCAAGCAAAAAATAAAACAAACAAACAAATAAACAAACAAAAAAAAACAGCCGATGAAGTCATTCATTTTGACTGCAAGTGAAATTTGAACTTCGACATCGACTCAAACGTCGTAATTTCAGATTATTGAAGTTGTTGACACGACGTTTACGTTTGCAACCTTTCATTTTTTCTTTTTTTTTTTAATTATTAATGTTACTTGCCACAAATCTTGCAAAATAACGCCGTTAGATATAAAAGCGGGACGTCCTGTTCGAAGTCAGTGGATGTTGCTAGCGGAGTGAGTTGGCTGAGCCAGCTAGCGATTGGTAAATTCTTGCGGTGCCTCTTTATATTTCGAAAGAAGGATGACGTTTTTGTACGGATAATAATATAAACAAGTAAGATGGCGATTGTAAAACGACTGACAATGTTTTAACCCTTTCCTGTTTTTTGAAATTTTAGACTGGTCCAAATAGAAAGTTTTTTCAGACGACAATTAAAAGTCCAATTTATGTGAACTGTAAACGTTCAATAGGATAGAAAATATTGTAGAAAAAAAAGAAATTGCTTGTTACAAGCAATTTCTTCTTTTTCCACAATGTTTTCTCAACCATTAATTCACAGGGACGTAAAAACCAGGGATTAACCAGGAAAGGGTTAATAGGAAAAGAAATTAAACCCATTCCCACACAATGTCGCCTCTAGACGCCATCAAGAAAAACCATTAGGAAATCATTGTGTAAAATGAAGAAATTGCTTGTTACAAGCAATTTCTTCATTTCTCACAATGTTTTATACCCAGACAAGTGAAAAAAAATTGTAAAGTTTTAATCGTCGTCTGCAACTCTTATCAATTTGGACTAGTCTAAAGTTCTGTCGTCTGGTAATGGGTTTACAATTTAAGATCGTCCTCATCTCCCCTATTTTAGAGCCCTGGAACAAAAAGTGTTTTGCCCTACAGATAAGTTGTCATGAATCCTACTTTATGGGAGGTATTCTGCAGGAATTTTTGTCTCCTTAACCTTCTATCTCCTTGTAATTAACAAAACATACATCAATATTTCCAGATTATTGTGTTAGTATTTATAAGGTTTTGCATCGGGGGAAATCTTCAATGATGTTTTTTCCCACATACATAATGTTTCCTAGGGTTTCCTTACATTTTCCTTGAACGGGGAATTTAACCCATTCCCACAAAATTCCCATTTTTTACACCTCTTAGTAATATATTTTAGGAAAACGAGGTTGAAATTGATGTTGCTTGTTACAGGCAATTTCTTCATTTTCAATCTTGTTTTCTATCTAGAAAGACCGAGTTACTCAATTAGAATGACTTTTTAGTCCATTCCCACATAATTTTTCTTTTTTTTGCTCCTCAAGAAAAGGCTTTGGAAAATATTGTGGAATATGAAGAAATTGCTTGTATCAAGCATTTTCTTCATTATCCACAATGTTTTCTGTCCCAAAAGGAAAAAAAATAAATACAATTTCATCTACTTTAATTAATTGTGTTTTGCAGCTATTTTCAAATTGATTCAAATCCTGTGTGGCAATGGGTTAAATGTCGTCTGAGATAAATATAATGGGGTTGAAGGTTTATGTGTGAAGAAGACTTTACTACTCGATTTGCCTTTGAGACAAACTGACTTTAACAACCTCGTCTAAATAAGAAACAGTAATCAAGTTCGCCGAGGCTCGTTTACTTATTTATCTATTCTGTTATAGACTCGGTTAAAGTGGATCTTTAACCCGTTACCAGACGAATTTTTTTCAGACTGGTCCTAATTCAAAGATATTGCAGACGATAAGTTTATGTTAAGAGAATTTTAAATTTTTCACGATTGATTTTCGTCATTATCCACAATGTTTTGGGTAGAAAAAATTGTGGATATTGAAGAAATTTCTTGTGACAAGCGATTTCTTCACTTTCCTCAATGTTTTCCAAAGCCTTTCTTTGGGGTGTCAAAACGCATCATTGTTTGCGAATTGGTCAACAAATTTTCATGTTGCAGTTTGTGGTGCGTCGGACTCTCAATAGTGAGTTCCATGGTTCGATCTGCGGTCGGGGCATGCACCCTTTCCGACATTTGTCTTCATCCACGGGATGGATAATCGTATAAACCGTAGTTGGGAGAGGAAAGGATGTAGTGGCGGACAGGTGTGAAAAATACCAGGAATCCATGGTTAGGTGCTCTAGCCGCCGCGATATGACTGAAATACCGTTAAAAGTTGTGTTAAGCCCCATTCAAACAAACGAAACCAAATTTTCATGAAACCTTGATAAAGGATAAGTATTTTTTTTTTCAATAGTTATAAATATCATTTTAACGATAAGTGATCTTTCATTCACAAAAATTGTAATTCAAGTATACTTTTAATTAGTCTTCTTGTCAAGTTGTTTAATCAAAGTTCATTTTGTACTAACGATATAGTTCCACTACAACTTGAACTGTCGAAAAGCGGACAAATATCCCCACCAATATTTTGTCACAGTATTATTGAGTTTAAATTTTCCTGACACATAATTACATTATAACCTTGACATTTGACCAACTTCCTTGGCCAGAGCTATCAAGAAAACGAAGGTCGAGGAATGTTCTGTCAATATTAGGTCTTTTATGTTTTGACTATTATTTCACATTTAACCAATCGTGGCTGTCAATCAAATAACCAGACGACAAGTGAAATATTTAATTGAAAACAGAAATGAGTTTTGATCTCCAACATTGGCCGCTATTTTGTTAAACTTTTTTGTTTGTTTCGTGTCTTAAACTTCGTAACTACAGCTTATTCAAGCTGTAGTTACGATATTTAGGTAGCCAACCAACTATTATACATATTTGTTATATGCTACTGGCCATTAATTTTTCAAAAACCGCCGTTTTAATCGAAGCGGGACTTCCTGTCTGAGTCATTGTGCTGGTCAAACGAAGTAAGTGGGCGGTTCCAGCGACTGGTCAATTTTCTTTTCGAATAAAAATGAATATGTCAAAAATTTCTGAGTGCATTTAAATGCTTTTCTAATAAAGAACTCACCTCTAAAATAGTGGCTTGCGATACTGATATGACAAAGTTTCAATGATATTCCTTCTTCCTCGTACTCCTTTGATCCTTGTCATTAGGATTATTCCAGTTTATTAAAAAAGAGCTATGCAAGAGACATTCTCATAGTGCAAATATATCCTTTGTTAGTGGGTTGATCATGGTCGAAATGTGCAAAATGGTCGCT
Organism: Fragum fragum; assembly: GCA_946902895.1. Lineage (NCBI taxonomy): Eukaryota > Metazoa > Mollusca > Bivalvia > Cardiida > Cardiidae > Fragum > Fragum fragum. The sequence continues at coordinate 39,958,065 of OX336372.1, forward strand.
TAGGCATGATCGACTATATACCGGACTCTCAGTGAGGACAAAGACTTGGTTTGGATATAATATTCCAAAGAAAGCTGAGCTTTTTTATCCCCTTCTCCTCAGTATATCGCATGGATATCTTAACTTATTCAAAGTTTTTTGTATGAGAAACAACAACAAGCAAGTGTACCATAGTAGTCCTAATTCGCCCAAATGAATAAAATGTATCATAATGTATATAATAACGACATTGCAATAAAATAAAAAATAAGAGTGCCTGGGCAGATCCATAAAAGAACCTTGGAACAATACTAAAGCAAATAGTAAAGAAAGATATGGTAAGACCCTGTGAAACCAATATTGGACAGCGGGTGGCATTAGTTTGACAACTTTTGTAGAGGGCAAGCAGGCGATGTAACACAAAATAATGGAACTACTATGTCTTATGTTTTGTAAGGATAAAACTTAAAAGGGAAAAAAGATTTCCTTCTATCGCTGAGTTTTTATCAAAATTACTTGAATATTCTTTTAACTTTGTTATAGCTTTACAAATGGGATACCCCCGGCTAGTTATGGAGAGGAAGATTTCTAAAAAATATGTACGGACGGACAAATGACGGATCATGACCGATCATAATAGCCCACGTCGCAGTTCGTGTTCAGGCAAGCCAAAATCAAAAACAGCGACATTACAAAGCTGCTGTCTCTTTGGGGAATTTGTTATAACTAATTAATCGAAAAAAAGTAGATTACTCGCGCAATGAATCGAATTGGTGGAATAAATTATGCATATTGACTACCAAAGCCATTTTGAAAAATAGACAATAATGATCTATAGCTTAACAGTAGACCAATGGTAATGCAGGAAATGCATCAATGCAAGTGTCGAAACGTTTAGTGAGTTTATAGCCTCTAATACATCTTGTTGCATAACCATACTTTTTTTTTGCCATACATCAACTTTATCTTTTTTAATGGCACATTTTTATCCCGAATCGATTTCGTGCATACTTTATACGGTACATGATTCTTCGAAGCAAAACAAAACAGAACAAAAATCGTTACTAAGTACTCCTCGTTTGCTTACTAAAACACGATACCATTGCTTTTCAATAAGCCGAGCTTCGTTAGCTAAATTCTGAGGTCGTGAGTTCGAGCCACGACTAGGCCAACATTCTTTTTCAAAAATTGAAAAGAGCGACCGAAACATTCATCATTTGTCTCACAAATGGGTGGGTGATAGGTAGTTCGGCTTTATGAGATGAGCAGCTGCTTGGAAAGATTGTTGTGGTTGTACAGGTGTTAGAAATGTCAGAAAGTAATGACTAGGGTCACTGGCCGCCACGATATAACTGAAGTATTGTTGAAAGTAGCATTAAACCTCCATTTAATCTGTTAAACAGCTACGTCTCTGAGCTCTGACCGATGTGCCTAAAATATAACGGAGCCACCATGTGATACAGTTGTCTAAATTTTTAGCAAAGCACGGAAACAGTGACGCTTTATCACATTTTTCTAGGTCCAAAAAATAGACAAAAAATAGACATGATCATGAATGGGTAGAATAGAATAAAAAATTAGTAGCCAAGATCTTATAATTATGTTCTGGAAAATGGTGTTATGATAAGCTAATTACCGTATACCCAATCGATTCATTTTTCGAGATACAGGGTTAATGCAAATTAGATGGGAGGTGCCCGTGCATTTGCACATTTGCTTAGTGAAAGAGTTAGAAAACGATATAACCAGTGATTTCTTTTCAAAACATGTATAACCGGGCCGCGTATAACCATACTTCGATAACTTCAAGAGATGCATTAACCCTTTCCTGTACAATCCCTGGTTTTTCGTCCCTGGGTTTAATACTTGAGAAAATAATTGTGGGAAAAAAGAAATTGCTTGGTACTAGCAATTTCTTCTTTTTCCACAATATTTCCTACCTTACTGAATTGATATTTTTCAAATAAAATTAACTTTAAATCTGCAAAACCTTTGAATTTGGACAAGTCTAGAATTTTGAAAAACAGGAAAGGATTAAAGCAGTGTTGTGGTATTCCAATGCCCGAATTGTCTGGATAGTGGCTTTTTCTACATATTTCAAGACCACTGGCGACTGGTAGATACCGTGGCAAATCTTGAAATGGTACAATGTAGATCATAAATATAAGATAACTCACTACTTGTATATAAGAAAACCATCACAATGTTTATATTGAAGTGTATGAAATACTGTGGCAAATGAAGAAAATGCAGTGTTCCAGAATTTCGGCAATTTTAGAGCAGCGATTATGAGTTTATATTGATTGGTTAAATGCACGGTGTTTTTGTAAACGTATATGGAAGATATTTTTATTCTACCTTTACATAAAGAAAAAGGAATCCGAATGGGCCTCTAAAGCCAGAAATTCCCCCTGCTGTAAAAATTGTTAAAACCACCTATCAGTATTATTATAAAAACAGAACAGAAAGGTATGGGTACAGATATTTGAATAGGATTTTTTTTCTTTTCGATTTTTATTATCGATAACAAATTATGCTTGTCGAGGTCTTGAGATCGTGCCAAACTTATGCTATTTACAGTAAATACACGACAAGCTTTCGTATGTTTTGTGTTATGCAAATATGCTGAAGACGTCTCTTTGAAGTAACTTTACGGTCGATTTCGATATTCTCCGCTTACCAACGGATTTTTAAACTAGTTGATTCGATGACAAGCGGAACGAGAAAGGTCGTTATTACATCACCAGCTGTATTTAAAAAACAGTAGATTTTTAGGTTGACGACAAAACAGACACGACCGATAGTCAAAATTGACCTATCGCGACTGTCAATCAAGGGAACAATCGACCAATCAAGTCGCCCATTCAGCCCGAAATGGAGTTTTGAACTCCAACATTGGCCGCCATTTTCGTTAATCATTTCTGTTGGTTTGCGATTAAAACGTCGTAAGCTTTAGTTACGACTTTTAAGTCGCGAACCAACTATTCTACTTTTTAATAGCATGCTCCTGGCCATAGATTTTGCAAAATAACGCCGTTAAAAATCGAAGCAGGGCTTCCTGTCGGAGTCGTCGGGCGTGTGCAACGAAGTAAGTGGACGAGGCTAGCGATTGGTCAATCGTATCACTCTCTAAAGGCGGAGAACTCTAGCGACCTCATAACTTGCTTATTATTTTGCTTTGTCTTCTTTTCGGATTCTTTCAGATCTGAAGAGTCATAACGAATTTTACTGCTTTTGAACAAAGTCAATTTTTGCCTTTTCTTGACCATTGATGCTCATAACCATTAGGGCACTTCCTTTGACAATAAACCTTTAAAGCAGTATGTCACTAGATCCAACGGCTTTTCGACCTGATCGTGGAAACGTTTTCTAAACAACAACAACAACAACAATTAAAAACTTAAAAACCGATTGACCTCCTACAGAAGATTCATTTTTAGAGATTTTACGGTGTAAATCTCAGATAGATGTGACAAGAAAAAAAAGGAAGACAGAAAATAATAATAATAATCAAATAATAATATTAAATAAACAAAAATGAAATCATGTGTTGTTCAATTTACACTTCTGGTCTACATTGATGATTTGATAGGTCAATCGACTTTTGAATTGTGATTGGTGTTCCGTCAAATGGAATCTTGGTGGATTTAGTATAAACTTTTATCGTCCCTTGGTCCAGTATCAAATGCTACTAAGCAAAAGCACAAGATGAACCCCTTTTCTTCGTAGGAGTGTAATATCAATACATAATTAGACAAGAGGACCAAAGAGGCCTATATCGTTCCACTGACATTTTCTTTGTAGTTATCGTACGGTTTTATTGTCATCTTATGGGCATCGTCCATTTTTGCACTGAATCTTGTTTAAACTATTCTATGTTCTCGTCACGGTGGTCGTACAAGGCCGTACGGTCTACACAACATCTTATAGAATTTGTGATCTTCGTAAAGAAAACCAATTGGGAACACTTTGTGTAAAATGAAGAAACTGCTTGCAACAAGTAATTTCTTCTTTTTACACTATTTTTTCCACCTGGAAAGTTGAAAAAAAAATCATAATCTGTAAATTGTCATCTGCACTCCTTTAGATTTTGATAGTCTAAAATAATGTCGTCTGGTAATGGATCAAGATAAATAAAACAAAAATAAAAAAAAAATGTAGCCTACGTCATCTTACGTTGTCAAAAATTGTTTGATTTTTTTTTTTTTTTTTTTTTTTGTAATTGTGTTTTTGTGTACTAAAGATAGTTTATACTAATTTATTATACTATAAGGTTATAGCTCTCGAGCATTTACAATCCAGATGTTTTCATGTTCCCGAAAGAGATCCACTGCAACCCACTTGTACAACTGGGTAGACTGGGGCTGGGTATTATGTGCAGGGTTCGACACTAACAGTGTCCCGGGATCCCGAGGATCTCCGAAAATTGGAAGGGACCGCAGCAATCTCAGGCTAGGGATTCCGTCAGGATCCTTCAATATTTCTCCAGTACAATAGACCTTGATGTATCAACTAATGCTCATGACTTTTTGTTTGCTGAATTTTGTAGAAAACATTGTGGATAATGAAGAAATTGCTTGTGACAAGCAATTTCTTCATTTTCCAAAATGTTTTTCAAAGCCCTTTTAATCAAGTTGGGCTTAGAAGGACAGGGTCGTGCGGGAATGAGTTAATGTATATTGAGGTGGGATCCTTGATTATATGGAGGAAACCCTGAAGTAATAGGAAGGGATTCCTGTGGGATCCCATTGAAGCAAAGTTAGTGTCGACCCCTGATGTGTCTTGCTCATGGAAACACCCCGATGATCATTCGGCTCGAACCCGTGACCTTCAAATCACGAGTCAAGCACATATACCATCGAAGCAGCCACTAAAGTTGATTATTCATTCTATCTAGATTAAAAAAAGTTTCGACCCTGGCCAGTCTGAGCTATTCCGTTGATATATTTCGCACTTCTAAAGAGAATCTTTATTAGGCTTACTGATGAGCCTCACTTTATTTTTCTCTCGAGCATTAATTAGCCATGACTGGCCCCGTCCACTTACTCTGTTGGATTGAAAGCGCGAACTTTACAGTCAGTGGTATGTAATAAAAAGTAGAAAGGTTGGTTGGCGACCTAAGCGTCGTAACTAAACTATAGTTACCATTTTCAAGTCACGAAAGCAGCAAAAATGCTTCACAGAAATGGCGGCCAATGTTGGAAGTTGTATTTCCACTTTCGATCAAATGAATGATATGATCGACCTCTTTTTCTTTGATTAACAGCTGCAATTGGTAAATTCAAATTCGGATTTGCATATGTAATCCAAACTTGGATGTTTAGACTAACAAATACCTCGAAAGAGGACAAAAATCATATACAGCCACTTATTTACCTTTGTCACGCTTTAAATTACCTTACTGAATCGCTGTAAAATCAAAGGGCGGAAATACTGATACAATTAGTTGTTCAATTATCAATATTGCCTTTAGATATCAATTACATAATCAACTCTGACAGGAAGAGTATAAGCAGGGGGTGTAGACCAAGATCAGACTGCACTTATGTGCAGGCTTATCTTGGTCTACACCTCCTGCCAAAACCGAAATATTCCGGGTTCGGTATGACAAGGGTTAGGAAGCCTGTGACCCACAAAGAGTAAGGCACTAAAGATCAGAACAAAGATAAAAGCTCGATAGTTTATATAACTGTACATTAATTGCACTTTGCATGTATATATTGTAATTTATAGCAGTTGCGTAACGCACAAAAAACAGGGTCAATTGACGTCTACCGAATTACGCTGACATTTGGTTGCTTGAATATCAAACATGTGTTGAATAATGCATTTTTAATGTGATTCGTGGTTCCGAAGGGTGACGAAAAGATGAAATTCTAAAGAAGGTATGCGTTGGGAATGTAACAAATATCGAGACAGGTCTAAATAGCAAGTATGCGAAATAATCAACGACTGTTAAACTGTTTAAAACAATTTTAGAAATATTGAATTGCTGTCTGAACACATGCCGGATAGATCACCAAAATATGCATTAATCAAATATGTGTATTGTTAATATATTCACGATCTCCCATCCATAGGTTGATAATCGTAGACCTATGTGGGATAGCAGCTGGAGGCTAGGAAAGGATGTGATGGCGGTACCGGTGTGAGAAATACCAGGAATCCATTGTTTGGTGCTCCAGCCGCCGCGATTTAACTGAAAGATTGTTGAAAGCGGCGTAAAACCCCATTCAATCAATCAATCAATATATTCACGAAGCCTTCTTAAGCTTTCGAAACCCTTCTCATTATCAAAAATAAATGGGAGATAACTGTTTGATCTTTTTGTCTAAGTTAACACTAAGGCCGTGTCAGCATAATCCCTCTAACTGGTATACACACGTATGTCGCCAATCAAGAAAGCACTATAGTCAAGATTTAGTGTACTTTCTCGGAAACAATACATTACTGATTTTTCATTTTGACCCTTATGCTCTTTCGTTTAGAAATTCCAAAACTCTAGCATATTCAAAGTAAAAATTTACAGAAAATTGATTTTTAATCGATTCGATCTTTACAAATTCTTATATGTTCATTAAAGTTGAAATTATGAAGATTTAAGAAGTAATACTTAAAGGTATTGTGTTCGGTATAAATAGCTGGTATTAAAATGAAATGCTATGTGATAAAGTGTTTTTTTCATTTTTGCATAGTTTGGTCATGGTTTAGTTTCTCTTTTTCGACACTTATCCTTAAAATCTTTAGATTCATCCAATCGCGAGTGTCAATCAAAGAATGAACGAACCAAGCAAATCACTGGGTGTGACCTTTCAACTTTGATATTGACTTGGTGACTTAAAAGTCGTAATTCCGTCTTAAATTTTGAATCAGTAGTTCCAACATTTAGGTCGCCAACCAACCATTTTACTATTGTTTGCATATTACTGCTGGCCATAACTTTGCAAATAACGCCGTTTAATATCGAAGTGGAACTTCACGCCGGATTTCGAGAGCGTTACTAGTGAAGTCAGTTGGCGGAACCATCATACCGTCATTGAAGCACAATGAGTAATATTTGAAAAGTAATTTTAACTTTTAAGTAGACTTTATTTACGAGTTGATATATAGCTAGCACTAAAATGTGTATCATGTAATAAAGTTGTATTTCATATGTTCATAGTTCAGTCATGTTTTAGTTAATGCTCAAGTATTTTCGCTTTATTGAGGCGAAACCATTTGATTTTTTACGACGTTTAAACCTCGATGTGCCGGTGTCATGGGTTCGATCCCCGGTGGCGCCACATATACTTTCCAACATTTGTCTCTCTCTGATGGGTGGATAATCGTAAACCTAAGTGGGATAGCAGCTTGAGGAAAGGGTGAAATGGTGTAATTGTGCAAGGTATACCTGGAATCTATTGTTAGGTGCTCCAGCCGCCACGATATTACTGACAAATTGCTTAAACTGGCGTTAAACCCCATTCAAATAAACAAATAGATAAGTCTTAATACCAACAAATGCTTAATAAAAATGTAAGCTAATTTTCACTTCCGGTCTAAATGAATGATTTTTTTTTTTCGATTTTCAACCAACATATATATTATACCAAAGAAATTTACCTTATTCCTTGACTAAACTTTGGAGTAACAAATCATTCCCCAATAAGTTTCTCGAGGTGAAAAACTAAATTTGTTCATCTAAATCCCTACGTTAATAAGGCGATTCAAGTGAATATATAAACCAAGTGCTTTGCTAACCAAAATCTAATCCATTACCACACAACCCTGTTTTTAACACATTAAGGGAAAACAGTGTGCCAAAAGAAAAAAAAAATCGCTTGTTATAAGCAAATTCTTCCTTCGTATCAATACTTTATAACCTATATCACTGTTATGATTCAATTCACAAACAGTCTGAAATGTTGTCTGCAAGTTCTTTCAATTTCGACCGGTCTAAAATTCGGTCTTCTGGTAATGGGTTGCAAAATTTTAGACCTTTCTAAATTAAAAGGTTTTGGATACGAAAAAAATAATTTGAATCTCATTCGAAAAATATTCATTCAGTGGAGTAGAAAATATGGTAGAAAAAGAAAAAAAATGCTCGTTACAAGCAATTTCTTCTTTTTCTAAAGTATTTTCTCGTTTACAAATTCACAGGGGGGTTGAACAGGAAAGGGTAAATATCAGATTCATTTCCACTATCTGGAGCTCGAAGATTTCAGTTTTGTTAAGTCATCGCCGTTGATGTAGGTTGGGCCACACGGCATATTAACTGTAAGTAGTTCCGGCAAACCAGTGTTTAGCAACTCCGAAATGTTTCACAGTTCGCTTACCCTCACAAATATTTTGATATACGCGTAGATATGCGTTGAAATTATCGTAAATCACATTCTCACCGCGCGGAGGAATACATCTAGCATGGGCGGCGCTTAATTTTATGATTAATATGGCTACCGCTGACAGGTCGTCTGATTTAGAGCGAACAGATAGATATGCATGAAACATATTGAGAGCAATAAATTTGAAGGGTTACTTCATTTTCGTTTTTATCTTTAAGAAAATAACTCTTTCATCTCACACAGGCCCTATATCGCGAATGAGTTATTTCAGTTTCCAATGTGGTATGAATTTGTATCTATCAAAAGATTTTTGATTTATCGTAACCAGTTCTGAACCTAGTCAACCTAAAGATAGTTTTAAAAGACGTATTTGAATGAATGCGATGTTATCGTGATACGTTTGCAATCCAATTCCTGTGTATTCTTGTTAAAAGCCAGAAATTGAGAAATTGCATGTAAGAATGACCATACACATTTCCCAACAAAAAATATTGATAGGCAACTACTCTTGTGAGCCAGTATCACTTAAATGTCTCTATCTAAAATGTTTGTGGAAGGTCAATTTTACTTGTATAAGGGTACCAGTTATTGTAAGTGATCAAAAATTAATTTTGTCTATACAGGTATAGACAAAATTGACCTTTGATCACTCACTATAACTTGTGCATCTGTAATACATTATATATATATATACGAGTACAGTCGAGAACATTACTACCTTTGCGTGGCCTTTGACATTGTGCATATTGTACTTACACGGGACATTGATCAGAACAAGACAAATATCAGATTGACAAGATTTTCAAGGAAAAGAACAAATACAGGAATATTAAGTTATTACATATCGACGGTGTTCTAACAAAACCTCGTAACTACAGCTTTGAATAAGCTGTAGTTACGAGGTTTTCGTAGAACAACGTCGATATGGAACTCCTTATGCCATGGAAACCTAATATTCGCTAAACAATAGAATTACCGTAGATTAGCACCACCATACAGTGCATGTTGGGGGCCTCAATACTTGAAATCATGCGATAGAATAATGTTTTTTAGGCATTAATTGGAGTTTCTGTTAGATGTATGGGCTACCTAAAGAAATTTTACTGATATGAAAACGTTAATATAAAGTCTCCTTACGCAATGTAAGGTTACTCTTTTGTGCCCATGTATTGAGAGCCCATTTGTTCATCAATTTCTAGTGTCAATTTCTAGTCTCCAAATCATTTGTGTAAATTGAAGGAGATCAGTCAGAATCAGATGAAAACTGGGAATAACCGACACAAAAGCGAAAATACCCCCCCCCCCCGTACACAAATTCACCATTTTAAAACTTTTGTTTCTGCGTGGCGGTCCCACATTATTTAACTAATGGCTGTAAACCGACCTTATGATAAATAAAAAAAGGGGAGAAGATTCAATTTACATCTATGACAAATTCGCACACAAAACGCTTATTGACACCCCGAAGAAATACAAGGTGAGTTATATACAATTTCTTCATTGTCCGCAATGTTTTCTACCCCAAAAGACTAAGTAAATAAATGAGTAGAAAAAAATATTTATTTGCGTAAACATATTAAACTAATTTATTGAATTCCGCGAAAAAAAAAAAAAAAAAATGAAAGTGAAAACATGCATTATGGCGACATATCGACGTTGTTCTACGAAAACCTCGTAACTACAGCTTTGAATAAGCTGTAGTTACGAGGTTTTCGTAGAACATCGACGATATTTTGGTAGGAAACAGTCTTTGCGTTTAGCTGTAGCTCATTTGTCTAGTTACACAAGTATAGTATCACCCTTGAAATATCAAAATATTCAATCGGTTTATTGAACTCCCACGACGTATTATATAAAAACTGATTATTTCGGGTAATGTTAAATACAATAGTGTTATACTGTACAGAAATGCATTAACTCTTTACCAAAAAGATAAATTGACTGATCTGACATGGCTTGACATTGACTGGTTACCCCAATTCTTTGGGTCCTTATGCTTCGATCCCCTAAGCTTTCTCCGATAGCAGTTGATTGGTTAACCATATTCAATTAAAGAGGACACAATTTACAATTGCAGTTTCAGAGAACAATTTCGGTTTGAAATTATTGTAAGTAAGGATTGACAGTTGATTGGTTTATAACATTTCATTACAAGAGGACACACTTTAAAATGGTCTAAATTTCAAAAAAGTTTCGGACAACAATTTCAATTTGATATCATTGAAAGTACTCTTTCTGTCCCGATATTAATCTGTGTAAAACATGCAGAAATCGCTTGTAACATGCAATTCATGCAATTCATTACCCCCCCCCCCCCTTACAATCAAAGTACTTAAAGTATTGTAAGCTAGCAAAGCGTGGTTTTGTTAAGTAATCTTCCTTGTCGAAGGTAATCATGACAAATGAACGAGGTTAAAGTAACCAAGGAGTTAACCAATTCTCAGACGATCCCTCCTTAGTTCTGGAAAACAATGTAGCAAATGAAGAAATTTGCTTGTTACAATCAATTTCTCCATTTTCCACAAAGATTTCTGCCCAAAGAGACAATATCTTTAAAATTCTATCATATTGTTGTCTGCAATTTCTTTGAAGACTCTGATCAGAGTCATTTTGAACACGATGTGCTCAGGCAGAGTTTGCAATATTCCTGAAATACATTAGAACTATTTTTAAGACGTATGGATTTGGTGGTTAAGCCTCCAGTGGCAGTTTGCACTCGTTGATTTTTTAGAAGACCTCGAGTGTTTGTCTGTTAACTTAAGCTATCAAAACTGACGCTTTGCTAGTTAAAATCCTTTCTTTGGTGGCTTGTGAGAATATATAATGCCTGCTTTTTGACAGAGATGTTGTCTCTCGCTGGTATCTGTATATCTGTAAATTCAAATGAACAAACATTAACCGACTATTCGTTTCGCATATTTCGTATATATTTGACAAACTTTCCAGATCTGATATAGCTTGAATATTAATTTAGATGTCATAGAGCAAATGTGTTCTGTGGCCAATATAACCTTTTTGTCTTACTTTTCGCTTCATCTCTTTGGTCTATCTCGGGTCTATCAATTCGTGAAGCAAATATATAGAGAATATCCATTTCGATAGCTTAGTGTAAAAAAAACACAAGTGTCTTAACTTTGTAGAGACACTTATGATGTTTTTGCACTAAGCCACTGATTTGTTTCAATGTATGTTCGATATATCTTATTTGAGTGAACAATAAAAGCGATATTTTCACGCATTTTAACATGATGAAGTCTTTATTGTCTTTAGTTCTGAGTGAAATGAAAGCTGGGATAAATCTATTAAAACAGTGAGTTTATCAATTGATAATTTTACGCGTTTATCGTCGAAAAGCCACCGAGAAATGTCAATAATCCACCGGAGAACATTAAATAAATAGCCATTTTCCTCTCTTTTTTAAATATCATTTAAGAGATGAAGAGAATATTTTTTGTTTTC